>CM019926.1:3954676-4202842 GCA_009764595.1 Geothlypis trichas
GCCCCCTGTGCCCCCTGTGTCCCCTGTGCCCCCCGTGCCCCCCATGACCCGCATGCCCCCTGTGCCCACCATGCCCCCTATGCCCCCTGTGCCCCCTGTGTCCCCTGTGCCTCCGTGCCCCCCGTGTCCCCCATGACCGCAGTCCCCTGCGCCTCCTGTGCCCCCTGTACCTTCCGTGGCCCCACCGTGTCCCCCGTGCCCCCTGTGTCCCCTGAGTCCCCCCGTTGCCCCCCATGACAGCACTGTCCCCTGCGCCCCACGTGCCCCCCTGTGCCCCCCATGCTCCCCGTGTCCCCTATGACCCACAGTCCCCTGTGCCCCCTGTGCCCCCCATGACACGCATGCCCCCTGTGCCCCCTGAGCCCCCCGTGCCCCCCGTGCCCCCGCAGGGCGCTGCTGGTCAATCAGGTCGGGCTCTTCTGCATCGTGGTCAGCGCCGTGTCCTGCGGGCTCGTCATGTTCGCGCTCTACGGTCACTGTGACCCTCTGCTGGCCGGGGCCATCGCCGCCCCCGACCAGGTACCGACCCCCGGGACCCCCCCTGGCATCACTGGGGGTTTTGGGGTCCCACAGGATCGTGTCTCTTCCAGGACCCCTCAAGCAGTGCGGTCAGAGGGGGTTTTGGGTCCCCTCAGGGGCACAGGGGTCCCTTGGTATCCAGTTTCTCTCCAGGACTCCCCAAGGTTGTGGGGTCAGAGGGGGTTTTGGGGTCCCCCGGGGTTCTACCCCTTCCAGGACCCCTCAAGCAGTGGGGTCAGAAGGAGTTTTGGGGTCCTGCAGAATCCTCATCTCTCCAGCACCCCCTGAGGCATTGGGATAGGAGTCTGGGGGGCTCCCAGCGGGTTTTGGGGTCTCCCTGGGATCCTGCTCCCTCCAGCACCCCCTGAGGCAGTGGGGCGGGAGTTTGGAGGGCTCCCAGGGGGTTTTGGTGTCCCCCAGGTGTCCAGCACACCTTGAGGCAGTGGGGCGGGAATTTGGGGGGCTCCCAGGGGTATTTGGGGTCCCCCAAGGCTCCAGATCCTTTCCAGCACCCCTGAGGCATTGGGATAGGAGTCTGGGGGGCTCCCAGGGGGTTTTTGTGTCCCCCAGGTGTCCAGCACCCCCTGAGGCAGTGGGGCGGGAATTTGAGGGGCTCCCAGGGGTTTTGGGGTCCCCCTGGCCCCTCCCCTCACCCCTGTCCCCCAGTACATGCCCTACCTGGTCCTGGACATCTTCGGGAGCACCCCGGGGGTGCCGGGGCTGTTCCTGGCCTGCGCCTACAGCGGCACGCTCAGGTGAGGAGGGGTCCAGCCTGGGGACACGGGCGGGGGGTGCCAGCACCCCGCTGTCCCCACGGGGCTGACGGGGCCACGTCGCACCCAGCACGGCCTCCACGTCCATCAACGCCATGGCCGCTGTCACCGTGGAGGACCTGGTGCGGCCGCGGCTGCCGGCGCTGTCCCCCAGGAAGCTGACGCTGATCTCCAAGGGGCTCTGTGAGTGCCACCGGCCTGGGGACACGGATGGGACACCCTGCAGGGTCACTGTGCCTGCGGGGACAGGGATGGGACATCCTGCAGGGTCACTGTGCCTGCGGGGACAGGGATGGGACACCCTGCAGGGTCACTGTGCCTGCGGGGACAGGGATGGGACACCCTGCAGGGTCACTGTGCCTGCGGGGACAGGGATGGGACACCCTGAGAGGATGGGTCACCCCCCAGGGTCACCCCTGCCTGGGGTGTGCCAGGCTGTGCCGTCCCATTCCACCCTATGGATCCCATCTCAATCCCATAAATCCCAACCCAATCCCATAAATCCCTACCCAATCCCATACCATAAATCCCAATCCCATCCCATCAATCCCATCCATTCCATCCCAATCCCAATCCCAATCCCAATCCCAATCCCAATCCCATCAATCCCGTCAATCCCATCCTATAGATCCCATCCCACCCCATCAATCCCATCCCATCAATCCATCCCAAATCCCAACCCTAACCCACCCCATAAATCCCAATCCCATCCATCCCATCCCAATCCCAATCCCAATCCCAATTCCAATCCCATAAATCCCATCCATCCCATAAATCCCACCCCAATCCCATCCCCATCAATATCATCAATCTCATCCCATCAATCTCATCCCAATCCCAATCCCAATTCCATAAATCCCATCCACCCTATAAACCCCATCCCAATCCCACCCCATATTCCCACAGCTCTCACCTTCGGCACCTCCTGCATCACCGTGGCCGCTCTGTCCTCGCTGTTGGGGGGGGGGTGTCCTGCAGGTGAGAGCCCCCCGAGACCCCAATTCCCCTCCCTCAGCTTCTACCGTCCCAAAAAAACCCCAAAACCCCCCAAACCCACCCATGCTGTCAGTGCCCATCCGAGCGGTGACACCGCAGGGACACGGCCACGCTCCGGTGGCACCTGGAGAGCCCTCGAGGGTGAAGGGGTTGGGGCAGTGCCAGGCCCTCCTGGAGCTCTCCCAGACCCCCCAAATAAAACCCAGAAAACCCCAAAAAAACTCAAAACCTCCCCTGAACCCCAAGCAAACCCCTGCCCTGTCTGTGCCCATCTGAGTGGGGACACCACAGGGACACCGCGGGGACATGGCCCAGGTCTGGTGGTGCCACCCGGAGAACCTTTGAGGAGGGGGAGTTGAGGCAGTGCCAGGCCCCCGCTGGAGCTTTCTCAGATCCCCAAAAAAACCCCAAAACCCCCCCAAACCCCCCAACCCCCCCACGCTCTCTGTGCCCATCTGAGCGGGGACACAGCAGGGACACGGCCATGCTCCGCTGGCACCTGGAGAGCCCTCGAGGGTGAAGGGGTTGGGGCAGTGCCAGGCCCTCCTGGAGCTCTTGCAGACCCCAAAAAAACCCCCAAAACCCCCCAAAACCTCCCCCAAAACCCCCCAACCCCCCCTGCACCCTCTGTGCCCATCCGAGTGGGGACACCGCAGGGACACGGCCACGCTCGGGTGGCACCTGGAGAGCCCTCGAGGGTGAAGGGGTTGGGGCAGTGCCAGGCCCTCCTGGAGCTCGTGCAGACCCCCCAAAAAAACCCAAAAAACCCCCCAACCCCCCCACCCAAAACCTTCCAAACCTCCCAACTCCCCCTGCACTCTCTGTGCCCATCCGAGTGGGGACACAGTGGGGACACAGCAGGGACACGGCCACGCTCCGGTGGCACCTGGAGAGCCCTCGAGGGTGAAGGAGTTGGGGCAGTGCCAGGCCCCCCTGGAGCTCTCCCAGACCCCAAAAAAACCCCAAAAAAACCCCAAAAAAACCCCCCAAAACCCCCAAAGCCCCCGTGCTGTCTGTGCCCAACTGAGTGGAGACACTGAGGGGACACAGTGGGGACATGGACATGCTCTGGTGGCACCGGGAGAGCCCTCGAGGAGGGGGAATTGGGGCAGTGCCAGACCCCCCTGGAGCTCTCCCAGACCCCCAAAAGACCCCAAAAAACCCCCCAAAACCCCAACCCCCCTGCACCCTCTGTGCCCATCTGAGCGGTGACACCGCAGGGACACAGCAGGGACACGGCCATGCTCGGGTGGCACCTGGAGAGCCCTCGAGGGTGAAGGGGTTGGGGCAGTGCCAGGCCCTCCTGGAGCTCTCCCAGACCCTAAAAAAAACCCCAAAAAACCCCCCAAAACTCCAACCCCCCCGTGCTGTCTGTGTCCATCTGAGCCGGGACACTGCGGGGACACAGTGGGGACATGGTCACGCTCTGGTGGCACCTGAAGAGACCTCGAGGAGGGGGGATTGGGGCAGTGCCAGGCCCCCCTGGAGCTCTCCCAGACCCTAAAAAAACCCCAAAAAACCCCCCAAACGCCAGGGCTCCTTCACGGTGATGGGGGTGATCAGCGGGCCCCTGCTGGGCGCCTTCGTGCTGGGGATGTTCCTGCCCCGCTGTGGCACTGCCGTGAGTGCGGGGTCAGGGTTTGGGGTTTGGGGTCAGGGTTTGGGGTTTGGGGGGTTTGGGGTTTGGGTTTGGAGTTTGGGAGGTTTGGGGTTTGGGGTCAGGGTTTGGGGTTTGGAGTTTGGGAGGTTTGGGTTTTGGGGCTTGGGGTTTGCAGTTTGGGGTCAGGGTTTGGGGGGTTTGGGGATTGGAGTTTGGGAGGTTTGGGGTTTGGGCTTTGGGCATTTGGGAGATTTGTGGTTTGGGGTTTGGGGATTTGAGGTTTGGGGTTTTGGGGGTTTGGGGATTGGAGTTTGGGAGGTTTGGGGTTTGGGAATTGGGGGATTTGGGAGATTTGTGGTTTGGGGTATGGGGATTTGGTGTTTGGGTTTGGGGGGTTTGGGGTTTGGGCATTTGGGAGATTTGTGGTTTGGGGATTGGGGATTTGGGGTTTGCGGAGTTTAGTGTCAGGGTCTGGGGTTTGGGATTTGTGGTTTGGGGTTTAGGGGGTTTGGGCATTTGGGAGATTTGGGGTTTGTGGGGTTTAGTGTGAGGGTCTGGGGTTTGGGATTTGTGGTTTGGGGATTTGGGGGGTTTGGGGTTTAGGGGATTTGTGGGATTTGGGGACAGGGTCTGGGGATTGGGTGTTTGGGGGATTTCAGGAAAGGGTCTGGGGTTTGGGGATTGGAGGTTTGGGGTTTGGGAATTTGGGGTCAGCACGGGGATGGTTTGGGGTGCTTGGGGTGTTTGGGGAATTGGGGATTTGGGGAGGGGGATTTTGGGAATGGGAGGATTTTGGGGGTTCTGCCATTCAGCACAGCCACGGGGATATTTGGGATTTTTGGGACAGTTCCCCCGGGCCCTGCTGATCCCCTGTCCCTGTCCCTGTCCCTGTCCTGTCCCTGTCCCTGTCCCTGTCCCTGTCCCTGTCCCCGTCCCTGTCGCTGTCACAGGGGGTGCTGGGGGGCCTGGCCGTGGGCCTGGCGCTGTCACTGTGGGTGGCCGTGGGTGCCACCCTGTACCCGCCCAGCGCGGCCACCATGGGGGTGCTGCCCACCTGGGGGACGCTGTGCCCGCTCCGCAACGCCACCAACGCCACCAACGCCACCAGCGCCACCAGCGGCCCCGCCCTGCCCGCGCCACCCCCGGAGCCGCTGCGGTGAGCGGGGCTGGGGACAGCGCGGGCGTGCTCCTGTCCCCTGGGTGGCACATCCCTGTCCCCTGGGGTGGCACATCCCTGTCCCCTGGGGTGGCACATCCCTGTCCCCTGTCCCTGCTGGCTGTGGTGTCACATCCCTTTTCCTGTTGTCTCTAATGTCACATCACTGTCCCCATTCCCTGTCATGTCACACCCCTGTCCCTGTCCCACATGACGTCACACCCCAGTCCCTGCTGGCTCTGATGTCACGTCACTGCCCCTGCTTGTAGTGACATCACAGCAATGTCCCTGTCCCTTATGATGTCACAGCCTGTCCCTGTTTGTTGTGACATCACATCCCTGTCCCCGTTCCCTGTGACATCACATCCCCATCCCTGTTCCCTGTGACATCACATCCCTGTCCCTGTTCCCTGTGACATCACATTCCCATCCCTGTTCCCTGTGATGTCACATCCCCATCCCTGTTCCCTGTGACATCACATCCCCGTCCCTGTTCCCTGTGACATCACATCCCTGTCGCTGCTGGCTGTGATGTCACAACTCTGTCCCCGTGCCCTGTGACATCACCTGGTCTCCCTGTAGACAGTGACGTCACCAGGTGTCCCTGCGGGCGGTGACACCCCTCTGTCCCCGTGTCCTGTGACATCACATGGTGTCCCCCTTCCCTGTGACGTCACCGTGTGTCCCTGCTGGCGGTGACACCCCGCTGTCCCTTGTCACAGCCCGGCCATCCTGGGTGACTTCTACTCCATCTCCTACCTGTACTACGGCGCCTTGGGGACACTGGGGACCGTGGGGACAGGGGCCCTGCTCAGCCTGCTGCCAGGTGAGGAGGGAGATGGCCCTGTCACCCCCTGTGTCACCCCCTGTGTCACCCCCCATCACCCCGTCCCTGTCACCCCCTTCTCTGTGACCTCATTCCTGTCACTCCCTGTCACTCTGTCCCTGTCACCCCTCCCTGTCTCCCATCCCTGTTGCCCCTCCTTGTCACCCATCCCTGCCACCCTGTCCCTGTCACCCTTCCCTGTGACCTCATTCCTGTCACTCCCTGTCATCCTGTCCCTGTCACCCATCCCTGTCACGGTGTCCCCTCCTGGCAGGGCCATCGCGCTGTCCCCAGGGTGTGCTGTGGTGGGACATCGTCAGGGCTGCACCCTCGAGTGGCCTCAAGGGTGACAGCAGCACCGGGGACGAGCCCCTGGACAAGGGGACGGTGACCCAGGCGCTGCTGGAGACGGGACGGGAGCGGAAACCCCCGTGCGACCCCCCCAAGGGTGGCACTGTCACCGAGAGCGACGTGTAGGGGACAGCGGGCTGGGAATATGGGGACAGCGGGGTGGGGACACAGCGCTGGCACCAATAAAGGAGCCGCGGATCCTTCCGGGCAGCTCGGGCTGTGCTCCGTGCGCTTGCACGCTGGGGCGGGGGCGGGGGGCGCTTCCTCCCACGGCAACGCGCGCAGGGGGCGCTGGGGACGCGGCGCGGCCGCGCCGGGCGGGCTCGGATCGCAGAACCGGGAGCCGCAGGGGGCTGCAAGGACGGAGCGGCGACGGGACTCGGGCACCGCCGGCACCGCTGCGCCGGCAAAGGGGGCGAGGGGGAGCGGGGGCGGCAGGAGCGGCCGCGCCCGCGGGGAGCGGGGGGGGGCAGGAGGGGGCGGGGCCGCGGTGACATCGGTGGGCGGGCCCGGAGAAGCGGGACCGCGAAAATGGCGACAGCGGGACCGGGAAGCGCGGCAGCCGGGACAGCGGGGAGCGGCCGGATGGCAACGGCGGGGACGGCGGGGATGGCGGGAGCGGCGGGAGGGGCCGGAGGCCGGCGGGAGGGGCCGCGAAAGGCCGGGCGGGGCGGCAGGGGGGAGCGGCGCTGCGGGTGCCGGAGCCGCGCGGGTCCCAAGGCGGGGGGGGGGCGTGTCCCGCTGCAGACTCGCGGCGGCGAGGGGCGGAGCCACGGCACGAGGCGAGCTCGGCGGGGCGGCTGCTGCGGGCGCGCCCCGCGCAGCAAACAGCTCAAGCGGCGCCCTGCAAGCTGGGACCAGCGCCGCGGCAGCCACAGCCGGGGGGGAGATACTATTAAAGTGCTTTGTTCCAACTGTGTCCCAAAAGTCTCTGGTAAAGACAGCTGAACGGCACTCCTTTTTACGGCAGTGCTGCTTTATGGCACCTTTTACACCAGTGCTGCTTCACGACACCTTTTACGCCAGTGCTGCTTTACGACACGTTTTACGACAGTCGCGCTTTACAGCAGTTTTACGACAGTCGCGCTTTACGGCGCCTTTTACGACAGTCGCGCTTTACGGCGCCTTTTACGACAGTCGCGCTTTACGGCACATTTTACGACAGTCGCGCTTTACGGCAGTTTTACGACAGTCGCGCTTTACGGCACCTTTTACGACAGTCGCGCTTTACGGCGCCTTTTACGACAGTCGCGCTTTACGGCAGTTTTACGACAGACGCGCTTTACGGCACCTTTACGACAGTCGCGCTTTACGGCAGTTTTACGACAGTCGCGCTTTACGGCACCTTTTACGACAGTCGCGCTTTACGGCAGTTTTACGACAGTCGCGCTTTACGGCACCTTTTACGACAGTCGCGCTTTACGGCGCCTTTTACGACAGTCGCGCTTTACGGCAGTTTTACGACAGACGCGCTTTACGGCACCTTTTACGACAGTCGCGCTTTACGGCAGCTTTACGACCGTCGCGCTTTACGGCAGTTTTATGACAGTCGTGCTTTACGGCAGCTTTTACGACAGTCGCGCTTTACGGCAGTTTTACGACAGTTGTGCTTTTTGGCTCTTTATGACAGTCGCGCTTTACAGCACTTCATTTTATGGAACTTTTATGGCACTTTACAGCACTTTACTTTTTTTTTTGTTTTAAATTTATTTTTAATTAATTTTATTTTTAAGATTTTAAGGTTATTTATTTATTTTTAAAAGTTTTTCTATTTTATTTGGTGCTGCCCAGACCAGCTCAAGCCATTGATTGTGGTGGTGTTTGAGGGTCCCCAGGATGAGAGAAAAGATTAGAATCTTGACTCCACCTTTCAGAAGGCTGATTTATTATTTTATGATCTCTATTATATTAAAAGAAAATGAGATATTACAACTATACTAAAAGAGCAAGGAGACATCAGAAAGCTGGAAAGGAATGAATAATAAAAACCTGGGACTGCTCACAGCCCCTACACAGCTGCACCATGATTGGTCATCAAGCAGAAACAATGCACAGGAGACCAATCCAAGATGCCCCTGTTGCTAAACCCTCTCCAGCCCACACTCCCCAGCCAGCAGATCATTATTGGTTCCATTTCTGTTCTGAGGCTTCTCAGGAGAAAAATCCCAGCGAGAGGATTTTCATCAAACACGTCAGTGCCAGGTGATGGCACAGGCAGCAGCAGCTGGCTGAGGTCACTGTGTCATCCCTGCCAGCCCAGGTGTCACAGCAAGCAGGAGAGAGTTCACCCTGTGCTCCCCCTGTGCTCACCCAGCCCTGCCAAAGCAGCCGTGCCATGCATGCCAGTGTCTGCCTGGCACAGAGGGGACGTGAAAAGCCACTGAGGAAGCTGCCACCTCCTGCCTGAGCTCTGCCCTGCAGGCTGGGTCACAGGCAGCCACTTTGGGAAGGCTGCATTTGCTGCCCATCAGCTGCTCTGTGTCTGACAGGAATTGAAATAGCTCAGGTTTGGGTTGGTGCTGAGCAGAGGGCAGTGAGGAGAAAGGGAGAAGGCTGTGCTGCAGGGCAGGTGGATCCAGGCAGAGCCAATTTGGGGAGCAGCCTTGTCTAACATAATTTCATTTTCCTGTTCTACTACCTTACATTTCATTTTGCACTTCTGCTAGAACTGCATGTCAACAGGTTTCAAATATCCTCCTCAGTCCCAGCAGCCTGCTTGACAGTGCTGTGTCTTTCTCAGACCATTGATGGTCCTTCTAAAATGTGAGTCTCACTGGCTGCATCCAAACCTTGTGCTTGAAGAGTATTCCTAATTAAAGCAGATTCCTAATTAAAGCCTCTGGGGAAGAAGGGGCTGCAAAGCATTTCCTCAAGCATTTTCTACTCCAATTTCATTGTGAGGAAATACACCTGAAGGATGATGCAGGGATTAGGATTGAGACAAAGATGAGTTTGGGGGGTTAATTTTACTTTGAAAGCTTGAGAAGCACAGGAAGCCCGAGTGATAACGGGGCAGGGGGCAGAGCTGGGGGCTGTGGGAGTCACATTTAGGGGTAACATGGGGCTGCTCCCCCCCACTCACCCGGCTCCGACTGCAGAGGGGGGGTCCCGGCCGTGCCCCCCTCGCTCAGCCTGGACCCCGGCCCTTGGCAGCCCCAGGGAGAGGGGCTGGAGGACTCCCCCCCGCTCGGGGGGGCCGGCGAGGAGGAGGACGAGGAGGCCGAGTTGGAGGAAGGTGCTTTACGGCACCTTCGGCACCTACGACGCGTCAGGGGGGGCTGCTCCCCGCCGGGGCTGCGGGGTCTGCCCCACACCGGGGGAATCCCCAAAAGGGTCCGGCGAGGGCGCTTCTCGCAGCGGCTTTACGGCAGCGGCTGCGACCGCGGGGCGCGTCCCCCCAGAGCCACTCTGCGCCGGGGCCGCTGAAAACGGCGAAGTTGGGGGGCTCGGGCAGGCGGCCGGAGGGGCTGCGGGGTCCAGGGCCGGGAGTCCGGGGAGGGACCGGGAGCGCTGAGCGAGAGCGAGTCCAGCCCCGAGTCCTCCGCGCCCTCCCAGCGCCGCCGCGGCCGCGCCATACGGCACCGCGTCACCGGCTGCGCGCGCCGTCTCCACGGCGACGGGGCCGTAAAGCGCGGCCGCGCGGGTATCGCAGCGGCTCGGCGGGCGGTGCGGCGCGGCCCAGCGGGCCGGGGAGCCGCGGCCATGGAGATGCCGCTGCCGCCCGACGGTGAGGGGCAATCGGGGGCTCCGGGGGGAACGGGGGAGAGACCGCGGGAATACGGGGGGAGAGCGGGGGGTGACGGCGCTGCTTCCCCACAGACCAGGAGCTGCGGAATGTCATCGACAAGCTGGCGCAGTTTGTGGCGCGGAACGGGCCCGAGTTCGAGAAGATGACGATGGAGAAGCAGAAGGAGAACCCCAAATTCTCCTTCCTCTTCGGGGGCGACTTTACGGCTACTACAAGTACAAGCTGGCCCTGGAGCAGCAGCAGCGTGAGTGGGGCCTGCGGCTCGGGCAGGGCCGGCTCGGGGCTCCCTCCCTCGCCGGCCGCGGGGTCTCGGGGTCGGCCGGCGGAGACACTTTTGTCTCTTCTGGTCTCGTTCTGCTCCGCCGGGACCGGTTTGCAGCCTCTTCCTGCGCTCGGGGTTGCCGGTAGTTGGCTCAGCGCTGCTCACGGCTCCTCACGGCCCCGGTTGTGGGTTTGGAGGCGGGCAGGGGGAGCCGCAGGGACGGGCAGCGTGGTGAGACGGAGCTCGGCACCTGGAGAGCCGGAACTCACTCGGCTTGTGCTGGAGTTGTCCCTCTGGAAGTGCACAGGGAGTTGCTGGCTCTCCTCTTTGGCACCGTCCACCTGTGATTTTGCGTTAACCGTAGAATCATAGAATATGCTGAGTTGGAAGGGACCCATCAGGATCATCGAGTCCAACTCCTGGCCCTGCACAGGACACCCCAAGAATCCCACCAAGTGTCAGAGCATTGTCCGAGCAGCTCTGGAGACCCCTCTCACCCCCTCAGAGCGAGGGTCTGTTTGGAACTGGTGCTGTTTTCACCCGTGGGCTGGTGGTAGCAGGTTTCTGTGGGAGGTTTACTTTCAAAGTTTACTCTGTCTGATAGTGTTGTGCAAGCAAAGCCAAGATATCGAAGCTTCCGCACAGATCCAGCCCCTGCCACAGCCCTCGCTGCCGCCGGCTGCGCCCATCCCAGCCCCTCAGGGCACCCCGTCTGTGGAGGAGCTCATCCAGCAGAGTCAGTGGAACCTGCAGCAGCAGGAGCAGCATCTCCTGGCTATGAGACAGGTTGGTGTGAGATGATACTCCTCATCTGGTGTATCCTGGGCTGTCAGTGGAATTAGGAGTGAAGGGGACAAGGATGGTTTGCTGCTGAGCAGAGCTGGAGGTGAGGGGAAGGGATGTTGCTTTCCTTACTTTTGGTGTGTGGCAAATGCCATCATTGCCCTAGAATGGATGTATCTGATGTGCAGGTTGGGTTATGATTGCATATGGGTTATGTTATTATGGGATGAGTGATCTATGATTTAAACCTGCTATTTGCTCTTTGAAAAATCCTGTTAGTTTTAGATTGGAGTGAATTGTGACTGCTTTAACCTTGGTTTGATGCTGCAGATTGCTGGGAACTGCAAAATGTTCCAGTTTGTAGTATTCCAGCTTAGATTGGAGGGGAACTGTGTGCTGTCAGCTAGCTGACTTTTACAGGAGATGTTCAGCTGTTGAAGCTGCTGAAAACCAAACTGAAGAGTTCCTTGTGCCTTGGTTATGTTCCTTATGTTTAAGAGCTTCTTGCAATTATTTTTTATTACATGATAGATTTTAGAAGTAAACTGAACTTGTTCCTGAAAAATAGGAAGAGTCTTTTCAGAACCAAAGAATTAAAATATGAAGTCACAGGGCTTGTAAAAGATTTTGGTGCTTGGGATTGCCACTTAGGTCCAAGAGGATAAGGATACAGCAGCTTCATTCTTTAAAAGAATTTTGGCTATAATGTAATTATTTCTCTTTTTTTTGTCTTTCTTTTTTTTGGTTATTTTATCCAGGAACAAGTCACATCAGCAGTAGCCCTTGCAATCGAGCAACAAATGCAAAAAGTTTTGGAGGAAACCCAGTTAGATATGAACGAATTTGACAACTTGTTGCAGCCAATAATTGACACTTGCACAAAAGATGCAATCTCAGTAAGTGATCTGAATCTGCACAGGGTTTTGGTGGCACTGTGGGTTCATTTGAATTTTGAGATTCTCTGTCCATTAACAACAGCTTTATGTCTGTGTTGTGTGGCAGGTAAGATGAAAGCTGTTACCTGAAAACTCCTCTTCCTGCAGTTATTTCAGAGCTATAGAAAGCCTATATCATGGGAACACATTAGACTGACTTAAAATGTTTTAAATTTTGCTTTTTTAAGGCTGGCAAGAACTGGATGTTTAGCAATGCCAAGTCTCCTGCACACTGTGAGCTGATGGCTGGGCACCTGCGGAACCGGATCACCGCGGACGGAGCTCACTTTGAGCTGCGCCTGCACCTCATCTACCTGATCAATGATGTTCTGCATCACTGGTGAGAATTCAGTTCTGGGTTCCACCTTGCTGTTTTGATTAATTGGATGAAGTTTCTCTCCTAAATACAGCGTTGGTTTGACTAGGAAACAAGCAAACGTGGCTTTAAATTGGATACATTGAACATAAAAATTGTAGTGGCAGCAGGAGCTTTTCCTTTTTGTTATTAATAATGAATGCTGTTGATTTGAGCTGTATTGGAAAGGCAGTCCTAAAGGTGGTGGGTTTCAGGCTGCAGAGATATATCACTTCATAGATATTTTAACATAATAATTTTTATTAGCAGCTGTCCTTAGATGTCCATGGTGCTTTAGTAATCAAATTTAGGTAAAACCATTTTACCTACTTTGTGTACTTTTCCTCCAGACAAATTTTTGCACTAAAGTCATTAAGGAGAGACCTTTCTATTTCATGTTTCCACTACTTTTAATATAGCAGAAATTGAATATTCCAGTGCACTCAGTGTTACAGTGAAAAAGATAACTCTTCCCATTCCTTTCTTGAAGCCAGAGGAAGCAAGCACGAGATCTTCTGGCTGCTTTACAGAAGGTGGTTGTGCCTATTTATTGTACCAGTTTTCTAGCAGTGGAAGAGGATAAGCAACAGAAAATTGCCAGAGTGAGTATCTGGTTTTGGTTGAACTTTGACTTGTGCTGTGTTAGGTTGGTGCTGTGTAAATTCACAAATAGGCAGGTGCAAGAAGGTGACTGAGATTTTTCTAGTCTGTCTTCATAAAGTCTGTTATAGGAGGTGCTCTAGTACACGTTTAAAATAGAACTTCAAAGTCCTTAGGCTTTATTTTAGAGTTACCACAATAATAAATGCATCTGAATCTTTAGTCATTCAAAAATAAATAGAAAAATCCTAGGTCTTATGAAAAGCTGAAGACACAGAAATGCTGTGGCTCCGTTTTTCTTTGTTCTTAATTTCTAAAATCCTTTCACTCTTATTCATGCAGCTTCTTCAGCTATGGGAGAAAAATGGGTACTTTGATGAGTCCATTATTCAGCAGTTACAAAGCCCAGCTCTTGGACTTGGCCAGTACCAGGTTAGCCACAAAAATATCAGTTTTCTTATTTATGCAAATATTTTGAAAATTTCTTTTTCCAAGTGTATAATGTTAATTTTTGTCTCTCCTTCCCTCCCTTGAAGTTGCTTACAAGGGATTACAAAAAATAATGTAAAATATAACTTTGTTCTTTCAAACATGCAATAATCCAGCTGCTGATATAGCCCTGGATACAGGACACAGACTGATACATATTTGACAGTGTCTTGTATAGCAGGGAGTGTTTGGTTAAAAGGAAACAAGCAAACATGGCTTTAAATTGGATACATTGAATATAAAAATTGTAGTGGCAGCAGGAACTTTTCCTTTTTATTATTAATAATGAATGCTGTTGATTTGAGCTGTATTGGAAAGGCAGTACTAAAGGTGGAGGGTTTCAGGCTGCAGAGAATATTTTGGAAATATCCACAGAGCTTTGTAATGACACTGGGTGGTTGTGCCACCATTATCCTGCATCCTCAGGCATTTTTTGGGAGAGAGGATGAAGGGCAATACAGGGAATTTGGAACAAGTGGATAAGGTGGGTGTTACAGGTTCAGTGTTCACTTGTTCTTCTTCATTTCTTTTATCAGGCAAATTTGATCACTGAATATGCAACGGTTGTCCAGCCTGTGCAAGTGGCTTTCCAACAGCAGATTCAGAACCTGAAAACTCAACACGAAGAGTTTGTGAACAGTTTAACACAGCAGCAGCAGCAGCAGCAGATCCAAATTCCCCCACTAGAGAACGAGGTGAAATCAACACCCCCACCTCAAGCCCCCACAGCAGCCCCAGCCTCAGCTCCACCATCTGTTCCAGTCACACAAGCAGGTACTGAGCTGACCTGGGACCTGGGCAAAAATCACTGGGAGACAATGTTATGGCTTTTATTTTTTCCCTTCTTTTTTAATAATGAGGCACAATGCACTGCTGGTTTGGTTCAGGCAGAAGCTTGAATCTGTTCAGAACCTTGCAGCAGGTGCTGGCAGATGCTTGAGTATAAAAAGAACCAAAGAGATGAGTGTTAAATGGATCAGAAATCCTGTCTCCCAGTAATTAGATTTCTGCAGAAGGAATTAATCTGTAACCTGGTGTGCTGATGTTTTATTAACTGCAAGTGACTTTGATGCTGACAATAGTCCCTGAATTGTTCCAGATGATGGTAAATCTCAGCTGCCTCTGGCTGGTTCTACAGAGTATGACACAACTGGCTCTGGAGTGCAGGATCCTGCCTCAGGTGGACCACGAGGGCCTGGATCTCATGATCAGATTCCCCCAAATAAACCACCCTGGTTTGACCAACCTCACCCTGTTGCACCGTGGGGTCAACAACAGGTAAGAAACAGTTCTAAAAACTGATGTGGAGGTTTAGAATGACTGTCTTGGTTGTGGAGGTTGGGAATGACCACCTTGGCTGTGAAAGTTAGAAACTCAGATTTCAATGCCAGGCTTTGTCATTCTGAGTGCAGTTAAAGGCAAAATGTTAATCCTGTTTCAGTTTGTTAACCACCACGCTATTCCTATGAACAAGAGCTGTTTGGTTCAGTAACAGTTTGGTCTTTTCCCATCTTTTTTCTGAAGTTGCAGTCATTGAGACTCGTATTTGAAATGTTCTTTCACCTGTGCATGGGCTGTATTTCCTTAAGAAGGTGTATTACTGTGTTCTTCATTCTTGTAACCTAACGACCTGGCTTCTGTACTTCACCTCCAGGGACCACCTCACTGTCCTCCCTGGAATAACAACCACGAAGGAATGTGGAACGAGCAGAGAGATCAAGGCTGGAACAACCAGCGAGAAACACCTTGGAACAACCAGCCTGATCCTTCCTGGAACAACCAGTTTGAAGCACCCTGGAACAACCAGCACGAACAGCCTCCATGGGGTGGGGGTCAGAGGGAACCTCCATTTCGAATGCAGCGGCCACCTCACTTCAGAGGCCCATTTCCTCCACATCAGCAACATCCCCAATTCAACCAGCCCCCGCATCCGCATAATTTCAACCGCTTTCCACCTCGCTTCATGCAGGATGATTTCCCACCTCGCCATCCCTTTGAAAGGCCTCCTTATCCTCATCGTTTTGATTACCCCCAGGGGGATTTCCCTCAAGGTAAAGTGTGTACCAGGCCAGGTTTTCTTCTGTTGTAATGCTGATTGCCATTACAAAATTATTTAGTGATTTGGGATGACAGTTGTGTGGACTGTTGGGATTTTCCTAAGAAATGCTTAGTTTGGGAGTTTGGGAAGCTGCTGCTAAGAACTCAGTAGGAAACACGTGCAGAGTTGGATGCTTCCTTGCTTTTTGAGTCTTCCCTAACAAATAATTTTGTAGTCCAAGTCAGCATCTCTACAGGCACTCTTTTGCAACTACTTTGCTTTAAAAGTAGTAAATTCAAAGGTGAGAAGCAGCATTTTCTTGTAAATTTAATCACCCACACATCAGCCCATAGGTGAGGGCTGATGAGAGCTGTGACCTGTGTAGATGGAGGAAGTTAAGAGGAAGGCTGAAAGGATTTGTTCCTGTGCATACACTCATTTGTTCTTCCTTTTTATTTTGACTGCCAGGCTCTTTATTTTTCTGCATTTAATATTGTGTGGCTTGGTAGTGTGTGGTGAAATGATCCTTACCTCCAGTTCTTCCTCCTCATTGGGTTTGTTCTCGTGTTGGAACACGGGAATGGGTGGGAGTGTAACCTGGTGCAGCTTGCCTGGCCAGAGGTAGTTTCCATTTCACCTGCAGGAGTTACAGTTACTCTGGAATGATCCTTGTCAGTGTGAAGGCCAAAGATCACCCTGGTTCTGTGTGACAAGTCATTTAGAAAATAGATTATGTTCCTGTGTAGGAGTTGCTACGTTAATCCTGAAAGTTTCTCAATTTTCCAAGTCCAAAAATGGCTGAAAACCAATGGATTTGAGTCCTTTTGACCACAGTATGTCCCAAGGGAAGCAGAGGCTTGGGGCTGAACTATCCTGTTGTCTAGAGAGTGGTTGCTGTGGCCAGGGAGGTAAATGCACTGCAGGGTGTTTTTGAGTGTGGACCTGTAGCCAACCTCTGGTCCTTCATTCCTGGTGTTTTGCTGGATCTGCTGAGACTGGATTTTAGGATAAATGCAGTAATTGAAGTACATCTCTGATTACCTCTTGTCTTTGATAGCTAAATAAAACATTTTAACCCTCCCACTCTGCAGAAATTGGACCTCCTCATCATCATCCTGGTCACAGATTGCCTCATCCTGGTATCAGCGAGCATCCTCCCTGGGGAGGGCCACAGCACCCTGATTTTGGGCCTCCCCCACACGGATTTAACGGGCAGCCCCCTCACATGCGGCGCCAAGGGCCCCCTCACATGAACCACGATGATCCCAGCCTGGTGCCAAACGTTCCCTACTTTGATCTTCCTGCTGGCCTGATGGCTCCACTTGTCAAAGTAAGTGCTTGCTATGGGACTGATTCAAACCAGGACACTGGTGGGATTAAAAGATTCAAAACTTGGTGTTGTTATTAGGGACAGTTCAACATTGATGTGTATGATTTCAAATCCTTCCATCCCACAAGTAAGTCTAGGGTATAAGTGCAGGAGTAGTTTAGGGGACTAGGTGGTGGAAATGGGGAGAATTTTTGTGTGTGGTGTGCTAGAGGAAGCTGGTTGAACACACAGTGTGAAAGAATAATTTATACTTACAAGTCTGACTCCTCCTTGTAGGAAATGGAAATCCCCAGTGATTTCCAGATGGCCAGAAAGACCTCACAGATCTGATGGGGCCACTGTATTAGTTCTTCATAATCAGAATTCTCTTGAAGATGTTTTACAATATCAATGTTATATATATGAAGAAGGATAGAGAACAGAAAACAAACCTGTATCAGCATCTTCAGGGATATTTACGTTTATGTCTTCTGTATTTGAGATGAACACCAGTTTGTGCCAGGCTTCCAAGCACAAAGGTGGATGAGATCTACATTTCATCTACCTGCTGACCCACTTAATACTTCAACCTGTGCAGTGCAGGCTTTTCTCAGAGAACTCACAATAGTGATAGCACAAGGAAGCATTGGTTCATCTGCAGAATCCTTATTTCCAGATGATTTTTTATCCAGTATTGAAATTTGAGATCTCTACACAGCTAAATCTGTATTTAACTCTTCAGGTACCACCCCATGACACAAATGTAATTTGTTTTGTTTCTGGCAGCTTGAAGATCACGAGTATAAACCTTTAGATCCTAAAGATATACGTCTTCCACCTCCAATGCCCCCCAGTGAGAGACTTCTGGCTGCAGTTGAGGCATTTTATAGTCCACCATCTCATGACAGGCCTAGAAACAGGTAAGAGTAGGTGTAGCCAATAAAATGGTAAGGAAGATGCTCTAAGAAGGTGCCTCAAATCACAAAGTGCCTCCTTCTCTTTTGCCTTGTCTTGGTTCTCCTAATGCTCTTGTTGTATTGCAGCTGCACTTTGTTATATTGATGTTATACTGAGATTTGTGAGACAGTTTTTCCCAGACCCTTTTTTCTGTACAAAATCCTGAAGTGGAATTTACACGTGTGGGTTCTGTGTGGTTGATTTGTTGCAGTGAAGGATGGGAGCAGAACGGACTGTACGAATTCTTCAGAGCTAAAATGAGAGCAAGGCGGAGGAAAGGACAAGAGAAGAGAAATAGGTAAGAGTTCCTGTGTGCCACCTTCTGCTCTCTGCTGTTCATCTGGAAGGTGCTTGGGCTAAATGCAGAGGGAAAGTCTGTTCAGCAAGATGCTGATGGAATAATGAGTTTCAATGTGCTGGAATTTCTGTCTAATCTGCAGAAAATGGACACAGCACAGGTTGCCTAGAGCAGCTGTGGGTGCCCATCCCTGGAAGTGCCCAAGGCCAGGTTAAACAGGGCTTGGAGCAACCTGGTCTTGAGGAGGGTGTCCCTGCCCAATGGCAGGGGTTGGAACTGGATGAGCTTTAAGGTCTCTTCCAACCCAAACCACTTTGTGATTCTGTGAAAGAGTTTTTCACACTCAAGTTTCCACTTTCACTGCAGAAGTAGTGCTTGTGTGTAATTTGAATTTGATCAGGAGTAGATTTGTGTTTCTGGTGCTTCTCCATGGCACCTCACTGGAGTTTCTCTGCTCGTTTGTGCAGTGGGCCCTCTCGGTCTCGCAGTCGGTCCAAAAGCCGAGGTCGTTCATCTTCTCGCTCTCACTCACGATCTTCAAAATCGTCCGGCTCCTACTCGAGGTCGCGCTCTCGCTCTTGCTCTCGGTCGCGATCCTATTCTCGCTCACAGTCCAGGTAGGGCACAGGGGAGTGGGAAAACCCCAGCCCTGGAGGCTGATCCAAGGATCCATGGGGTTGCTCTGGTAACTGGTGCGCTCTCCCTTTCAGGAGCCGGAGCAGGTCCCGCTCCTCGCACAGCCGCTCGCGGTCGCGGTCCCGGTCTCGCTCCAAGTCCTACTCGCCAGGGAGGCGGCGCCGGTCCCGGTCTCGCAGCCCCACTCCTCCGTAAGCTCTGCTTTGGTCCTCTCTGCTCTCACCTGGGCTGTTGGAACAGAGTGCCTGCAGGGGCACTGCCTCCTTAGCAGGGGATAATCAGCATTTCATCAAAGAGCAGGAAAGATGATGGAGAGCAGATCTAGAAACAATTTATCTCCTATGTGGGCTTGTAGAGAGAATATGACTCTGTTGTGGTGGCTTTTTATTTTAACAAAACTGCATGCAGAAGTGATAACTGCAGAACTGTGAAGTCTGTGTGTGCCTTCCTTGGGCAGGAGTAATTCTCTGTGTGCTCCACTGGGAAGAGCACAGTGTTTGATTTTTTGTGCTGAGAAGCAGGTGATGTGTTTCTGGCACCTCAATAACTGCATAATCTGATGGCTCTAGTAAAGAATAGCTTAGTAGCATGTATAGAATTGTGTTGGATGTTAAAGCTTAACAGAATAGAACTGACCATGTTTTGTGTCAGAAGAGTATCACTGGTTCTAAATTTGTTGTTCTTATTTTCTTAGTTCTTCTGCTGGTTTGGGCTCCAGTTCTGGGCCTTCTATACCAGAATCGAGACTTGGAGAAGAAAACAAAGGCCATCAAATGCTAGTGAAAATGGGTAAGATGCTGTTCTAGAATCTTAGACAAGCCAGGAAGCAAAATTAGACACCAAAGTCTCAGATGTAATTAATTAATGCATGTTCATAAGGAATTATTCCTTCGCATTCCAAGGTCAACATAAGAATATTCAGAGATGTAAGATACAGAAGACAGGGATGTGAGTTTGGCATCAGATAGAACTGACCCTATCCAATATATTTCATCTCCCTGCAGTGCAGGTCAGCAGGGCTGACTGGACAGATTGGACTTGCACTGCTTTCCTTCTTACCCTCCTAACAGTCTTTAGGGATACTGCTGCTGTCAGCTCCTAGAATCTCTGCATTTTAATGCTTGTGAAATAAATGGGACAGTTCATGTGTTGTTTCAGGTTGTCTGTTCCCATCCTGCTTTGTCAAACTGATGCTGTCTTTGGTTGTTTCCAAAATGTCCGTGTCTGTCTTCACAACTGTAGTCATAAAAAAGCAGTGAAAGGTTTGCAATGTTGTGTCCTTGCTGCAGGATGGAGTGGGTCTGGTGGATTGGGAGCCAAGGAGCAAGGAATTCAAGATCCAATTAAAGGAGGTGATATCCGAGACAAATGGGATCAGTACAAAGGAGTGGGAGTTGCATTGGACGACCCTTATGAAAACTACAGAAGAAATAAAAGTTACTCATTTATCGCACGCATGAAGGCCAGGGATGAATGTAAGTGAATGTTTTTCAGCAATTTAGAAACCTCTATGGACTTGAAAGTGATTTTTGTAAAACCCAAATCAAAATAGCAGTAGCTCTTAATTTTTTCTAATGTCACTGATACAGTAAAACAGCAGGTAAGTGGATGTGTACTCTGATTAACCCAGCAAGTTTTTCTTTTTAGGCATTGTGTTGTGTTTTAATTTCTGAAATGTTAATTAATAAGTGTGTTCTGTGTAAGTCACTTCCTGGCTGCTATACTGAGCACCTGCATCTTTGTTGCCCCACAAAAACTTGGAGCAGTCACAAATTTTGTGGAGGGGGAGCTGTGCCATGCAAGGGACAGCTGCCACAGCAGGGAGGTCCTTGTGGTTGGAACTGTTTACCCTGCCCTAGTCAGAGTTTCCTACCATTAGTATCACATTCTGCCAAAGCCAGAATTTGTAATAAATTTCCTGTAGTGCAAGAAGGGTTTAGAAAAAGACAATTACCCAAATGATGGATTTTTGCAGAGTCTGTGATACATTGAATATTGGTGCTTGCCAAGAGCTAAAAAGACAAAGCTGGCATGCTCAATGAAATGTCACTTCTATCTCTAGATCAGTGCAATCAAATGGGTTCAAATAAAGCCCATAAGGAAAAATTCCTTATTAACAGAGCCCTCATTGCACCAAACACTTCAGACAGCCTAGGTAACTGCAGAATGTGTAAGAACTCTTCTCCCTGTTGTTTCAGTGAAGTATGAAACACAAAACCCTTCACCATCCGAGTAAGACTGTCTGAAGAAAGATGTCTTGCATCTTCTGCAAAACATTAAACTTTTAGAAATCCTGATTAAAGTATGGACAAAGTGACAAATTAATTACTTTTAAAATTATGGTGAAAAATTGAAAGCTATGACATGTACTTCAGTACTTGTCAATTAGTGCTTAAAAAAGGCCACTTGTTACTATGACATGTCTAGCAAGTTTAAAAATTCCCATTTATCTTGCAAAACTTTCTCATGAGTTCCCCATTTTATAGTAGAATTAAACCACACTCAAGCTGTTCCTGGTGCAGGACTGTGCCTCATTCATTCCTGTGGAATACAGACATTATTTGATGTGGTTGTATGTTCTCTAGTTCCATAATATATGTTTATTTCTCTCAAAAGGTTAATTCTATTTGAAGTGGAGGGGTGCTGCCTTGGGATCAAGTCAGACTGATGCTGAGCAGTGTATCCTAATGTCTAAATGGGGAATGAAGCATCTAGTTCCAGTGCAGGTGACCTCTGAGCACTGTGCAAGCTTTTAGAACCTTCCACTCACCTCCAGGCCCTGCCAGCAGCTGCTGCAGCCACCACTCGGGGCAGGACACAAGGGGCAGTTCTCTGGTAGCTTTGCCAGCACTCTGAGGGATGGGTGATGCTTTGTAATGGAACACAGTCTTTGAGCTTTTTATATTTTTGTATATACCCTTTAATAAAAGCTAATTAGTTCAATAGAAGAGAATCCATTTTCTCTGCTCTACACGTTTCTATCAATGAGATGTTCTGGGAAACTTGCTGTAATCTAAATGAAAAATGAAACAAATCTTTTGTAACTGTTTCCAGAGACCACCAGCTAGAGCTGTTAGGCCCTTACACTGCACTTCCACTCCCCAGGTCTGCGTGGCAGTTCCCTTTTCCAGTTGTTTGTTTGTAGAGCAAAAACCCTCTTAAAACCATTCAGTTAGTATGGTGGAATATCAGTTTGTTCTAGATCTACTGTAGTTGTGGAACTGTACCTGTCTGTGAATCAGCATACAACACCTGTATGTTACCAACTTGTGAATGTTGTTGTTTTGCCTTCCAATAAACGATTTTTTTAAAATAAAAATGCAGCTGAGATTTCCTGAAGCTCGGCTATAAGCCTTCCTTGTTTTGAATTTATCTTAATAAATACACCCAAGCGTGTGTTTGGGTTTGTTGTAATCTGACAAGGCTGATTTTTACAGAAATTATACAGAAATTATTATACAGAAATGCTGTTTGGCTAATGGCACTGAAGTCAGGAGATGGTAATTTTCTGCTGTGGTTGTATTTCTCAGGGGCTGTAGGACAGACTTTCACTTCTACCACCACCATAGATGAGATCACAGATCTCACAATTCACTGGATAAATGATGCACTGTGATGACTTATCACAGTCCCATTACACAGAAGTGTTATCTTGATGTCTTTTGCTGACATAGTCTGGCTGAAGGTTCCAGTGTATCCCTTATTGTGTACACAGGTAAAACATTCAGGTATAGAAAAGTAAATTATATATAATAATTAGCAACTTGTACTAATTTATACTAATGTAGCAGTTTGTATGAGTTCTTCCAATACAGTTTGTAACCTTTTATCTGTGCAACTTGGAAAAGTTTCTTGTTTCAGCCTTAGAGTTGTGAATATAAATGTCACTTGAAGTTCAATAACTGTCCAAGCATTTAATTTCTCCTGGGCTCTCTCCGAATTTCTTCAAGTGCTTGCTCAATTGTTAGAGGTGGGGATTTGTGATTCTTGATGTACTGCAAAAAAAAAAAGTTAATAAGATAATGTCTTCATTATGTAGATTATTATTTATTAAATACTAGAAAGCAACTAATATTCATGTCAAGATACCTGCACGTTTCTGTACTAGCAACAGAAAGTGACCCTTCTGTTGCAGCATCTGAATGATCCCTGCTCATTTGAGGGCAGCTAAATGCTACAGTAGAAACCTTAATCTTTAAAAACTATGGCCTCCAGCAGGACTTCAGTCTTTTTTTTTCCTTTTAAACTTATTAATTATTCAAACTTATTAATATTAAACTTATTAACCTAGTATGCAGAGAAGCTAGGTTTGCTGTAAATACCGCAAGCGTTTGGAAAGGAATACACGCTCGGTCTCTGGTTTGTCATAAATACCTCTTTAGCCTCTTCCAGGGTATGGTAGTGGAACTTCTCATGCTCTAATGACTCCACGAGGGCTGTGTGAAGGTGGTGAACGTTCTGGACAAACTGCTGGGTCAGCATCAGGTGCTGCTTGCACATGGTGTGTAAGACAAGAACCGAGGGGCTGTACGCAGTCAGGGCTGTGAGAAAAGGACAGGGTCCATTGCAGTGAGGCACAGCAAGGGCTGAGCAAACCAAGCTGGGCTCAGCTGCAGAAAACAGAGTGAAAAAGAAGAATAAACGTGGTTTTGGTACCTTCTACTGCATCCATGCTGATGACATGACTGGCAATGGGCACTGGATCGATGTAGCCGGTTCCGACGGGTGGGCCGAGCACTGCAGCGGGGTGTGCTGTGCATGGGAGAGGGGAAAGGTTTAGTGCTACTCTTGGTTCTGCTGCAGTTTCTTGGCACAGCTGCTGCCCTAAACCCACAGTACTCACCCTCTGCCCAGCAGTAGGTGAAGGGAGGCTCTGCTGTCTGCACTGCAGTTTCTGTGACGGTCACTTGGTGCCCCCGGCTGTGCTGCTCTGGGGATGGCTCTGAAGATGGGTGAGCTCCAGACCTGCAGCTCTCAGCATGTCCCTCTGCAGATTCCCCGTCTGTTGCAGACAGAGAGCTTTCAAAGTCTTCAGAATATTCTGAATTAAGAGTACTCTCGTTCTGATTAAGATAATCCTGTTTGTGTGGAGGGAAATCTGAGGAAACTCCACTTAAATGTTCAGAGATTTCAGCTTCAGAGACACATTTTTCAACTTCCTCTTCAGAAGAATCATTCACTCCAGCTATTGCACTGGTCATTTTTAGAGCAGCCTGGTCCTCTTCCACCAGCAATGTATCTTTTTTCACATATTTGTTTGATTCTTGAGTAAACTGAATGTCTTTTCCCTGTAAAAGTATTTATTTTAGAACCTCCACATGCCACCAAAGGCAGACTGGGAATATGTGCTAGTGGGGAATTTCTACTTACATTCTGCTTTAATTCTGCTGACTGACTGGTAGTATCTGGTGCCAGATCATCAAGGCTCATGATTTTCAGTCCAAAGTCTGCAAACAAATGACACCTACACATGAGAATTTGCATGAAAATGACAGTATGCTTTCCTGTAAGTGACAAAAATGAGGGGAAAAAAATCAGTACTACCTTCCTAGTTCAGTACTAAAAAGTAATAGCAATCAGTCACTGATTCTTCAACTTCATAGAAACTCCTAAAATGTCCTCCTTTGATCAGCTGACATTCCTGAAGTTCAAGAGATTTTTGCTGCCCCTCGTTTCCAGCTGTTCTCACTCTGACCCATTGGTACATTGTGCCACTGATACAGGAAAATGACTTTAAATATTCTAATTGTTTTGACATCATAATGGCACCCAGGGCAGCATCATTAATATGAACCCATTAAGTCAAAAGCTAAGAAAAATACAAACCTATTACACTAGAAAAAATAAACAGATCAAGAGAATTACTTTGATCAGGCCTTGGTTCGTGTAAAATTTCCCCAGTGAATCCTTTCCAAGTGACTATTTGCTCATGTTTATTAAGAGAATTTATCAGGAGATTATCAGTACAATTGATACTGAGTCTACTGAGAAAATATTTTAGAAAACTTACATTTCAAACTGCTGCTGGATGGATCTTCTGCATCTCCTCCAGAAAATAATTCATCTAATGATTTTATTTCACTTCTGTCACTTTCAAGGGATTCTTGGATGTGCTTGGTGTAGCCTGCTTTAGGCAGAGCACGCTTTACAGTGTTGTCCTTCATGGAAGATGACAGCAGTCGAGATCTTGTGGTATGTCCTGAGAGGTTTCTTCTGGTGGGTGAAGGTGCTGGTGAATTACCTTTACCAAACACACTTTTCTCTGAGTCTTTGTTGTGAGAAGAAGATGCATTAGATAACTCTGATGATGAAACTTCCTTATGAGGTGGAGGAGCCTTTCCTGATGGAACTGGAGTCTTACTCTTGAAGAACATGAAAAAGAGACGTATGTGTTACTTCATTGTTATGTGTAGATTGCTAAAGGGAGAACAAATCATTGTGGGTAAAATACAGTAATTTTAAGATGTCAAGATGTGAACCTGAATCCTATCATGAGCAAGACACAAATGCAAATTTAAAATTTAGTTGCTGGTGTTATCTAAATAAAAAGCAATCAACCAATTAAAACAACTATATGAAAGCATTAATAAAATACATAATCCAGCAAGGTTTGTATTTACCTTTCTACCTTAGTGAGCATCACTTACCAGAACCTTCTGATTCCCATTTCCACTGGAAAACCCCAAAGAGCTCTCCATCAATTCTCTCATTTCCTCTTCATCACTATCCAGATCAAGCTGTTGTTTAACCATAACACTCCTTTTAGGGCTTTGCATGCTTTCCTCTTCCCCATCTCTGTGGGTCCCAATCCCACTGGTGGCACCATAATTCTTCCAGTACCTCCTGCCCCTGGCACCTCCTTCATGCCCAGAGGCGGACGAGCTGCACTCCTCAGCCAAAGGCTTCAGGCCCGAGTCAGTGTTCTGCAATTCCAGGTGCTTTTTTTGACCCATGATTTTGCTTTCTAGTTGCGCCACTTTATTCAGGACTGAGTTTAGCCGCGTGTGGGCGGCGCTGCCCGCAGTGCTCGGGGCTGCACGGCCGCTCCCGGCCCGCACGGCGCTTCCCGGCCTCGGGCAGCGCTGCATCCCAGCTGCGATTCCATCGCTCGCCTTCAGGAACCTGCCCTGGTGGGACGCAGTTCTTCCAGCGCTCTCCAGCTCGGTGTCCATCAGCGTGAGGTGACCACGGGTGCTGCTCCTGCGGGGTACATGGCTGTGGCCCTGCCAAGAATCACAGAGTTACTGACCTCAGGAAAGACCTGACAACATCGAGTCCAACTTGCGACCGATCCTGATCCCCACGTTGTTAACCAGACCAAAGCACTGAGTGCAACATCAAGACTTTCCTTAAACATCTCCAGGGATGGTGACTCCACGGGCAGCCCCTTCCAATGTCCAACCACCCTTTCTGTGCAGAAATCCTTTCTGATGTTCAACCTAAACCACCCCTGTCACAGCTTAGGAGCGTCCCCTCATCCTGTCGCCGGTTCCCTGGAGCAGACCTGGCTGCACCCTCCTGTACGGAGCTATAGGAAGGGGCTTGTACACATCCCGCCCCACACAAGACGCGAACACCGGCCCGCGCTGAGGCTGCCGAGGTACAGAGCGCCGGTGCCTCACCTGCCCTCCGCCCGCGGGTGCCCGAGAGATCGCGGCCATCCGGGACGGGACAGGACGGACAGCATGGGGCGGAACAGGGTCGGAGAGAACGCTGTCCCGGGGTCCGCCCAGCCCGAGGCGGCCGAGGCTTCTCTGGTCCGGGCGGTGCGCGGCCGGCCCCTGGAGTCTAGGACTCCCCAATATCCCGCGCACTGATTGGCTCCGCGCGGCGATTCGGCGCCGCCAGCAAATCACAAGCAGCTTTACAGCGGGCGGCAGCCGTGCCCGACTACAAACCCCAGCATGCATCGCGGTCACTACACGGGAATTTTTACAACCCCGCGATTTGTTAATTATTGGAGCGAGTTGGGAATTAATCCGGTTGTTCCGCAGGAGTTGCGTTAAGACCCCTCAATGAAACAACATATTGTTGGTTATTACCTGCGCTTTGAATACATACTTGTAATGCAATTATATAGCTATTGAGCTTATGCCATGGATCATTTTCATTTTGCCTAGTTTTTTTGTTTTTCTGGGTTAGTTTTCTAGTACTTTCTAGTGATATAATTCTGCTGTAAGCCAGTTTCTAAGACTTGAGTTTAAGGTTCTTAAAAAGTTTCCCTTATTATCTCTAAAATCCTGTCTGACAGATATACACAGCTATATACTCTAATTAAATATTTTGATTAAAATTCCAGATCAGACTTATGAAATAAAAATTTATAATAAAATTAATCTTGCAACCCAGAAGATTATTTAGACTGTTTACCACTGAGGAAAATTAATGATCAAAGAAGCCCACGGACTGGGATGGCTGAATACGAATTTATGATCTAAACGATGATTTAAATTAGACGTGAGGTAAATTCTCTCCTTATTCTGTGTTTGTGGATTATTTAATTTCTTTTTAATATAGTTGAACTGTGCACTGGTTTTGCTTTCTTAATTTTTCTGTGTCTTCTAAAGGATTGGGATGAACCTGAACCCATGGTGGAACTAGTGCTGAGGACCTGAATTTTGGGATGAATAATAATAATAATAATAATAATAATAATAATCCAGAATGGTATTATACTGTAATCGAGATTCCTCTATACAGTTTATAAATAATTTCCTTCTCCTAGCTAGGGGAACACCTTGAGCCCCTTTCTTTGCCTGACTGTATTCCAAACATGTAGTTCATCCTAGGGGAAATGGAAACCAAACTGGATGGGTAATCCAAGGCCTTTTAACAAAACAGACTTCCTGGGATATTTTATGTTTTCCTTCCAAAGTGAGGGAGGAAGGCACAATTTTTTTTACAATTTCTCAATTACAGATGCTGAGGTTTATGCAAAAGATTTCGGAGATAGAACATGGGGAGAAATGAACATGAAATTCCCATGGGTGTTTTCATTCTTTATTTCCACATTTTAAAGATTCCTTGTCTAATCTGACGGAGAAACTATTGGTGCATACAAATGAAATTAGAATCCCATGGTCCTGAAAAGGAAATGAATGTAAAGGAGGCTGAGGAATAGCAGGAGGAAGGACTACGGAGGAAAAATACTTTGAGCAATAGCTTAAGAAAAAAACGAAAGCAAAGACGATTCAGGAAGGGACAGAGCAATGGGGAAATTATATTTATAATATATATTATAGAGAGGAACCCTGTCTGTCAGTGTCTGCAGGGAAGGGTCAGAGCATGGACCAGGGGGCCCAGCAATGGGACAAGAAGCAGCAGGCACAAACTGATGTCAAGAAGTTCCACCTGAATATGAGAAAAACTTTGCTGTGCAGTGACGGAGCACTGGAACAGACTGCAATCCCTCACTGGAGATATTCCAGAACTCTGTGGACACAATCCTGTGCCATGTGCTGTGGGACGGCCCTGCGGGAGCAGGAACGTGGCACTCGGCGGCCCACTGTGCCCCATTCCAACCTCGCTCGTTTTGGGGTTATGTGGCTGCCCAAGGAGCTGGTGGTGAAGGACCTGGAGGTGTTTAAGGAGCGACAGGACGTGCTCTGATCTGTTTGACAAGGTGGCGGTCTGTCAATGACCTGAGAAGTCTCTTCCGTTCTAAATGACCGGGTGGCTCCGTGGAGCTCTGCGGGGCAGCAGCAACTGCCGCCCAGGAGCGCCTGCCGGGCCCCGATAAAGCCGCGGCCGCTGGCCGGCGGGGCTCGAGCACCTCCTCAGCCGCCGCCACCGCCTCCTCGGGCCCGCCCGGCCCGGCCCGGCCGCCGCCTCCCGCCCCTCGCTCCGCCCCGGCCGCGGCCCGACCCAGCGGGAGGAAGATGGCGGCGCTCATCCCCCTCAGCCAGCAGGTACCGGGGCTGCCGGGGACGCGCGGCCCTCCGCACCGGCGGCCGGGCGGGCGCGGGGAGCGGCAGCGGGGCTGCATCGTAGCCGGGTGCAGCCGGGCTGGAATTGCCGCTGGGTGCAGGCCGTGTGCCGGGAGGGGCTCGGCCCGCGGGGAATAAGGGTCGGGGCGCGGCGAGGAGCGGGACCCGGGCGGGGCAAGGGCGGCGAGCGGCCCCCGCCGTGCTCCGGGACCGCGGTGCGCGGTGCTGGGGGGGCCACAAGCTGCGCCGCCGCCCTCCCCTCATGGAGGCCCTGGAGCTGCGTCCCTGGGGAGGGGCTGAGGGTCTCCTGGCGCTTCCCCACCCCGAGCCGCCGGGATTACCGTGGGCCAGGGGTTTGGAGGGGACAGGGCTGGTGCTCCGCGCGTCAGCCCGTTTTCCTGTCGGTACCGGGGGGTGATGCCGCCTGGAAGTGCTGAGCTGTTGTGACGGGGTGCCGTGACCGTGCGGGGCGTTCGGGAGGTGCGCGGGGAGCGGGGACACCGGGAAGGGGCTGAGGGATGAGCGGGAGGTGCTCGCCTGTCAGCAGGAGGAGAAGCTTCTGCAGGGCAGGGGCCAGGGCGCGTATCCTGACCCTGGGAGAGGCTGTTTCCAGCTCTGGTTGAATGTTTAGGATCCCTTGGTTGATTTCTGTTGTTACAAGTTTTTTTTTATTTGATTTCTCACCCAAATAATTCAAGCTTAAGCAGTGTGATCGCTGTTTTTTATTTTCTATAGCCATGTGAAGAGAGTCAGTGTACTTATTTATATCCCACTACCTTCAACGTCTTAAAACCAAAACTATTTTCTATACTGCGCCTAGGCCAGTCAGGCATTCTGAATGACTCCTATTAGTAGTTCAGATTATTTAAATGTATCGAATTCCTTTTAATAACGATCTTTGAGTTGTGATACTGTAAAAATTTATCTCTCAGTGGGGTTATGTGATGCTTGGATAACATAACTTGCTGTGTGTCTTGCTAAGAACATGTACTGCTGTTTAGCTTCTGTTTAGCAAGAGTCTTGATTAACATCGGTTTGATTAAGTGAAGATATTCAGAAGCATCTGAAAACATCCATGTGCACACAAAGTGTTATCAGAAAATTTCAAGTGGTTAATGTGGTGCAAAATATGTCAGTCAGATAAACTCTGGATGTGAAAGGGTTTGCAGTTGTGAAATTCTATAGTACATTGGTAAAAAATCAATCAAAAAAAAAATCAAATAATTATCAAATGCTTACTCTAGAAATCCAGTTTCTCTAGTTTAAATTCTCATTGATCTTTGAGTCTGGCATCAATGGTATTCCTTTTGATAGACAATGTTATGTTAGGGGGACTAAGACCACATTCTGTAAACATATCAGTTATTTTTCTATAGTATTTTCCAACTAATTCAGTGGAAGCATTGTAGTTCCAAAACTTGTTTCTGTATATTGAACTGTCAAGAGTAATCTAGCTGTAAACAGAATTTCCTTTACAGTAATAAACTTCCTCTTGTAATAACCTCAGTTTTGTGATTACTAAGGACATGTGAGTTAATTAGAGTAAATGCCAGAAATGGAATTAGACAGAATAGGAGAGGATGTGTGTGTTGTAACATTGAGGCATGTCCACTCAGAAAGCTATAAAATAAGACTATTGATACCAAGATATTAAGAGCTGCAAAGAGTGTGGGTAATTCAAGCATCTTAAAATATTTTATCATTAATCATTTATCATTATCATAACAATACTTTATTTCAAATAATTAATGTGATCCGGAGATGACTTCAGGAAGGAGAATTAATTGTGATGTTTTGGGGAGTTTAGAGCAGGCATAGGAACCACAGGATGGATGAACTCTTAGTCCAACTGAACCTCTCTAACAGATTATGCTTTGACATGACCAACAGTGCACTCTTCAAAATTTTTGTCTCTGCCAGTGTTGACAGTCTTGGGTTGGTCCTTCATGAGCAGATGTCACCAAATTACAGAATCCTCTTGAATGATGGTGATGGCATCACATGTAGTGATGGGTAGATAGGGAGCTCTGCTATTTTTATCACTTGAACCCATTTTGTCTGGTCTGCTTCATCACAGAGATGCAGTCATTGAGGTAAATCGGTCAGAAAGACTGAATCTTTGTAAAATTCTGCAAGTAGAGAATTGATCTTGAGCTTCAGCAAGATCAATGAATATTCAGCAGTGAATAATTTGCTGTAGAAGAAATTTCACAGCACTGAAGCACCTCACCCTGGCCTCCTGCCACCTGTGCCAGGTAAGCCAGCTCCATGTCGTGGCTGACAATATCAAAAGGGGGTGACAGGAGTGGCTGCTGATGGGATGAGATCATTCAGTGCTGCTGCTGGAGCAGTTTGCTCTGTGTCTTGGTACCAGTCCAGTCTCTGCATGCTCTAGGTCACTCACTGCATCAGTTAAAGGAGCTTGTAGTTGGTGGTTGACTCTTGTCTGAGCTTTCTGATAAACAAGAGGTCTGTAGTTTGGTGATAGTTGGCTGAAAACATGATTTTATTCAGAGTGGAACTGGCTATTTCCTACTTCCACCTTTTCTCTGAATGATGTGTTTCCTGCTTGGACAGGAACACAATGCTTATATGTGCTGATCGTTTATATGCCAGCACAAAGAATAGTCAGATTTATGAGTTGTTTGCAGCATCCTCCTGAAATCCTGTCTGCCATCAGGGAGAGCAAAGCTTCCAGAGGGTGCTGATGTTGGAAAATGCAGCAGCTTATTTTGTTGTTGGATATAAGTGAGGTAGATTTAAGATGCTTAAGAAACTGTTGTGAAAATGCAGGATTTTTCTATTCAAATAGAGCTGTAATCTTTAGAGAGTCAGTGTTTGCTTGTGCTCAGCTCAGTTATTATGGATAGCTCCTTAAATGAAGATTTAGCATGTTTATTGTGAGCTCACAAGAAGGTTCTCTTGGTGTAAAATAAAATTTTCATGTTCATTGGTCTTTTCTTTCATCGTGTTGCTGCCTTCCTTCCTCTCAGAGTAAGATCTGGAAATCCCTGAGGATAACAAGGAAGAAGGTGACATTTGAGAGGGGACACAGCAGTGATGGGACTTAGTGTGAAATATTTTTCAGGTGTCTGACTGCTGTCCTGGAGGTGGACAGTGGTTATCCCAAGCAGGTTTTGTGACATCTCTGTGTTTTGCTCATTGACATCTTTGTTTTGTTGTTTCTTTTTGAGGCCTCTGAGTGGTCCAAGGACTGTTCTGTTTTTTACCAGATTGGTTTTGCTGTTGGCATTGAGGCTGAGGAGAGCAGTGTGGAGGGATAACTTGCCCAGGGTTAGAACTCCATGGCAACTCTAGAGATGTGTGAGAAGATAGGTTTTGGGGCTTTTTCTGCATCTTTTTGGCATTCCAGCTGCCATTTGCTTGGAATGTCAGCAAGAGGAGCTGGGATCTGCTTGTTTAGGACACTGAAAAGGCAGGGCTGTCCTTGGCTCTGCAGCTTTTGTGTAATGCAGTGGTTCCACCAAATTGAAATCTTCCAAAAGTATTGTCAGGGAATTGAGAGAGTTGTTAATTTGCCATTCATTTAATATATATATATTTGGGTTGGTTTGGGGTTTTTTTTGTTTGGTTGGTTTGGGGTTGGGGTTTTTTATTTTTTTGGTTTGGTTTGGTTTTTTGTTTACTCCATTTCAGTTTAAGATCCTAGTCTTAAAAGTGTGTTAACACAGGCACTCTGTGTGTGTGTGTATAATTGTCTGCTGAAAATATTCTATAAGGATGTATATGGTGCAGTGGGTAGGTGAGCATTGTGTTGAAAGCTGGACCTTTGTTTTTTGTTTTTTTTTTTAGTCATTCTCGTACTGAGATCTGAAATACTTCAGCAAATAATTCAAAGCTGTTCTTCAAAACCTTATCCCTCTGTAGTGTCACTGAGTAAAAGTATGAGGAGAGGTAGGAATCCTGATAAATGAGAAGTTCTAAGAGATGACAGCAGTCTGTGGTCTTGGTGGATCACTGTTATCCACACCTAAATTTCAAGTGTCCAGGTTGTAACACAGCAAATTAACACACTATTTTAGGTTCTCAATAGAAGTAATACACAAAGTGCTATATGTTTCTTTTCCTATCAGTTCTAATTGTTGTTTATTCTGTTTTCTAACTTGTGTTTCAGTTTTCTACTGGGAATCCAATATATGAAACATACTACAAACAGGTATGTTTTTAAAAAGAAGTAAAAATAAAGTGCAGTTTCTTCTTCCCCAAGATTTCCTTCTCTTTCTTTTCCACATTGCAGTGCTAAAACTGTGTGAATTCTGAGTGCTGATGCAGTTTCTGTAACTCCTTTTGACCTAAAGGCAATATTGCATTTCTTAAATCTGCTTTCACAACAGCCATGTTTCAATTCAATGTTAATTTTTCTCCTTCAGGTAGATCCAACATACACAGGGAGAGTTGGGGCAAGTGAAGCTGCTCTGTTTCTTAAAAAATCTGGTCTCTCTGATATCATCCTTGGAAAAGTAAGTGGAAGGAATTGGATAATGCAGTACTTGTCTTTACACTTCTTTTCAGTGAAAGGAAAAATTTAAAAAGAAAATTTGGTTTTTGTGTAACATTTTTGTTGTTAACTCGACAATTCAGTAACATTGTTTGCCATCACTTGAAAGCTGAATGAACACTTTAAGAAGACATACTGTAGGAAATGTTGAGCTAAGTTTTCTTTGAAATTCACAGCAGCTTTTATTTTGTATCTCTACAGATATGGGATTTGGCTGACCCAGAGGGTAAAGGATACTTAGATAAACAGGTAAATTAAATGTTCATTAGATTTCCTGTATTATCTTTCCCAGATTAGCCTTGTTTTGATCAAGCCCTGGCACCATTAGCAGTTATCTTTGTATTTTTCAGGGTTGAGTTTTGTTTACAAGATTAATTTTTTCCCCAGCACTGCTCATATCCAAGTGTATTACTCACTGAGGCTGCAGGAATTTGATTCTAATTTTCTGTATCTCTTTTGTTTTGTAAATAATTGCTGTGTGTCCTGTGTAGGTACACAGTCATTGAATCACAAATGAAAAACTATGATTCGATTTTAGAAAACTTTTGTGCATGAAAAAATTTAGCTTTTTTACTAAAAAATGGCTTGGAACACCACATAGCAAGTTACAAATGAACTCTTTCAAAACACCACTAATTTTGAAGAAAAACTGTTGTATTTTAATTAGGAGATAATTTTATGAAGAACTCACTTTCTTTCCTGTTACTGTAAAATATTTCCGGACTCATCCTTAAAACCAAAGGGGTACTTGCCATTATACCATACATGTGGGGTTTTCTTTTTAATTTTTACATATGCAGTGTTAATAAAAATGGTAAGTGGGTTAATTTTTGTGATTGAAACTGGTTTTTAAGAGCTCAATTTTTTGCAGGGTTTCTACGTTGCGTTGCGCCTTGTGGCATGTGCACAGAACGGCCACGATGTAAACCTGAGCAGTCTGAATTTGACTGTGCCACCTCCTAAATTTGTAAGTAGTATCCCCTTAAATGCAGGTATGTTGTGTGAGAATTAAGGCTTCAGTTGGAACTGAACTATGATTTGATTTTAGAAAACTTTTGTACGTGAAAAAATTTCGCTTTTTTACTAAAAAATGGCTTGGAATACCAAACAGCAAGTTGCAAATGAACTCTTTCAAAACACTACTAATTTTTAAGAAAAACTGTTGTATTTTAATTAGGAGAATGATCTCATGTTTCATAAATGTCATGGTTCTGGGGCTGCAGGCTGCTGTCAAACAGTTCCTGCCACAGTCTTGTCATGCTGAGTGACAAGAAACCAGCCCCTTCCTGAACTGCAAAACCAGAGTGAGTTTAAGTCTGGTCAGCTTGGTCAGGAAGCTGATGTGGCTAAACTCTTAATTCATGAGGAAAAAAAAAAGGAAACAAAAAATGATTATTCTGCAGCTGGCTCAACAGGAATGAGTGGTGAAATGCATTGCTGCAGCTTTGCCCTGCCTTAGCTGCTGCAGAACCTCTTTGGTTGTGTTGGTTCTGTGTTTGGGCACTGAATGCATCTGCTGGATGTCCTTATCAAGTCCTGCAGTGCTATAAAATGAGTGTGACTTCTCTTTAGGTACATGTGCAGCCTATTTTCCTCAGTGTAGTTAAGCTTCATGTCTATAACCATCTCAAACTTAGTGCAAATAATAAGTCCTAGAGACAGAAGTATGTGTATCTATCTATTTATATAAATGTATATATATAAATAAACCATTTTCTCATTTTTAGCATGACACTAGCAGTCCTTTACTGATCACACCACCCTCAACAGAGACTCACTGGGCTGTTAGGGTAAGTGTAAAAGAAAACACATTTCATCCATTTTTTAGAAGTAAATCTTTGTCTTGTGTGTAATTTTCCCAGTGAGAGAATTTTATTTCAAATGTATTTCCCATTTCAGAAGTCCTCCCTTTCTGTACAAACCTGTGCACAATAGAGAACACCAAGGTGTAGTTTTAGATATGCAATAAATATTAAACAACCCTTTGACAGCCACTGGTGGGATGTTTTTAAGAAAATGAATTTTAATCTTCTGCCTGGATTTCTTCCAGAATCCTACAATTAGGCACTTTGTTTGTATAAAGAAACCCCACTGGGAACAGTAAAGTGTTTCACCACATCCAGTCTGAAGTGTTAATTTAAAGCTTGAGTTCCTAGTTTCTAATTAGTATTCAATGATACAAGCAATAGATATAATTTGGAGAAAATTAATTTTGATGCATATGTGGGGATATTTATATTTAGGCAATTTTCAACTCCAAACATTTCCATAAGGTAGAAATTTAATAAAAAACCTTGTAGTTATATGTACTTTAAATGGGGAGGAATAAGTTTTATTTCTCTGTATAGTTTATTAAAGTTACTTTAAAACAGAAGCACACCTTGTCTGCTGCATGGTAAAATCTCCCAACTGTCATAACCTTTAGATTTAGGAGCCTAATTTCAAATCTTTCTCTATGGGTTTACATTTAAATACAGTACAGTGGCACTTGCAAGAAAGCTTGGGAATTTAAGATGAATTACTGACCAGTCTTAATTTCTTGCAAGATCTCATTTTCATTACTCACACAGACACACTTTTTTACTTATTCAGATTATTTCTTACCAACTAGGTGGAAGAAAAAGCAAAGTTTGATGGTATTTTTGAAAGCCTTTTGCCAGTAAATGGTTTACTTTCAGGAGACAAAGTAAAACCAGTACTGATGAATTCAAAGCTACCTCTTGATATCCTTGGAAGGGTAAGTAAGTTGTTTAGATTTAGCTAGTCTCTGTTTAGCTTCTCATAATTGCAATGTTAAAAATGTAATTTATCAACAGAGATCAGGTTTTGGCTGAGATTTTGCATCATGTGCATGCTATAAAGCAGGAGCATTAAGACTCTGAAGTCTTCCACTTAGAAATAAGAGTAAGAGTAGTAATTTCAGCCCTAGAGTAGATTGGCTTCATTGTCTCTCTACTCATTTACAAGTGGAAATTTGATTTTGGTTGTTTGAAAACAAGAAAAAGCTTTTCTGAATCATAATAGCTGTTAGGACATTAGATTCTGCTGCTTTGTCATTTTTACAAATATGAGTTATTACATATACCATTAAATCCATCCTCTGCTTGTACAGGAAAATACCTTAAAACATCCTCCTTTATTCATAGTGCAAATTGTCAGGTTGGTTTTTCTTTCATGTTTATTTATAAATACTTCCAAGGTCTGAGTCTTGTCCATCTATTGTATATTTACAAGGGAAGCAGACCCTAAAGTATTTTTCTGCCTCCATTAAAAACACATTCTTTAATGCTTTGCATATTGATATTTTTTAATACATTCTGTTAGAGTTCTATCTGCATTACATACTTTTATTTCTTCAGGAAGAAGTGCCTCTTGCTCTGTATTATCTACAAAATCTAAGTATGGTTTGTTTTAATTCTGTACTTGAGTATTGAGAAGTCTTGAAAGGCTTTGGATTTTATTTTCTTATTGTTACAATAGAAATTCAGGAAGCTTTTGCCTCTTCTAAAAAAATTAGAAGAGGTAGTAAGACAGTGAGGAAATGCAGAAAGGTTTAATCAAGGAGCTTAAATTTGTCAAGGGTCCAGTGATAAAGCAGAGTTCTCCCAATTGAGCCTCAAATCTTGGTTTTTTGTGGACTCCTCTGTCCCCAGGTCATATTGATGATTAAACACAATGCTGTGTTGGAGTTCACCAAGTTTTGTATCTCTCTAAATCTTCTGCAAGTTTCATTAGCTGTGCCTCACCTAATAATGAACTAAATTAAGCATTGAGAAATGCTTCAATTCTCTCCAACAGGAAATCCAGAGGGCCAAAGGGAGTTGCACATAGTTTTAGTTTTTAGTAGAAAACCCTAATCATCCAGGAATGGAATAGGAATTAGAGATGTATTGAATTTTCTTGTGAGGAATTTGAATGATCTGCTAGCCCACACCCTCTGGGCAGTTCTGAAAGCCACCTCTGAATGCTTTTACTCAGCTTGATGACTCTGTAATTTTATCATAGAATGATGAAAAACCTGCCTGAGTTGCAGCCAGAATTTGTTAGAGCCAGTGTTGATTCATGTGGCCAGAAAACTCTAATCCAGTCTGTTTGATCAGAGAATTTTTAGATAGGTGGTATAACTAATATGAGCTTCACCAAAATCTCTGAGGAGTCTTCAGAGGGCATGTTAATACAATGAATACACAAAGTGTAACTTGGTCTGCAAATCATTTTTTAATCTTAATTGCTGTAGGTCTGGGATCTCAGTGATATTGATAAAGATGGTCACCTGGACAAGGATGAATTTGCTGTGGTAGGTTGCTTTAAATTCTCAATTTACTGTCTAGTGTGTCAAAGCAAACAGCTCATTTCTTTCTCAAGAGCTTTGCAGTTTTCTGTGCTGCAGTCAATGTTCTAATCTAAATTGTTCACATGGAGCTATTGAATGACCTTCCTCAAGTCCACCTACTGTGTCAAGATTAAACTTGTTGGAATTACATTCAAAATTAATTGCTCTGGTTTACATTTCTAGTCTTACTGTCTTAGTTTTACTAATATATAGATAACTGACACAGGAAAATCTTGTTGCTTTTTCTAATAATTGTGAATGTTATCTGACCTTTTTGCCTTTGCAGGCAATGCATTTGGTTTATAGAGCTCTTGAGAAAGAGTCAGTTCCTTCACAATTACCCCCTTCTCTCATACCACCTTCTAAAAGAAAGAAGACCTCAGTCTTTCCTGGTGCAGTCCCTGTTCTCCCTGCAAGTCCTCCCCCAAAGGACAGCCTCCGTTCCACCCCATCCCATGGCAGTGGCACCAGCCTCAACAGCATAGGGAGCTTGTCTCCCAAGCACAGCATCAAACCAGCACAGGTATTGTGTCTTTCTTCCCTTGGTTTTGTAGATTTGTGTATTTGGAAGCTGTAGGGAAAAAAAAATAAATATGTTTTTTGATTTCTGCCTCATGCGTTTGGGTGATTTGGGTGGAGAGGGTGAAATGAGAATGGTGAGATTTGGAAGAACATTGGGTGAATTTTAATCAGTGACCACGAGGTAGAAAATCTTAGGGGGAATTTTCACTTTATGTAGAAAGTGGAACCATAGAAAGGTTTGGTGAGATTTGGAAGAACATTGGGTGAATTTTAATCAGTGACCACGAGGTAGAAAATCTTAAAGGGAATTTTCACTTTATGTAGGAAGTGGAACCATAGAAAGGTTTTGTTTGTGTATCTGCTTTAATGCCAAAGAAATCATTAATCTACTTCTAAATCTCCTGCTATTAGCCTGAGGACTTTATATGCCTAATTGGGTCTGTATTTCCAAAGAATTAATGCTTTTCAACTGATGAATAGCTGTTTATCAGTGTTTTTATTCAGATAAAAAGTGTGAAGTTAAAACATGCAGTGAAAATACTTGTTTACTAGTCAGACTGGAGTATGCAAGATGTTCAGCACATCCAGCTCTGGATAATGTCATTTATATTTAGTGTGTTCCTAAAAACTATTTCTGTTCTTTTGAAATGCCAACCTTTGTTTTGCAGCCAGCTGTTAATTGGGTGGTCCCAGTGTCTGAAAAAGTGAGATACGATGAAATTTTCTTAAAAACAGACACAGACATGGATGGGTTTGTGAGTGGCCAAGAAGTAAAGGACATTTTTATGCATTCAGGTCTCTCTCAGAATCTCCTAGCACATATATGGTAAGAATTCTGCACTAGCTGTACTTTTGTAGCTTGCTGATCTGGGAACTCAGATTCAGAATGTGATCCTGACATTAAAAAAACACCAGAAACAAACAAAAAACCCCAACTTCTTTCCCTTATCCACATATTATAATATGTGGACTGTATAGAAAATTAAGGGAGAAATAAATACTCCCTTTGCTTTTCTGAGAGGGAGGGCAATAGCTCAGTCTGTGAATTGTGATTGTCTTTTGAAGTTCTAATGCTCTAAATATTTTCTCAGACTAACACTGCTCTGTTCAGTTCAATATGTGTAATAAAATACTGCTCTGTTGATGGAACTCTGACTAGAATAAGTAAGCTCTGATGAGGATAAACCAAAAATAAATTACATGTATATACGTACTTCAGGCTTTTTAGTAGAGCAGAAATAAGATTTTCTTGTTTGTGAGTGGGATTTGTTTTTTCTCAGGTCTTTGGCAGACACGAGACAGATGGGAAAGCTCAGCAAAGACCAGTTTGCACTGGCCATGTATCTCATCCAGCAGAAGGTCAGCAAAGGGATTGATCCTCCACAAGTGTTAACCCCAGATATGATCCCTCCCTCAGACAGAAACACTCCCATCCAGGTAAGCCAGCAAACACTGAATTTATGTGCTTTAAAAGCAATGGGTTTTGAGTATGAATTTTGTAGGGTTATTTTTAGTATTATGATAAAGAATTGCCAATATTTTTTCTTATCTCCTCATAGAAAATTCTTTTAACATTTGAAAATATAGCTAATTTTTAAAAAACCAAGACAGGAAGTAAAGAAACATGCAGTAAAATATTTCATAAACCAAGGAGTAATAATGCTGGAAAAAATCTAGCATGAAGAATAATCCTTTGTCATACAGAAGATTGAGTCAGGGAACTTGTGACAGCAAATATTAAAAGCTGGTTGAGCAGCATGTCCCTGACTGTGATCAGCACCATATTCCTCCCATGGAAACATAACATTTTTTAATGGCTAAATGAGGAGTGATGACCTCCTGGTTTCTGGGATTCATCCTTTGTGGCAGTCCACAGTCCTGTATCCATCACTGCTAATGCCACTTTACTGGAGCATCTGATCCTCTGCTGGCCCTGCTTTGTTCCTTTCCTAAATAACATGTCAGAGCACTTCTGAAACTGAATTAAAGAAATCCTTCTGTCATGTCACTGCATTCACCTTTTCTACCAATTACACTGTGTTTTTCTTTACTTTTATTCACTTTCCCTAACCAGAAACCTTTGGAACTCTAAATATATTTAAATTATTGCTGTTGCTATGGTCCTCCTAAGGTTTTTCCTATATCCTTTTCCTATAGACTCTGTCAGGTTACTTGACCCCTGTAGGAACTGAGATCTCAGCACTCACAGAAATGCGGCGTGTGAGTAATTGCAGTGTCCAAAGGAATGCACATTTCCAATGTATGCTTTTTGGAACTTCCAACAACTTTTTATTTCTATACCTTTGCCTGTCTTTGCTCTTGAGTTCTGTGCCACTTGCTCTTGGTGTGGTGATAATGTCACAGCAATGTGAAGTGCCCAGCCTGGTGATGTTCCTTCCTTCAGCAGCTGGAGATTTATTGGTCTGGCAGGAAGATCCTGGGACAGGAACAGCTCAGTGCTGTTGAAATTACTCCTGGACTGGTTCTCTGCAGCTGTGACCAGTAAATACACCTTGCTGGTCTTGGCTTCTTGGTTGTTTTTTAATGTTTAATAAATCCAAGCTTTCTGTGGTTATCACAGCAGTCTCAAAGTGAGTGAAGCAGGCAAACTCTGCTTTCTTCTTTTTGAAATGCTATATAAAAAATAAGAATGCAGGCAAACTCTGCTTTCTTCTTTTTGAAATGCTATATAAAAATAAGAATGCAGGCCAACTCTGCATTCTTCTTTTTGAAATGCTGTATAAAAATTGTAGTTCTCTTGGTTTGGCAGACTAGCAGTGAGTTCAGTGCTGCAGTCTTTGCTCAGTTGTGGTGAGCTTTTTATCAAAGAGCAATCCTAACAACCAGTTTTGGACCTAATGCTGACATCCTTTCTTAACTTATCTAGAGGGGATGCCCTCTGTATCTTCTCTCATCTCTGCTTGGATGAATGCAGAAACAACCTACAGGAAATGGGGTGTAATTGCAGAAATTGCCATTAATTTGTGACAGAGCTCTAGAAGACTGGACTTACAATCTGATTTCATTAAGTCCACTGTAAACTTTACTATTGACTATAGCAGAACTAAGTTTTAGGTTTTGAATTTAAATTCTACCAATTCTGCAATTTCCTTGTTGGTGTTGTGCCTGTCCTTTCATTGCTGTGTGTTCAACTCTCCTGTCTGTCAAGCAGACATATTAAAAATTCTCCTGTCTCATGGGTGGAATTGTGGAGCATGCTCCTTGCTTGTTACAGAATAATTTGATGTCTCATATGGAATTTTACAAATACAAATAATGAGGATTTTGTATCCCACCTTTGTCCTCAGCCTTTGTTAAAGGAAGAACTTCTGTTACTACTTGACATTTTAATAGATTGTTTCATTCTTAACAGGATAGTGCAAGTTCTGTTGGATCAGGAGAATTCACAGGGGTGAAGGAGCTGGATGATATTAGTCAAGAAATTGCACAGCTGCAGAGGTAATAACTGTGAACTGTTCACAATGGCTTGGTGTAGAACACCTGAGTCAGTCTGTAGTACTGATGTGTTAATTTATTTTCTCTTAGTCATTTTGTCATTATTTGTTGCTATAATTGGTGATAATTTCCTAGTGGTACCCTACAGACTTCAGAAGATTTATGATGGGCAAAGATGGCATTTTTAAAGAATAATTGATACCTATGCACCTTTTCTCCTTTAAAGAATACATGAGAATACAGGCTGGCATTTTTGTCTGCATGGTGTTTCCAGATTCATATTTAATTGATTTTTGCATGTGTGCTGTGTTATTTAGCTAATCACAAATATATGTTCTTGTTTATCTGACAGAGAAAAATATTCTCTGGAGCAGGACATTAGGGAAAAGGAAGAATCAATCAGGCAGAAAACCAATGAAGTTCAGGTAAAAACTGTTTATCATCAGTAGTTTTTGTGTTAATCTAAGTAATACGTAGCAATTTAACATTTTTTCTGTCATTCTTTCTTTCTTGGGATTTCCCTCTAACTGGCAGAAAAAGATTTATTTTTCTGTTCTCCATCACAAGTGTTTTCATCTGATGCTGGCTAAAATAAGCATAATATATGTGAACAGTTTAATGTCTTTTTTATTAGTGTTTAACTAACATGTAATTTAGGAAATCAATGTTTGGAGAGTTTGGTTTTGATAATTAGGATAACTCAATGCAATGTGCTCTGTGTCACAGTCCCTTTTCCTTCTTGTGAGCAGTGATTTATTTCCTGATGTCTTACACAAGTTCCTGCAGAAACAAACAGGCCAGTGCAGGGTGTAGCCTATATGATATAGAAAATATTCTGAATTTTGTTAAGTTCTTTGTCTGTGGCTGATGCTTCCTTAAGACAACAGCTAAATATGAGTTACAAATTGTGGAATTTTCTTCAGGAGCTGCAAAATGATTTAGATAGGGAAACAAGTAACTTGCAAGAGCTGGAGGCTCAAAAACAAGATGCCCAAGACCGCCTGGATGAGATGGACCAGCAGAAAGCCAAACTGAAAGATATGCTGAATGATGTGAGGCAGAAATGCCAGGAAGAAACACAGGTGGTAAGTGGATGTTAATTTTGGACCAGGTCAGGAGTAAAATGTCTTCTGTTGAGGGAAATTCTATTTGTTTAATGAATAAATTTTCTTTTTGCCATAAATAGCGATTTTGGCACAAATACAGAGGTCCAAGAAAGGATTTTGCCATCCTTAATACCTTTCTTAAAGATCATAAAAAAAAGGTTGAACCTGATGATGTCCAGGGTCCCTTTCCATAGGAATTGTTGTTCTGAGAATATATTAAACATTTATTCAGCTTAATAAAGCAGCTGAAAATCATTGGTCCTAAGCCATGAGACAGTCCAAGGCAGTGGTGCTGGTTTTGATCACCCTGAATGTCATCAGGATTGAATTTTCAGGTGGATGCAATTGCCAGTGGAAATAGGATGTTACCTTAAGGTAGAAACTTCCTCTGTAAGGAAGTCACAGAAGAAAGTGTATAAGGAAGGTTATAAACAACTCTGTAATTTTAACTCTTAAAATCAACATTAAACTAATTGATAAATGTTTGAATGGGACCAAGTTCTGAAGGTGAACATCTAGGAAACAGCTTTTGATTACCTTTATAAATAGTGGGGTATTTCTCTGATTTAAAATAGTATTTCTAGGTTTTATTGAATGTGCTTTTATCAAGGATTTTGTGCAACAGCAGAGGCAGCATGCATTTCTTCATATTAAGTCCTAAAGATTTTCCTTAGTAGTTGATAGATTGCTGTACCACTTTCTATTACTTATTGTAAATTCACCATTTAATAAGTCCCATTTATTCCAAATTCCACTCTGATTTTTCTATTGTTTTATTTCAGATTTCATCACTAAAAATGCAGATTCAGTCTCAGGAATCAGATTTAAAATTACAGGAAGATGATCTTAACAGAGCAAAGGCAGAACTGAATCGTCTCCAGCAAGAAGAGACTCAGCTAGAGCAGAGCATCCAGGCTGGAAAAGTGCAGCTTGAAACAATAATCAAATCTTTAAAATCAACCCAGGAAGAAATAAACCAGGTATTCACTGTATTTTATATCATTTTTTGCTTCTTGAAATGAGTTGAAAAATTATTTTTCAGAGGAGGAAAAAATCCTGGTTCATAATAAACCTTTTTGACTGGTGTTTAGTAGGTAAATTCTTGGTTTGAGTCAGGAAGGATTCAATTCTGTTGGGGATAAAATACAACTGTCAGGCAACAGTGTTTAAGCAGACTGTAAAAATGACAATGTTCTTAAGGGTGTAACATGCTAAAACATTTTTCCCTCTCAGGCAAGAAGTAAACTCTCTCAGCTGCAAGAGAGCCATCAGGAAATGAATAAGAGCATTGAAGAATACAATGAAGCTCTCAATGGGATTCATGGTGGGAGTCTGACCAATTTAGCAGACATGAGTGAAGGCCTTGGGCACACAGAAAGAAGCAATTATGGAGCTGTGGTAATAAAAAATCACTGTTATTTAGTATATTTTACACTAATTCAGCTTCTGACTTGCACCTTATCTGAAGTGTTGTTGAGCTGGTGTTTGGCACGTGGTCCTGTGGATTTGTAACCTGTCACATGCTCAATCTCAGGACAGAGGTGGGGCTTTATTTCCAGTTTAGTGTTTCATTTTTTCTTCTCCAGATTATCAAGGTGAAACCTTCTTTTGCTGTAAATTTTCCTTTATCATGTATTTCCTTCTTATTTCCAAAGGAAGCTTTACAAATTTCTGCTTTACATTGAGCTATATTTATTACACATCTCATATTCCTTTTCTGAAAGGATGGTTCTCTTTTGCTTAAATAATTTCAGCATCATCTTTCTCATTTATTATGTTTTTATTTAATCAGCATTTTTTCCCCAAATAATAAAATCTTTCAAGTTCTTAAACATTTTTTTGAATCAATTTCTTTTGAGTATCTAATGTTGATTTGGGTATTAAATACTCCTCTAAAACACAAGAATTTTCTTTTGTTTTTTTTAAGCTTATTTCTTGTCTTAAATATGCCAAGATAGAAGTTGCATACTTGCTTGCACATTTATGTGGCCCTTCCTCATTATGGAAACATATTTACTGTTGTAAGCACAGCATTTGTATGGGTTTAGTATGAAGTTGAATATATAATGTGTTAGTAAATATTTACCAGCCATTGCTGCCTTTATGCAGTGCTTTACACTTGCTCTGTAAAAACAAACTGTTCAAAAGAAGAACAGTGCAGATAAAAACAGTACATTGAGGAACATGTACTAAAGGTCTTAAAACACTTTAGTGCTTAGTTTCTGTGCTTGCATAAATATATTTAATTTCCAGTGAAAACTTCCAGATGTTTTCTTGCAAAACCTAGAAGCCACTTACTGGCAGAAAACACCAGTCTATGTTCATAGCAATTTTTTTCAACCATTGTGCCACTTTCCTGTTTCTCAATTCTTCCTTCCTCTTCCTTCTCTCCCCACCTCCCTCCTGCTGTTCTGAGAAGCATCAATTAGGATATTTTCATTTGCATCTTGTGAAGGGATGAAAGAAATCCTGTTTCTTTCTGGTGTTGGGGGCAGTGTAAGTGTGTGGTTGTTTCTGGATATTCCTCATGCTGGGATGGCCCCCAGTGTCCCTGGAATTCTGCTGAGCAGGTGCTGTCTGCACTTGGGGTTTCAGCAGAGACCTCCAGCAAGACCCAAGCCAGGGGTATCATTCAAATGAATGGAGAGGTTTCATAACTTCAATTTGCTGCTTGTTCATGCAGATATTTTCTACAACTTGACAAATGTAGATTTGGCCTCTGCTGAGAAAGCTCTTGTCATCAAAATGTTGGGGTGACTCTTCCTGCATGAAGTGCTTTATCATGGGAAATCAGAATTTGGAGCTTTAAGCTCAAAGATGAGTTAACAAGAGGCAGTCTAGGATCTGACTACTCAGTGGTAATTTGTTGTATTTGTAGTCCACAGATCATTTTTGTATCCTTTCTTTTTAAATAAGTGTCTTACCTGAAGCCGAGCTATAATGGCAGAGAAGAATTTTTTGATAGTGTGATGTTTGGGGTTGGTTTGCTTTTGTTGTTGAATATATTAATGTGGGCAACAGTTTAACATTTAATTGCTATTTGTACTGTTATCTTCTGGTGTTCTGTGTAGCCTTGGGGTACACATTTCCTTCTGCTGTGTGATTACTTCTACTTAGAAGTCACATATTCAGAAAGTTCTTTAGGAAGTAATTTTAAAGACTGTTCAACAGGAACCAAGAGAGCAATTTCTGCTTAATGGGTAACTGGGCATTTTTATTTTTATCATGACAAGCTGTTATGTTTTTCCTTAATTTTTAGGATGATCCATTTAAGAATAAAGCCTTGATGTTTACCAATAATACACAAGAATTGCATACAGACCCATTCCAGTCAGAAGATCCTTTCAAATCTGATCCATTTAAGGGAGCAGACCCCTTCAAAGGCAGTAAGTGACAAGTGCTTATCTAGGACCTTGAAGGTCAATTGTTGAGTAAATTATGTTTTTACAAACTTATCTTGCTAAATAGTAGATAAAACAAATTGTTTTTCTCTTCTGCATAGGTGACCCATTCCAGCATGACCCTTTTGCAGAACAGCCACCTGCTCCAGCAGGTAATGACCCTTTTTAGTGACAGGACAGGTGTGATATAAACAATTTGTAGCCAAACACAAAGGAAGTATAAAGGTTTCCCTGGCTTCAGATTTTTGGTTTGCATGTGGGAGCATAGAAACCCAGCAGGGTGTGCATTCAGAATCAATATATTTAATGAGAAGTGTGTAACTCTTTATTAAGTCTGAAAGCCTCATATAACATATTCAAACTTAGTAAATACCCTGTGTGGAGAGGTCTGTGGAAGTCCATCAGATTTATCAAAACATTGTGTTTGTGTAAGAAAAATTGTATCAGTGAGTGTGAGGTCAAATACAGAATATTCTTTATAGACACACTGGTGCTACACTGTATTTACCTTTTATGCTCCTTCTAGATCCCTTTGGAGGAGATCCCTTTAAGGAAAGTGACCCATTTCGTAGTTCTGCCCCTGAGGATTTCTTCAAGAAACAGGTGAAGAGTGACCCATTTACCTCAGATCCATTCACAAAAACCCCCACTTTACCCTCAAAGGTCAGTAATTTTTAAATCTACACTTCATAGATTTCTTTACTATTGACAGTCTTATTGTGTGAAAGCTAAAAGAAGTGAAATGACACAAAATACTTTTTTCCTAACTGATGAAATATCATTAATTGTATTCTTAAAATATAAATATGGATTGTTTAGGCAATCAGCAGTGTTCTGGTTCCATGATAACGAGGTACATTCACCATGAAGGTACTTTTGGGTGGATATTTTTGCTCTTTGTTGGGAATTTCAAAGCAGCAGCAGCACCCAGTCATTGCCACCATTCCCTCCATCCCATGGACTCCTGCAGTCATGTAGAGAATGAGATGGAGGAGCTGCTCTGGCTGAAGGATTCCTGAGCCCTCAGCACAGTGCAGGCACTGCACAGAACACACTTGTTACAGCCATTGTGGCAGCTCTAAGCTGTCCTGGTGTGTGCTTGTTTGGGGGGAAATATGATTTTTTTTGGTTTTGTTTTTATTAGTATTTTCCTCATTCTTATGCAATTCATTGAGTGTTCCCTCAGCACAGTGCAGGGACTGCACAGAACACACTTGTTACAGCCATTGTGGCAGCTCTAAGCTGTCCTGGTGTGTGCTTGTTTGGGAGGAAATATGATTTTTTTGGTTTTGTTTTTATTAGTATTTTCCTCATTCTTATGCAATTCATTGAGTGTTGCTACCCAAGACCAGTTTCAATCTGTGGGAAGTCAGATTACTTTTGTAATTGTACTTATTTTATTTATGTACAATCCTATACTGCAAGACAAATTGACTTGTCAAACTGAAGAGCAGCTGTAGAAAACCATCTGTTTAAGAAGGAGCAGTATACAGACTTTGAATTATTAATAATATAAATGCATGACCTGAATATTCTGTCTGTCACTTAAAGACTAAATTCAATTAGCCAAATGCACTAATAATGTAAATTTCATATAATGAGTTGAATTTATCCTACTCTGTCCACTGAACAGAGTGGTCTGAAACTGGAAACTATTTGTCTTAAAGCAAGAAATTTTGATAGGCATGAAATGATAAGTGCACAGTGCAGCAGAAAAATAATTCTATATATCTGTTCTTATTTAGCCTGACCCTTTTGAAAGCACTGATCCTTTTACATCTTCCAGTATCTCTTCAAAAGGTCCAGGTAAGAAGTAAAGATTTTATAATGAGCTATCTTTTTATGAAATAATCAAATATAAGAGTTGAGGATAAAGAGTCTTGTGAGCCATTGGCACAAAGCCTCATGGTTTTGTCACAGTTGATGAAGGCTGTCTTTGTGACACTGTGGATTGTTTTCTCCTCATATTTTATGACATTATGTCACTGTTTTCTTCTCCTATTTTCCCTCCAAAAAACTGGTAGAAAACCTATTGTTATGTGAAATTCTCTTTGAGCATCTCATGGCAGGTCAAAATGCAAGTGTGTTTTAATCACCTGCCTGATTTTGTGCTTCATTAGCACTGCGAAGCATTTCTTGTAATTCTTAAGTATTATTCAAAATAACTTTTTTTGCTGCATATCTGTTCCAGATCCATTTGGAACACTGGATCCATTTGGAAGTGGTGCTTTCAGTGGTGGTGAGGGATTTGCAGACTTCAGTCAGATGTCAAAGGTAAAGGTTAAAAGGAAAGCAACTGTCCTTTTAAATATATATGTACAGACACTTCCTAAAAGAGTGTGATATGGTTGAAACTTTTTAGCTGACAGTCTGGTTTTGTTAATTTTCTTCCAGTCAGCCTCACCAGCTATATGGCAAAGAATTTTCCAACCATGTCAGATATGGCAAAATCTTACTAAGACTGGTAGATTCAGTAGGGATAAATAATTTTTTCACAAATATTTTCAACTACCAGATCAGGAAAATTAATTCACTTCTAGTTTTAACTTTAAGAAAAGGTAGTTGTTGCAGATATTAATATATTTCAGTGCCCAGCCTTCATCTAAGTCCTGGAATTTGCTTCTTGGTTACTTCATAATAAATATCCTGACTTGTTTCTAAGCTTACCATAAAATCATTAAGGTTGGATAAGGCCTCTAAGATTGAGTCCAAATTTTAACAAAATATGATGCTACTAAATAAATGTAACCTAACCTTACTCCACTCTTAACAGTCAGTCTCTCCCATGTTTTAAATGTGCAATTTCTGTTCATTTTAAATAGCAGATGAAGAAAAAGCTTCAGGACACACATGAAAAAAATGGATAATTGGAAAGGTCTTGGTCTGCTTTGCTAATTTGGAATTTGGTTAACTCAGTGCCCAACCCCTTACATTAATTCTACAGTAACACATGAACTCTGTGGAGTGAATGTTAAAAATAAAATAGATTATCATTTCTCTTTGACTAATTACATTTCTTGGTGGATTTTTTCCTCCTCTAACTTTTGCTATTTTGGGAAGGATTTTAGCTCTCCACTAGATGGCAACAGCCTTTAGCAGTAGACATGGCTGGCTTGAGGCAGAAATTTTAGCAAAGGTTTGACTGCAATTTTTACCTTTTTCACAAAACTCCTCTTTCTTCATTTCACAATGATAAATTTCCCTGCCTGGCACAATACTTGTGTGCTTCTTAATCAGTAGAAGAGTCTTAGAAAAGCTGTTTGAATATAGGAAGATTTAAACACATGCTTTTGGATATTCCCTAAGGTTTTGACTAAAAAGTTAAATACCTGTGTGTAACTTCAGAAAGATTTGGAATTAAGTTTTCCCTTCTGCACTGTTTTTCCAGGTTCTCTCATGGTTCTGTTTATTAGAGTGAAGGTCAGGCTGTGGTATTGCTGTTCATTGCCAAATAGTAAAAAGTAAAGTTTTACTTCCTTTTCTTTCCTCATCAACTTTTTTGCTAGGACTAAAAGTTCTAGAAGTACTTAAGTGATTTAAAGCATAAGGTCTTTGATTGTTTATGGAATCTTAGCACCTCTGTCTTGGGCATTAACCTCCTACACCATTTACAATTCTGTGCCTCTGCCCTCAGGTTTTAAAGTTAATGCTTTTACTTGACTTAACCTGCAGCTTCATGAAACCACAGGTGTTCTCCAGTGTGCTTACATCCCTTTTCTTTTCTTTTTTCTTGTGTAGTCAGTACCTTCAGACCCCTTTGCCTCCTCCTTTGGAGGAGCAGGATTCACAGATGACCCTTTCAAAAGCAAATCAGACACACCAGCATTGCCACCCAAGAAAAATGTCCCTCCACGACCCAAGCCACCCAGTGGTAAGGAGGTTTTCTTCTTTTAAAAGCTGCTTCTTTCCATTCACACTATTGCTGGGTGTAAGAGCAAGTTGACAGTCTGCTGTCTGTCTTATATTTCCATGGAGGAAGATGTGAAGTTATTGGTAAATAGACAAAATTATCAGTAAACCAGACTGGAACTCTTCAAAGTGGAAAACAGATGATGGGAGTGCTATTGCAGATGTATAAAATCACATGTGGCAGGAAAAAAACAGGGGAAAAACCCCTGTATTTTCTAGGTAGGCAACATATAAGATTAGCAAATGGCATCTTTAAAATAAAGAGGTTTGTTTTTATATGGTAATATAAATTCAGGTTTTATTTCTGTGTTTCCAGAGAATATGGTGAATGCAAAAATTTTAAATAGTCTTAAAAAAACCTCTAGATAATTCTCAGAAGAAACAGAGACAACAGGGTGTCCCAAAAGCCAAAATACTGGCCCCAGCTCCTTTGCAGCTGAGTAGCAAGGCAGAGTGACTATGGCTGCATCTTTATCTTGTTTTGATGTTCTTCCTGAGGCATCTGCCACCAGGTCCTGACAAGATCAGGGTGCACAGTTTGACCTGTCCTGATCTGCCTGTCCAGGTAGGATCATTCTTGCCTTTGCACATTACTGTGTGAATTAAACACAAAACACTTTCTGAATATAAATGGCTTTGTTCCTGCTTGGAGTCCATTATTTATGGAAATCTGGGAGATATAGAAATCTGATTAATTGAAAATATGATCTCTCTCTGTGGAACTTCAATTTCTGTTCTCCCTGCAGTTGTTTTCAAGATATTCAGGTACCAGTGAAACTGTTTAAAGAACTGAAGCCCTGTAGTTTCAAGTCTCCTTTTAACAACAATGGTACAGTTCAGTTGACATCAAGAGGGAACTTTCAGTTGGTTTAAAAAACCAACAGAAGCTAGATGCTGCTTATGGATAGGCACAGAATTTTGCACTAAACACATTGATCATCTTGTATTTATATATCCACAGACAGTATTAGGAAACATAGCACAAAAAGAACAGATCCATCATTGTCTCCTGCAGGGTGTGGGTTCTCTGCCTTTCTGCTGGTGCATTTTGGAGCAGAGCAGGCAGCCTGATTGTGACAGCTATTGTTGACCTGGCTGGTTTTGCAAACCAGTTATTCTAGAACAAACTCCTTGGATAATGTAAAAAGTGCTTTCTTATCACCAAGGTATCCTTAATGTCATTACCTATCCCATAAATTGATCCAAGATGTGAAAGATTCCATTTCACACAGTAGAATTACAAGCAGAGCATTGCAGCAGTATTAGTTTGTTCCTGTTGCTGTGATTTTATTGCTTTAGAGATTATGGTGCACCCAAAAACCCTGAAAGCAACAAATGAGAGGATTTTATAGGTGAGTATGCATGTAAAGTTGTCAGGAAATGCTCTAGGATTGTGAAAAAGCCTTTGAAGCAGTTTGTTCTATGCTTGCTTTGTGTATTTTCTACTATTTTCTACTACTCTACTAATGAGTTTTCAGTAATTTAAAAAATAATGTCATCTTGACAAATATCCATCACTAGGACAGACATGAATAAAAGGAGAAATAGAAATGCTGAAGGGAATCTTATTTCACATTGTGAATGATGTTATTTTTCTTTATTTGGTTTTCAAGGAAAGAATGCAAATGGCCATCTTTCCAAAAAATACCTACACAAAATATCTTAGAGTTAACAGGGCCTATAGAAAGTTGGATGATTCCAATAAATACTAGATATACCCATGTAATCTCTTATATGTAGTTTCTTTGTATTTCTTGTTAGAAACATGGTTACTCTTAGCAAATGCAGTGTAAAAGTAGCAGGAAAGGTGAATACTGACTCACCCACATGAGAGATTTTGGGTTTCTGTGTCCTCATTCCCTCTTTTGTACATACTGAGGAATGTGGGGAATATTCAGCTGTATTAATATGTTTTTTATTCAGACATGTGCACTCAGCCTTTAATCAGTGGGTTAAAAATGGTTGAAGTGTGTCTCTTCCCCCCTTCTAGGGAGATATAACCTCACTATTTGTGAGGTTCCACGCTCTACCAAAAAATGTTGTTATGATAAAATAGGCTAAGGAGGAAACAACAGGTTTTTTTTTAAAAGCAAATGAGCCTCGTGTGTTTATGCAGTTCTACTCCTCCCTTCCTTCCACAACTAAGGCAATCTTCAGTGGTTACTTTAAAGCATGAGAAATTATATAGTAATATAGTGTGATTGTAGCAAGAGATAGGGGCATAAAATGTGTGCTAGAATGGTCTCAGCAAACAAACAACAGACAAGGAGCTTCCGTTGTTTCTTACCTTTCTTATTGGTCTCTTTAATCAAAAAAACAAGTAAGTGATAAAGATCTTGCTGAAGGATGAATAAATGCTAATTATTATCAGACAAACCTGTAATTTGCCTTTCTGTTCCATGCTTGTACTCTTTTTAGTAAAACTGTTCTTTCTGTTGCGGGGGGGTTAATATTGAAAAACACTTTTGTGGTTTGGTTGCATTTTGGTAGGCAGGTGCAAAAAGCTCTAAAAGGAAGCTTTGCTTGTCCTCAAACCTCTGCACTCAAGTAGAAAATATAAATACTTTTGCAGAGCGTTGGAAGCTGTCTGATTTCCCAGGCTTTTGGTAGTGGAAACTGAACAGGATCCACCAGGGATTGTTCCTGATTAGCCCTGATTTGGTGCTTATTTTATGTGAACCTTTTGCCTGTGACATGCAAACATTGTGTGATATCCCACTGAGGGATTGCACTATGTCCTGGCCCAGAGTGTGCCACAGTTCTCACTTTGCCCATGGGTCTCTTTTTTGATGAATGAGGAGTTTGACATCAAGTCTCATTCCTTCATGAAAACAAACAGCAAACAAACCCTTGCAGCTGAGCACAGGATCAGGAAAACACTTAAAATCATGGCATGTCCTGAGTTGGAAGGGACCCATAAGGATCATGGAGCCAAACTGCTGGTCCTGCACAGGATACCCCAAAATCTCACCCTCTGAAAGGCTGAAAGCATTGTCCAAGCACTTCTTGAGCCCTGGCAGCCTTTAGGCTGTGCCCAGGGGAGCCTGGGCAGTGCCCAGCAGCCTCGGGGGGAAGAACCTTGCCCTGAGCTCCATGCCAAGGCCTGACCCAGCTGCAGCCCTTGCTGGGCTCCTGTCCCTGGCCCAGAGCAGAGCTCAGCCCCTGCCCCTGTGCCTGCCCTGGGGAGGAGCTGCAGCCCCCGAGGAGCCTCCCCTCAGTCTCCTGGGCTGCAGCTGAACCAGCCAAGTGCCCTCAGCTGCTCCTCAGCCCCTTCCCCAGCTCCGTGTCCCTCCTCTGGGCACTCTCCAACAGCTTTGGCTCCTTCTGATCTTGTGGTACTCGAGGTGTGGCCACCACAATGCAGAGCAGAGCAGGAGAATCCCATCCCTTGTCAGGCTGGTGATGCCAGGCCTATAACATCAATTAAATTTCCAAAACATTCCACTCTTCTCCAAAGAAACCTGCAAGTTCTCCAGTAGCACCTGGTGAACATCAAATTACTCCAGCCAATTCCTAGGGGGGCCCTATGAACCCTAATGTCCTTTAGGACCTTCATGAACATTAATACCTTACAGAAGAACATGCAAACATTCTCTTGGGGATTTTCATTTGAAGAGTCTTGTCAGAAGAGCTACAGAACTTTTTCTTGGCTGATCTTCCTCATGCCCTCCAGACCATGGTGAGACTTTGGGCTGCTGGGGCACACTGGTGACTCAGATCCAACTTGCCACCAACCAAGGACTCCCTGGTCCCTTTGCACATGGCTGGTCCACAGCCTCTCATTGCCCAGTCTGTCCCTGCACCCCCTGGCACAGGGGCAGGATCTGTCACTTGACATGTTAAACTGGAGATTGCCCAGCCCTTTCCTTTGTCAAGATCTCTGTGCAGCACATCTCTGCCTTTAAGGGAGTCAACAGCTCCTCCCAACTACGTGTCATCACCAAACTTATTAAATCTGCCTTCCAGTCCCACATCCAAGTCCTTGCTGTGGAAGTTGTCGAGCACAGGTTCTGAATCGGAGCCTTTTGGACACAACCTGTGTCTACCATGAAGTGATAGTCAGAGTAAAAGACCTTCAGATGTACCTGGAAACACCTCAAAAAGGAGATTGTGGTTCAGAGGAGCTGCTCTCATATCCAGGTTCTGGACACAGTCTACACACAGTGTGTAGAGAAACTTCTCTGCTGCTGCAGGGGTTGTCAGTGACAGGATTGCAGTGGGTCATCATGTCTGGTCCCACACATCCTGACCTGTTCTGCTTGTCAAGTGAAAATGGGTTGGTTTCTTTGGTTTTAGTTGATATTTGGGTTTTTTCCACAGCTGGAACATTGAGGAGCAGCTGTGATCTGAGTGTATTAGCAGATAGGTCAGTTCACAGCTCTCTGTGAGAGGGAAAACCCTTGTGTGGCATGGATTAGGCACCCTGAGATCCATATCTTTCCCTTCTTGAATACTGAGATTAGGAGAGGATATGACAATCACAAGATTATTTAATTAGATTTTTATCTTGGGTAGAATCTCAGCTTTATGCTAGTTTTGTTCATCATAAATAATTTTCTTTTTTTCTTACTCTATTGTTGACCAGTCTGTCAAGATCTTTTAGATAGTTCAGAGTCCTAATCTGATCCTTGCTTGGTCCAAGAGAAATCTCATGTTTGTTTTTATGGTAAAATACTCTTATTGAGTATTTATTCAGTATAACTGTTTGGAGAATCTTTAAAGAGAATTGGAGGAAGGTTAATAATTCAGTGAATCCCAGTAGAGAATAGCAAGGGGAAGGTGTTCCAGAAGGAGATACTAAATGTACCTCAAAGCTCCAACTTACTGTTTCCTGAAAAGATTTGGAACATCACTATCTCTGTCCCATGCATGGCTTAAAATTCTCTTTAGGTTGAGGAAGATCAGCCAAGAAAAAGTTCTGTAGCTCTTCTGACAAGACTCTTGCAATGAAAATCCCCAAGAGAATGTGTGCCTGTTCTTCTGTAAGGTATTCATCTCCATGAAGGTCCTAATGGACATTAGGTTTCATAGGGCTCCCCTAGGACTTGGCTGGAGTAATTTGATGTTCACCAGGTGCTACTGGAGAATTTGCAGGTTTCTTTAAAGAAGAGTGGAACGTTTTGGAAATGTATTGATGTTATACCTTGAGTAATGCTCAAAAAGCACTGAAGAAATGCCCGTGCTTTGTGTAACAAGCTGTGATAAACAGAAAGCAAATAACAGTAAAGTTATCTCAGCATTCTTAAACCAAGGTGTCCTGTGACAAGGATCTACATTCCACTGCACATTATTTTCTCAAACTCCCCTAAAACATTGCTGAGTTTTGTAGATAATAAGGACATTTTATTTGCTGGCAGAGCACTGCCTGTGGTGTTCAGCACTACGGAACTTCTGGTTGTTTTATATTTCTTATGCAGCTTCTCAAGCTTTATGGGACTTTGGTGGAATTTAGGATAAAAAAATATGAAAGAACTGGTAGACTGAAACCTGTCAGTTAAAATGGCTCTGGTAGGTTCTCACAGATTAAAAATTATGTTTTCTGCTGTGAGCTGCAGATTGAAATCAGTCAAGATTCGCCGCTAACTAGTTTCTAGGTAAAAGTTGTTGATTACCGAAAGAGAGAAACAGATTTTTTTTTTTCTTTTTCTTTTTTTTTCTCTCTTTTTTAAAGTACAGGAAGTTGCTGTGTGGGTGTCAGTGATTGGGTTGTAAGTAAATGCTTTGATCGTGGGACCTAGTGCTTATGCCCCACCCTTACCACTTCCTTTCAGTACAGCCCCATGCATTCCACATTGTGGTTATAGCAGTGCTGTTAACCAGTGAGACTAACCACTACTGACAAGCATCTGACACATTACTCTCTATGCTCTGGACTCCTTGTCAGGCCCTTGAGATCCTGAAGGAACCTGCTCTGTCCAGGGAGGATGAGCAGTGCTTGACCCCTCCTGTTGCAGCAGGTCATGCCCTGCCTCAGTGGTGCTGTACATGAAGGATGTGAGGAGAGGACACGTGTGACCATGGTCACAGGGGTTTGTAGAGGATGGAAGAGTCAGCATCTTGATTCCATGATCAGAAGGCTTGATTTATTATATTATGATATATATATAACATTATAACTGTACTACATAGAAATAGAAAGGAAAGGAGCTTGTTCAGAAGCTGGCTGAGCTAAGAATAGAAAGGAAAGAAAAAATAACAAAGATCTGTGTCTCTGCAGAGAGCAATAGCAGCTCCACCATGAGTGGTCAGTAGATCCAAACATCCACATGAGACCAATCACAGATCCACCTGTTGCATTCCACAGCAGCAGATAACCATTGTTCACATGTTGCTGAAACCTCTCAACTCCAGCAGGGAAAATCCCAAGAAAGGATTTTTCACAAAAGATGTGTGCAACAGACACAGGAATTGAGCTGTGTGTGCTGTATCTGCTTTTTGTGTGTCCTTTCAGACACAAGAGTTCCTTCCCCATCAGGTTAGCACCACAACAGGAGTGTGTGTGACCTGGCTTCCAAGGGGACAAGGCACACCAAGTTGTAGGATACAATCAGGTCCCAGTGATACCTTGCATTGTCATCTTGGGTTTTAGCACTGAGTATTCCTGTAGGCCTCAGGGATGGGAGAGGTAACACACACCCAAGTGCCAGAGAGATAATTTAGTGCCTTTAAGGCTGCTGGTGCATTCAGTGACCCATGCTCCATACCCATACTCCAGCTTTGTTTAGTGATGCATTTATTTTTTGTAGCTCTGGTCTATGATGGCAACTAAATATTGGCTTTTGAGAGGTTAGTGGTTAACACCTCTGTATTAACCTTTTTGAGTTAAGGGCTTCAGTTTTGTTCTCACAGCGTTTTTATTACTTGTTATGGTTTTCCAATGTTAAAGTACTGAAAAAATGGAGCAGACAGTAGCCTGCCTTGGGTTAGGAAGGATGACTGATCCCTCAGGGACACCTGGTTCTGTGGAGCTCCAAACCTCAGTGCAAACCCAAAGCATTGCAGAGTGTTTGAGTGACTAGAAAGTATTACAAAATAATAGTAATGATGTTACTGGTCATAAATTTAATCAATCAGGGTGTTAGGGTTCAGTATTTCACTAAATCACTAATTACAAGACTGCTAGATGTATTTTGCTGTCCTACCAAAAAAGACAGAAGAGGCTGAGTCAAGCAAAATCTGGCTGATAAACTCCTGGGTTTTCATCTTGCCAGTTGGCTGATAAATGATATCTGAACATGTTGGTAGCTTAAAACAATGAAAAGGGGTCAGGGGTTCAAGATCTTAACAGATCTTCAGGATCTTAATATTGTGTTTATTGAACCAATCTGCAAACTTATAGCAGTGCTGAATGCTGTAATCCATCACCTTCAGAAACACTAATTCCCTAATTTGGGGTGGCCATCCTTTACCTGTCCTTTGAAGTGTGGTTGCAGGAGGTTGTTGTCAGCCTCAGAGAAGCTAAAAGTGCAAGAAAAATCACCAGCAGAACATCTTTTTGTTCTGTTCCTGTGGTGCAGGCAGCTTGGAAGGGAAATTGCAGATGGATTTGCCCACTCAGGTGCACACAGTTATGGAGGGATCTGAAAGAGCTGCTCTGATGGCACTTTGACCTCAAAGCTTTAGTGATTACACACCCAGATAATCACACATAGGCAGATGTGTTCCAGATTTCCCTGGACCAGCATTGTCCAAATGAAAGTTTTAGATTCTTTAGGGGTGTCTTTTGTACCCCTGGGACCATTTCAGAAGCCTCTGGTTCCTTGTGTGTGTAAGCAGCTGCTGGCCCAGCTCAGGCTTTGTGCAGCTTCTGCTGCTCCCTTCCTTTGTGTTTGATGCTTCCTCCTCCTTCATGCCAACGATAAATATAGTTCTTTTTTGTATGTGTCACTTCTCTAAATTAAAGGCATTTTATGGTTTGACTGTTTTTGCAATTTTAGACTTATTTCTCATCTTTAAGCACTGGCAGTGCACACTGACCTTGTGTTGACACTTTCAGTGAGGTAAAGAAGGTTTAGATCTTTGCTGCTTTTTGAGTTGGACATAGAAATGGGGTTTAGTAGTTTGTTTGCCTAAGATGTGTCTTCAGTGTCTCAACTGGATAAAAATTCAGACTTTACAATTGGTTCAGTGTCTTCCTTATAAATGCAGGCCAAAGTCTGAATGTTCCCCTGTAGAAATTTCCTCTATGTATTTAGTCAGATAAATTTTAAAAGAAAGAAGCTGTGTTAATATAATGGATGTGATTAGAAGTGAGGAACAAAAGAAAGGATTGTGTTAATCAGAAAAAAATAATATAATAGAATTCCCATGATTTAATTTAGATTTAACTCTAAATTATGTGGTTTTATTGAAGTTGTGGGTATCAGTCATTTGATCTAGAGCAGTGTACAGAGTTCTGTTCTTTACTCATGATGAGATGACAGGAGTGCTGGGATGTTTATTGTGCATGATGCCACACACCTGTTTCCTTAGAACTTTTTCAGCACCCAGAGTTGTTCACAAGCACCCTGCTGCCTGTTTACCTTTATTTTTTCCCCTCATCTGTAGCCAAGACTGAGAAGATCAGCCACTTGTTGAGGTTGTGACTGACAGGAAAAGTTTTTTTGTTTTTCATGCCTTGTAGAAGACCTGACAGTTACATTAGAGCACAGGCATCCCTTGTTGTGTAGGATAAATGACTCATGGGTGGAGCACCTGCCTGGCCACAAAGCTAAAAATTCCATTCACGCTTTGATTCTCTTGTTTGTGCTGGCCTCTCAGAGTAAAGATATTTCAGTACTGATGGTTGAAACAGGTTGTCCAGAAGCTCTTTCAGAGCAGATTGTTGGGCTGAACCTGTAACGATTTCTCACCTTTCAAGAACTTTGATTGTCAGAATGTTTCTCTTAAGCAGAAGTTTTCGTTGAACTCAAAATGCAAACTTTGCAAATATTAAGCAAAAACAGTTCTGAGGGGGTTTTGCAAGGGAAAACTTCTCCCTTCTTTTACAAAAAAACATGTTGTGATTTTTTGCAAAGAACATCATCAAATAGTTGAAGACAAAGACCTCCAAGTATTCTGTAGAAAATTTAGTTGTATGTAACTAACCTTCAGGCAAAGTTTGAAATAGTAATAATTTTTTCTGTGAGTTCAGTTTATGAAGATTTTACTCTGCATCACTGGAGGAGCTGGGTAATCTTAACAGGATGGTGGAAATCATGCTGAGTAAGTTGGGAATGAGATGTAAATTTGGTAAACTGCCGAGAGAAAGATGTGCTGGGAGGCACCTGAGGCTTCTTCTGCCAAAAAACAGGAGAGGTGGAAGCCCTGGGATTCTATGCTCAGGTATAATCACAGGTATGGACTTACCTTATCACTCCTTATCCTCTGCAACACAACTCTGACTTCTTGAAGGCTATTTTTCAGTTTAGAAAGTATCCTGGAAATGAGCTCTTGTTTAGTGAAAGTGTGAAGTTGTGTCATTTCCACTCCCTCCTGTTTGCCCATGAGCTTGATCCATGTAGGCTTCAAAGCCAGGAAAATGCAGCTTCTCATCATTTAGCAAGATCCTCTTCTAAGCAGAAACTCAGCATTGAAACATAGAATATTGAGACACTAATAAATATTTCACTTCATTGTCAATACCTTGTAATTCAATAAGACAAATTTTGTGTTTGCATCCTACCAGTGAGGTTATATTTGCTTTGAAATATAGATCTCAGCCCCTCCAAACTCGAGTTTGCTGTGGGGTATGAAATTAGATAAGCCCTTTGTATGGGTGGAGTTCACTCCAAGTAACAGCACTTGCTGTGGTAAACCATTTTGTTCATCATCTCTTTTTGCTGAAGTGAGTCCTCGGTGTGGTTTGGGTGCACCACTTGGGTAACTGCTGAAACTTGCTGTGGTTTCAGAATAGGACCTGTTTTGCTTTTTTCTGAACTTTTTTTCCCCTGAAACTATTAGCAGAAAAATCAAATAAGGGTTACAACTGTTTGCCTGCTGTACCTCGGAACGATGAGCAGAGTCATGCACAAATGCAACATTTTCCAGCAAATGGAAAATGAGTGCAATCTAGGTTATGATTATATTTTGCAGCATTGCAATTTTACCAATGTCCATCAGTAGAGGTGGAAACTCAAACTCTGGTTTGAGTACTTTTGCTTTATGTTGTGGAAAGCCCATACCCACATTCTTGACACACTAAACATGGGAGTACAAAAATCTTTGTGTAGTTCAGATGGGACACTTATATTTGTAAGTCAGCAAAGACATCAGAAAGATGATGCTGGTGTTGGTCTCACTAATTTGTGGCTAATAAATGAGTAAATTTAAACATCTAACTGAACCAAACAAACTTCTGCCAGGCCTCAAAAGCATGTTTGCAGAGTGTGGCAGGATAATGCAAATTGTGAACAACATAGAAAGGGCACTAAAAGAGAGATTTGGACTTGGAGTTGGACTTGATGGTCCTCATGGACCATCAGCCTTGTGGTTGATGTATTCAGAGTAGGTGCTGCCCTTAAAATTACTCTGCAAAAAGAAACCTGATTGCATAAGGGTTTCCCTCTCACTTTTTTTTTTAATACAAAAATTACCACCCTATTCTATTCTTTAACATCTAAAAATCTGAAGAAAATGGCACTCAGTGTGTAAAATGAAAGCTTTCAATATCATTAGCAGTAACTCTCATTATATGGTGACATTTCCTCTACAACAAAGTCATTCTTTGTGATCTTTTGTGAAGATGAAGCACGAGAAACCCGAATGTTCTGTGCAGATTCAAAACCACCCAGGGCTTTCTGCAAAACCCTTAAACAGGCCACCCAGAAAAACCAGTCTTGCTGAACAAATACGTTGCAAACCCAGCATTTGTATTAACAGTCACCAACTCCACAAAGTGGTTTCAGTAGCAGAAGATTTAACCTGAGAAAAAAAGCAGCTTAAAATGGGTCAGTTTTACCTCCATCAATCGAAATTGTTTTGGGCAATACAGGGTGAGGAATGAGGGGGGATTTACTTGCTGGGAACTGGCAATAGAGGAAGGGGAAATAACCTAGAGGGCTCTTGTTTTGCCTTGACCAAAAGTTGGAAATGCAGATACTTTAATTCTCTTTGTAATTCTCCAAGGCCAGTTTGGATGGAGCTTGGAGCAACCCAATCTAGTAGAAGATGCCCCTGCCCATGGCAGGGGGTTAAAACTGGATGAGCTTTAGGGAACCTTCCAACTCAAACCATTCTGGAGTTCTATGACTCTAATTTAAACCAAGTTTAAACAAGTTGCTCTTTTTGTGGAGCATTATGTATAAAATGTTGAGTTGCTCATCCCTTGCCAGCCTTGCATGTCCCCTGGCATGGGATGGCTGTGGCAGTGGTGAGATCTGGAGGCCACCAGGATGGGCAGGGTTAAAATGCAACACATCATTCCAGAGAGCAAAAAGTGCCCTGTGGAAGGGCAGGTGGGGTGAGGGAGGGTCTGTGCTTGTGAGGAGAACAATTTCATGTGCAGCCTGTCACTTCCTTCATGAAGGACAAAGCACTGGCCTGATCTGCCTCTCTTCAGGAGCCCCACGGGTCATTGCTGCTGTGGGGATCTGCAGATCCATGTTGCAGATGTTATCCATGTACTGAACCTTGGAAAATAGTGCTGGGATGAGCTTTAGCAGATCTCCTTTATCTTCCAGCTTCAAGGCAGCTGAACCTGTGCTATTTCTAGAAACTTTCTCAAACCTCGTGGATGTGTTGATAGAATGGTCATGGCCCCAAGGCTGCCAGGGCTCAGGCCCAGGGTGGGATTGTTGTGGTGGCTGTGCAGGCTCAGAGGTGGGACTGGATGATCCCTGAGGGTCTCTTCCAACTCAGGATGTTCTATGAATGTTCTAAGTTCCCTGGGCAGTCTGGGGTATCCTTAAGTTTTAAAAACGTTGTGGATTTTCTGATGTGAATCTCTTTTGGTCCAGTCTAAATCCATTCACCTTTTTCCTGATGAAAGACTTGCAGGACTATGATCAAGTTCCCCTCAAACACTGTCAGGACTAAACAAATCCAGTTCTATCTCCTGCTGCATGTGCCTTGTTTTCCATGTTTCTCTCTGTCTGCTTGTTCAGCTGGGGGCTTGCTTGCTTCCCACTTTGCATGCAGCTTGGTGCCTGCCAGTGGTGCCAGTATTGCACCCGAGTCTGATGTTGGCACTGCACAATGAGAGTCTGTGTGATTCCCTCAGCTCCGTGTAAACCTGATTTCCTCAGTTCTGTGTAAACCTGATTTCCTCATCTCCATGTAGGCCTGATTCCCTCAGCTCCGTGTAAACCTGATTCCCTCAGTTCTGGGATACCCACTTCCTTCAGCTCCATGTAAACCTGATTTCCTCAGTTCCATGTAAGCCTGGTTCCCTCAGCTCCCTGGATTCCCAATTCTCTCAGCTCCATGTAAACCTGATTTTCTCAGTTACATGTAAATCTGATTCCCCCAGCTCCCTGGATACCAAATTCTCTGTTTCATGTAAACCTGGTTCCCTCAGTTCCCTGGATTCCCAATTCCCTCAATTCCATGTAAACCTGATTCCCTCAGCTCCATGTAAACCTAATTCCCTCAATTCCATGTAAACCTGATTCCCTCAGTTCTGGGATACACAATTCTCTAAATTCCATGTAAACCTGGTTCTCTCAGTTCCCTGGATTCCCAATACCCTCAATTCCATGTAATCCTGATTCCCTCAGTTCCTGGATACCCAATTCCTTCAGCTCCATGTAAACCTGATTCCCTCAGTTCTGGGATACACAATTCCCTCAATTCCATGTAAACCTGATTCCCTCAGTTCCTGGATACCCAATTCCTTCAGCTCCATGTAAACCTGGTTCCCTCAGCTCCCTGGATTCCCAATTCCCTCAGCTCCCTGAATTCCCAACTCCCTCAATTCCATGTAAGTCTGGTTCCCTCAGCTCCCTGAATTCCCAACTCCCTCAATTCCATGTAAGTCTGGTTCCCTCAGCTCCCTGGATTCCCAATTCCCTCAATTCCATGTAAACCTGGTTCCCTCAGCTCCCTGGATTCCCAATTCATTTAATTCCATGTAAACCTGATTCCCTCAGCTCCATGGATTCCCAATTCCCTCAATTCCATGTAAACGTGGTTCCCTCAGCTCCCTGAATTCCCAATTCCCTCAGCTCCCTGGCCACACGTGTCTCTGTTTTTGGGGAATAGAGGCCAGCTGAGTCCAAGGGAGGATGGATTTTGACTTTTGGCTGGTCCTGGGGCAGGAGAGGCTGAGCTGGGATTTACTGGAAGTTATGGATAGGTCATTGATTCAGTGCAAGTTTGCTCATCTTTATTTCCCTTTGATAAAAGCATTTCCACACATCTGAGCATGTATTCTGAAGTTCATGGGCACGTACCAAAGCTCCCAGGCTCTGACTTAGATGTGCCAAGAACACTCTGAAATTTGGGGTTTGACTCCATTTCTCTGTGCTTTCAGGAATGAATGATAAGATTCCTATTAAATTATAGTTCAAATAATTGGATATTTCAAAGCAGCTCTATTGCTACAAATAACGTATGAAATTCAGGTTATTATGCAGAAAGTTGTAAGTATTGGTTTATTTTAAGAATGTTTCTAGATTTTCCTTTATTGCAATCAAGAATGTTCACCCAAGGAATATTTTCCCTGGAAGCTGGACAAATACTTCTCAAGAGCAATCTTTTTTCTTTAGGTGGGGCAGAAGGGGAAGAAATATATTTATCTGTTTAATTACTTGACCTCATAAAATAGTCTTATGGCAAGGGGAATTAAAAATCATCCCTTGGTGCTTTAATTGCAAGACAATTAAGTATACACATAATATTTATGAGCATACACCATAATTCCTGGGATGTCATTTGTTGTTGGGGTGGAATATAAGAACAGTCACCTACAAAAGATGGATTATGGAGCAAACACCCCAGAGAGAGGTGATTTCTTAATTTACCTCCTTTTCTTTGTGTACATGGTGGTAGAAGGATGAACCAATTGCAGGAAAAAAAACAGAATGCAGGCATTCTGTAAAGTGACAGCTAAGTTACTTTTTAATTCTATTTAACCTTACTTATACATGGTTTTTTATTTTGGTCTTCTATATAAAATCAAGCTTAAACTTGAAATATCTCTAATCCTGGAAAATCCAAGTCACACTTGTCAACTTTTTTCTGACCAAATGTCTTTATAATGGGTTTCATCATTTAAAATCTTGATGGTATTAATATTTTGCTATGTATAGATAGATAAATCCACTTAAACAAAACAACTGTTTTAGATGATTTGCACTGAGAAATGAAAACCATTACATTGGGTTAAATTTTCACCCAGCCCAGGAAGGATGGATGATGCTTAAGTGTATCAGTAGAGTTTCCTATTTCAGGGCTTTGCATTGTCCATGGTAAGTAACTTCTCTTTTTCTCCTTTTGTTTTTTTGTTTTTTTCCTAAACTTTCCAGGTAAAAGTACTCCTGTAAGCCACCTTGGGTCTGCAGATTTTCCCAAGCCCCATGATCCATTCCAGCCATTTGGGGCTGACAGCAGTGACCTGTTTCAAAGTAAAAAGGGGTTTGGGGACCCATTTAGTGGAAAAGATCCATTTGCTCCCTCCTCTTCAAGTAAAACTTCTAAAGACTCTTCCTTGGGGTTTGCAGACTTCAGCTCTGTAAGTTAAGTTCCTTGTCTCTGAGCAAACCACTTTCTGCTCTGCTTGCAGCAATCTCTGTTGGGTTTTTGTCTTACCTGCAAACCTACTGTTCCCTGGCTTCTGTCTCTCAGTACCTTCATGCTGTCCTCATTGTTTTTGTATTAATATTTCTGTAATAAAAAGGCATTATTTCAATAAAAAAAAAAGAAGTTTCCTACTAAATTTTCAAGGGTTTACTTGCATTTTAAATTATTTTAGTACAGTGTGCCTTTACTCTCCAATTCTTTGTAGCAGAATCTGTGTATTGTTTTTGTTGCATGGAGGCTATTTTGTAAATGGATTTTTGGGAGCCAATGCTGTAAAGACTCAAAACCAATTGATATTGAACATTTCTCTAGCAATTTCACCATATCCTGAGAAGCAAATCCTTGAAGAGAAAGTTTCTGATAAGTACTTGTGACTGTTTATGGAGAAAATTCTGACATTTGCTGTAAATGATGGAATGTGGTCATAGAGAGACACAGAAATTGAGACAGAAATTGAAAATTTAGCTGTTGAATTTTGTTCCTGTTACTGATGTTGTAGAAAAGACAGAGAAAACAAAATGCTTTTGTAGAACCAAGACAGAAAGGTCCACACTGCACTCCAGAAGAGAGCCCCAGAAGGTTTGATGACAAAACCAGGTCCCCATTCCATTAAAAATTCTGGGCTTTCCAAAGCCTGGCTTTGGATTTAGTGCTGGGATTGGGAACCATTTCAGTGCAGTGCTGGTGTGGTTCTTATTGCTTCCATCAGTGGACAGGATCTGTTCCATGCACAGCCTCAGGCTCCTTCCTCCTTTCACATGTTTTTGTTTTCTCATGTTGCCACGCAGTAAAATGGAACTGACTCTGTTCCTTAGCTCTGCTGGACACTGTTCAGCAAGGGGAGATATTGAAGCTGAATCTTTCAGGTTGTTTCTTTTTAATGTTTTGGTTTTATTTTTTTTTCTAGTTATTATTTAATATTAAATGTGTATCACTTTTCCTATTTGATATTGTTAGCTGAGGTCATCTGTGCAGACTTTAGTTGGCCTCAGGGCTTTAATTTATCACTTTTGAAACGTCCAAGTTCAAGATTTGTTGTATGTTTGACCACAGCTAGTTGGATTTGCACAGTTCAATTCTGATTGTATACAAACTGGTGACATTCTTAATAAAAATAAGACACAAAACCTGCTTTATCTGAAGTTTCTTCAACAACATCTAATTTCTTCCTGCAACCAAAGACAAATGATGGAATGGAATTACTCTTACCCAGTTGTAATCTCACTTTCCAGACTGTATTTAAGTTAAAACATGGTTTCCTCTGAGTGATTGTATCAAATAATTAACCAAAATCTCTGATCCCAATCCTGGTGGGTGCTCCAGGGTCAAATTTGCTGTGCCATCATGTTCTCAGCTCAGATTAACTTTAGAATATAAGGAACAAGTAGGAAAAATGAGATCATGAGCAGTAGCCACTTAATAATTCCTGTTAAATGGCATTTCATCAAATGAAATAAATTTTTACATCAGTTTTCTGAATTAATATCTCCTCCTGTAGAAAAAAAAAAAGAAATGTTGACTGAATTTGGCTGAAAAGACAGATTTGATCCCTTTTCTCCTCAGTTCATGGGTTTTTCCTTTTCTGACACAATTATGCTGCTACACTTGACAATTTCTAATCCTTCTGTACAATATTTTAAATGTGCCAATTACCTTGAAATGATTGAGAATATTGTGCCTCTCTTTGCCTCATGGTTGGGAAACCTTGTTCATAATGGAAATGCAAATCAATTTTACTTACAGAAGGTTTTTGACATCTACTTTGAATCCATGGAATCTGAGAACAAAATCATGTAGAACTGAATAATCAAACAATCTGATTTTTAATTGAAATCCTTGGCTTTTCCAAGAAAGAACATGAGAACCTTCATTATATTTCAGTAGGAAAATCTGCTGCTGCTTTTTTGAAAGCAAATCCATGCACCCAGAGTTTCTGTATAATTTCATTGCATCCTTAACTTTGTTGCTGTCATTAAATATGATTCATTGGAACAAAACACTCTTTTGGTAGCTCAGATTTCAGGTATTTCTGGGTTCCAGCTGCAGTTTACAGAACAAGAAAAACCATTTTTTTTCTGCCAAGAAAGAACACTTAGCACTAAGCTTTTTGTGGAAATTCAGTACACACAAATCTGGAGTTTTTGTGATTTGATTATTCTTGTTGCAGTCTGCTGCTTTCATCTACACCTTGGGTCTGACTGTACTTCTGAAAAAGAAAAGGAAAAGGAAGGATTTCATGTAATGACACATGTGACACATATTTATAGACTTGTTGAAACCTGGACATATGCAAAAAAATATTATTGTATTAAATAACCTGTAAATTACCTTTTTACAGACAATCTGTAGCATTAATGAGCTGTTCTGTATTTATTTCACTACTCAATGGTGAGAGTTATCTCTGAAAATTCTACTTTGTGCCAACCACTTGCAATAAGGCACATCCAGATTTGTTTCCAATGAATCACTTGCCTATTTTTTCCTTTTTCTTTTTCCACTCAGCACTTTTAACTGCAAAAATATAACTTGTGTCCAATAAACAAGTTATAATTGGGACTCTCATAAACTTTGGAAGCCTTATCCTAGAATGGAAGCCATAGAAGTAAAACTGGTTTCTCAACATTAAAAAAAAGATCCCAAATAGTTTGACCAAAGTGTCTTATATTTCTGAAAATAGTAACTATTCATTTTCCATCCCAGCTGCTGGATCTGCCTCAATTCCTGGACTAAACAGAGAATTCCTGCTTCCATTTGTATCTCTCTTTACCTTGAAAAAAAGAATCTATTTAAAATCTTAATGAGCTTTTTAATCTTACCTATCAGCTGACATTGTTTAAATGAGGAATGTAATAAGATATCTCAGTTTTAAAAGTAAAATCTCAAAAGGTGTTACACTTTTATTCTATTTCAGTAACATCAAATACAAAGATTCTCATCTAAATTTGTATAGCAATGAAAGCAGAGATATTGCATGAAGAAAATTGGGTTTTTTTTGCATCAAATCATCTCTAAAATCATAATGGGAGAAAAAAAATAAAGAATGATGGGCATCCAGAATAATGATTAAATTATGAGCAAATGAGAATTGGGTTTGGGCTAAAAGAAATTCAAATAGAGGGATTTATTTCAAAATACATAAAAAATAGAAATTACAGATAGATTGCAGAGTGGAGGAGGAGGCTGGGCTGGGACCATCACAGGGCAGGGTTTAGCACTGAAATTTGCATTTTAACACTCAGTTCAATATTTCAGGCTGGTCTAGGCAGGAGCAGGCTGTGCTCACAGTCACAGTGTCCAGGGCCACAAGGAATTTTTGCAGTGTTCATCCAGCTGAATTTTTTCTCCTCAAAAACCCCTCAAATAATATTTTCCTGCACACACACAGAAAAAAAAAAATCCCCAAAACAAAACCCAAAAAGCAGATTTTAGATGTGGGCTTTAATGCAAACATTTGCATGCAGCTGTTCCCATCCTCCTCCTCCTCAGCAAATGCTAAAATTAGCTGGGAACAGATTATATTTGAGTTAGAAATTGCTATGATTTCAATAAAAAAAAATTCAGATTTTGTTCAAAAAGTTCAAACAAGCAAACTTTTGCCTCCTTCAATGGTAAATATAGAATATAGAAAAATAGAATATCATTTTGGACAAGTTCTGCTGCATTGTGCTTGTGTTTGGGAGAGCCCAAACAGGTTTAGGAGCTGAAGGTTATAAAGTGTGATATTTTCTTAGTGTTCTCTGCTGAAGTAAATTGGATTCTCTCACATTATTTCTTACTGGTGAAACTCTGTTTATTTTATGAAGAGCAGCAGAAACACTTTGGGTAACTTTTGATTTGATGATGAAACCTCCCACATGTCAGCAGTGTCCAAAATCACTTCTCAAACCCTCCCCTTAACAGGAACAGCCCCAATAAAACTCTGTTGTGCAGTTGCACAAGAATAAATAACTATGAGCTTTACCAGCTATTTATTCTTAAAAATGCTTGTAGTTGCTGTGCTTCCAAACCATTAAATTCCTTTTTTTTGTGCTTCTGGAGGGGTTTTTTTGGCAGTTTTCATACCCAGCTGAGCAGGGATGCATCCCATATGGATGCAGGGACTTGCATCCCATGTGGGTTAATTTCCACGTGGGAGGAGGAGGTAACCAAGGAAATTAAGGAAGTAAAGGAAAGAGGAATTAAGGAAATAAAGGAGAAAGTGAAGGAGGAAGAAATTAAGGAAATAAAGGATGAAGTGAGGAAAGCAGTGAGTGAATTTCCATGTCAACCTACAACTGCCCTAAGACAGCCTGCTGTAGTCAAGCTTAATATTTAATAAAATAAAAATTTTAATAAATTTAAATAAAGAGGAATTAAGGAAATAAAGGAGAAAGTGAAGGAGGAAGAAATTAAGGAAATAAAGGATGAAGTGAGGAAAGCAGTGAATGAATTTCTATGTCAACCTACAACTGCCCTAAGACAGCCTGCTGTAGTCGAGCTGAATATTTAATAAATCTGATTCTTTGTATTTTTTTGCATAATTTCTTTGACTGGTTGGTGACTTTATTAATTCATTTCCCATTTTGGTTTTTTAGTTTGGAAATGAGGAGCAGCAGCTGGCCTGGGCGAAGAGAGAGAGTGAAAAAGCAGAGCAGGAGAGACTGGCTCGCTTGAGGAGACAAGAACAAGAAGACCTTGAGTTGGCCATTGCACTCAGTAAGGCTGATATGCCAAACTCTTAAAGAGGGTCTTAACCTCCACCCTGTTTGAGAGAAACCTTGGAACAAAGCTTTTATAAAAATACTAAACCCTTGGTTTATATTTGTGGAAATAATTTAAGTCACCTTCAGATCGAAACAGGACTGGTTGTGTGTGACCAGGCTCTGTGTGGCTTCTCAAGTGCATAACCTGCAGAAATCACTGTATGATATGTTCTAGATAAAATTTATTGCTTGTAAGAAATTTCATGTGTAATCCTAAGGTACTGAAAGTTTCTTTATCTGAAACACAAATGTTGCATAGAGTAAACTGCAGCTTGTGAATCTGTTTTGGTTTTTTTTTTTTAATATAACCTGAATTCCACTGGGTCTTTGAGGCTGCAGTATGGATTTAAAAGAAAATGTCCTAAAAAGAGAATATTTATAGAATTAGCTTTCACTTGTTACATTTATTTAATAATTTGTGGTAGGCTAATCAGTACTTCTGCATCATCTATGTCAAAGCATAAATTCATTGGTATTTTTATCCAGAAGTCGTGGCTTTTGCAAAAGAATCTGACAATTTATATATGATGGATACAGTGAACTCTATAAAACAGTACAAATTTGAAGACTCTAGAAATCAGTAATTCTAATTTAAACTTTGTTTGCATTGAGTTTTAATAATTGTATGCAACTAAAAGTGGGAATTAATTCAGTAAATAATTTAGCAGTTAAACGATGAAGTAAAAATTTGCTTTAGTGAAGGCAAACAGGACTGCAAGGTGGTGATCCCCATTTGGGGGCTGCTTTAATGTGACATCAAGCAATGAATGGTGGAAAAGTTGCCATTTTTGAGGAGTGCTCCCCCCTGGCACTCCCTGTCCCCTCATTTCCTCCATCTCCCAGCTCACAGGAGAGGTTGTGTTAGCCTGGTGACCCTCTGGGACAGTCTCTACCTCTGCTTCTTCAATTCCACCTCTTTGGGGTCACAGATCAAGCAGCTTTAGCTGACATGAGGCCAAGTTGAATCAGATTTTAGTTGCCAAATGCACATTCACACATCAGTTCTGGCAGCACTGCCTGGGTTGGCTCTAAAATCCAGATTGCAGGACTCAGAGCAGGTAGGAGCAGGTTTTATATGCACTGAATGCTTCACCTGGAAAACACAACACAGAATGTGTTTGACATGCCATAGAAAAAAATAAGTCTGTGAATTTCATTTGCTTGCTAGAAATGCCTTTTCTGATTACAGGAATTCTAAAACTTCAGTTGTGTTTGCCTTGGAATTTTCTGTCTGGTAGAGTAGGGATCTAGCACAGCATTTTTAAATGTCCTCAGTCTTTCCTGTCCTTTGTTCTCTGGGAATACAAAAGCTTTACATTCTGTGTTCTTACTGATGTGGCCCTTGTCTTACAACATTTTCTCTTTTTTTTTTTTTAATGTGATATTCCTTCATCATCTTCAATGCATTTCTATTTTTTATGTCCTTGCTTCCTTCCTTTTATTTTCATACTACAATGATAGTGCCTGCTCAGTGAGTGAGAACAATCTTTCCCTGTTCAGCCTTACCCTGGATGCTTTCCTTACACAGAGGAGTCAGGCTGGATCTGTTTCAGCACCTTGGTGGCTCTCAGCTCTGAAATGCAGCCAGGCCGTGGCATTTGCAGTCTCAGGCTTTGGTGGGTGTGCAGACACACACATCTATTCCTGTTTAGGGTGTTAATTTTAGGAGTCACAACTCCCCCTTTCCTGTGTGTCTCCTGTACTACAAATAATGGAAACCTTTTATTCTCCTCAGAAGATTTATTTCTAATACCAAAACCAACCATATAATGGTCTTTAATATTGTCCTTTAATGATCCCTTTGGGATGCAACAGAAGCTGTTTCTAATTTTGAAGATCCTGATTTGAGATTCCCATTGCAGTTATTTTTCTCTAATATATGTTTGATCAAACATACTAAAACACAAAAAATTCTCCCTTCTGCTGGTGTATAGAACTTGATATCTCTGAGAGCTAACTTGTGTCTGTCTTTAGGTAACATGATAAAACTTTTGCTGGGAAAAGAGCAATTTTCAAAAGCAAGATTGACTGCAAGATTCCCAGTGCAGTTATTAAGATCCTCCAAGGTTCACTAGGATCTGAGTCCTTGTGGTATTTCTTCTGCTACAATAAAATTTAGAAAGTAATTGCAGTTCTGGATGGGATGGTGTCACTCCAGTGGGACAGGTGGATGACTAAAGAGCTTGATGCATTTCTGAAGTTCTGTACCATAACAAGATTTTGTCAGAGCCCTAAAACACTGACTTTATAAAGCTTCTAGGCCAATGAGATGATGTTTTCAAGATGTCCAGCAGGGAGACAGAAATGTGAATTATTCCAGCATTCTGTATAGTGTTAGGGCTCATTTTTGTATTTCCTTACTGACTCTTCCTCATATTTGCTTGGACAGTAACTGCAGATCAACCAATGAGCAGGGACACAACCCAATATATTGTCTATGCACAGTATTAGATTTAGGAACCTTAAATTGACTAAAACACTCTTGATTGAAAATGTTGTCACTGCAGTAGAAGAAAACCTAGCTGTGATTTCTCACTTTGTATTTAATACAGTTTTCCATATAAAAAGGAAGATTCCCCACATTCTTTCCCTATGCTGTAACTCAGTGTTTGTACAATACCTGCACTTGCTCTTTGAGGCAAAACTTTCTTGCAAGACATTGCTCTTCTTCCTCCAGACCAGTGAAATCTAAAGCACAAACAGGCCTGTTGCTATTTGGGCAGAGAAAATACATAAAATGTAAGATATGGAAAATGTGAATACCCCCAGTGCATATACAGTGTACAGTGAGATCCATATTATTTGTGTCTATGTGTATATATACATATAAATATATATATATATAGAATATTGTATAATGTAATCATAGTGTGTGTATATACATGTCCACATGCTATGTCCAGTATATAATTCCTTGTGCTGTACATAAAATATGTATATACAGTGAATATGTAGAATATGCATATATATTCTATATATTAAAGCTTGTGTGGATGTGTGAATTCTGTAACCACAGAATTGAATCTTTACAGAAAATCAGATTCGCTCATGGCTCTGAGAGTTTCAAAGTCCTGCTTAAAGAAAAGAGGAGAAATTATTTCTAATCAATTTGTATCAAGATTTCTTTCATTGACATGAAAAACTGTTCATTAGCTGTGCCAGGTGTAAGAGAGCCCTGGCAGAAAGTAGTAATTATCTGCACTGGATGTAATTTCACATTCTTTGTAGTTTTTAAAGTCTCTGTTTGGAATGTAGGCTCAGCTGCTGATCTTGCATGTCATCTTTCTTCTCTGGGAGGAGGCAGGGAGTTTTCTTCTGTGCTTGCTCGTAGTTTCCCTCTTTCCTTTCTTTTCCTTTTGAAAAAATCATTTGTGGGGAGCTGTTCCCATACCCACACCCCAAAGAGTCACAGGCAAAGGTGGAAAACGTGTTTTTCTTGCTTCATTCCAGTTAGATTGGTTGCACATATTTGTCATCTGGATTGCAGTTCTGTGTTTCCTCCATTTCCACCTCAGCTTTTACTTCAGGAGGAACAAATATCCATTGCATAGAGAGGAAAGAGTGGGGGTGATTCTTCTTTCTGCTTAGATAAATTATTAGACTTTGTGGTTCTTTCAGTGATCAGAGTTTAGCAGGGTTTTATGGTGGCACACATGTTTTATATGGAATATAAACTGCTGGGTTGACTCATGGGAAGCCCTGGATTGCACAGAGCACTGAGCACAGCAGTTAAACAGGACAGACAGACAGACAATTACTCACATTGGACCTGCCTGTGCAGAATGCACAGATATTGAATTTTCACATTGCCCCTCACAGAACTCTGTGCTCACATTTCCCTGCAGTGGTTTCCCTCAGTTACCTTCAAACCTCCCAGTCACCCTGCAATAAAAATGCTCATAAAAGTCTTACTTCCACAATAATGGAAATAAAAATGAAAGTCTTACTTCCACAATAATCCTGTAAGAAATAGTTTTATAGAGGCAACATTTTCTTCATGGAAGCTCTGCCCTTCCTGCATCTTGTTCCATGCACTGTGCTCTCAAAGTGTAGGAAGTTCCAAGCTGTGTCTGTGCAAGCCTTTTTATTTTTAATTCCCATCTGTGAAATCTGTTGGCACTACTGTAGAAATCATTTTGCCATCAAGGATAGCACGCTTTTCTTGAATTTCCTCTTATAATCCTTTTGGGGTTACTATTTCTTCTTTAGTGTTTCTCCATTGAGAAGAATATTTGTTCTGTAGAACCGTGGCCCAAGGAGTTTTGGTCCAAGTAGAATTGTTGCTTTCCCCTGTGTAAGAGTTTGGTTTCTCCTTCCTTCTGTATTTTTTCCTCCCTCTCAGGAATTTCATTTCTGCTTAATCCTCATTTAGAGCTGGAACTCTGTTGATGTGAATTGATCTCTGCTGTTAATGATCTAATTCAATTATCTTCCTATGCTAGTGGAACAGCCAGGTTTTTGGTTATATATTTGGTTATATATTGCATCTATGTAGACTTCACAACAACCATCTTTTCTTAGAAAGGTATTCTGCTTGGAGTATGATGGAATCATAGAAAATTTATTTTTAGAGTAAATATGTTAACTGTAATTCATTGACACACCTGTTTGATCAGTTGATATACTGCTCTTTTTACTTGAAAGTTTTATAAATAAAGGCTAATTTGTTATAAAATGGAATTTTCATTTTTCCAACTTCTGCCTCTCCCTTTAAATTTCAAAGGAAAGCTCCTAGTGACTGTGGTTCCTTCTGCTGTTGCAAGTGCAGAGTGCTCTGCTGGTGTCCCTTTTAATTTATCATTCTTCAGTCTGATCTGAAAAGGTGGAAACACAAAGTGGAAACTGCAGTGTTGACCTAAATCTGACTAATATCTCCAAATATGTACATTATTGTGGTTATATTTATCTTTCAAATGTTATAACAAATTGTAAGGTATTTTAATTTTAACCCATCTCATGTGTTATATTGTTTAATATAATAAGAGAAATGTTATTGTTTAATATAATAAATGAAAGTTACTTTTTGGAGCTCTGAGATTTCAGCACTCTTTCTTTCCTTTTTTTTTGCCCACAGTTTCACAAGTTTTTCTGTTAAATTTGTGAACCTTGCTTTGAAGAACAGCTCTATTCTCTGCACTGAAATATTTTTCCTGTTGGCTGGTGCCCTCTGCACTGTTTTCCCTCTTGTCCTTCCCTTTCTTCCTTGTCCCAGCCAGGTTTGGGCTGAGCAGAGCAATCCCAAATCCAACCCTATGCCCTTCCCAAGCAGTTTGAGTGCAGCAGTTCTGACAATTTACCCTGGGAGTGGCTGGGACATCACTGGAGACAACCTTTGGCTGGTGCAAAGCCACACCTCACACTGGGCTGTTCCATTCACTCCTTTGACTCATCCTTCTCCCTGCTCTGCTCCTGCTCACCTGGGCAGAGGCAGCAGCAGGTTGTGCCAGGGCAGGTTTCCCTGCTGATTTCTTGTTCTAGATTCATGTGACGTTTTTACAACAAAGAAAATAATGTACCACTAAATTGTCACTTTATTAATTAGTTTACCTGGTTAAAATATACTCTGAGCTCAAAATATACTGACTTCATGCCTTCCTGTCCTTCCCTTTCTTCCTTGTCCCAGCCAGGTTTGGGCTGAGCAGACCAGTCCCAAATGCAATCCCACGCCCTCAAAGCAGTTTGAGTGCAGCAGTTCTGACAATTTACCCTGGGAGTGGCTGGGACATCACTGGAGACAACCTTTGGCTGGTGCAAAGCCACACCTCACACTGGGCTGTTCCATTCACTCCTTTGACTCATCCTTCTCCCTGCTCTGCTCCTGCTCACCTGGGCAGAGGCAGCAGCAGGTTGTGCCAGGGCAGGTTTCCCTGCTGATTTCTTGTTCTAGATTCATGTGACATTTTTTACAACAAAGAAAATGATGTACCACTAAATTGTCACTTTATTAATTAGCTTACCTGGTTAAAATATACTCTGAGCTCAAAATATACTGACTTCATGCACTGCCTAATTTAACAGCAAAGACAGCAGAGCCTGAATGTTGAAGTCACTAACTGAACTCTAACTGCCAGGTCTTCAAAAAAGTAAAGGAGGTGTTAGGATTACAGTTCCCAGTGTTTTTAGTACATTCACATTTTGCAGGGTTTGAGTGCCTGTGGGAGCTCAGCACATCACTCCCAATGTCCAGAGTCACCAGGAGAACCCTTGGGGGGCTCAGAGGTCCTGGAATGTTGTCACCATTCTTGGTGGCTGGACTTGGACCCTTCTAGGGATGTGTGTGAGGACATGGAAGTCACTGGAGTCTGAGTGGTGGAGGGATCACGCATTTACAGGGTGAAATATGTGTTTTGGGATTTTGGTACAGGGGGGTTATGGAGACAAGATGGAGGGAACTGGGTGTGTCCAGCCCTTCTGCTTCTTCTTCTTGGCCTCCATCTTCTGCTGTGATGGTGGCACAAGTTGGGAATGGCAGATATCAATAATGGCCAGAGCAACAAGCTCCAGTGGTGTCGGAATTCAGGACATCCCTCTGGCTGTCCAGGGCAGCCCAGACCCTGCCAGGGGGCTCAGAGACCCTGGAACAGAGCCCAAAACACCTGTGGGTTTGATTATGACCCATGGAGCAAATTACCAACCTTAGATGAAGATCAGCAAGCCACAACAGTTTAGGTAGAATATTAGTGAAGTTATCACAGGATGGAAAAGTAGATTTTGGGGTTTTTGGTATGGGGGTTCAGGAGACAAGATGGAGGGATCTGGGTGTGTCCAGCCTTTCTCCTTCTTCTTCTTGGCCTCCATCTCCTGCTGTGATGGTGGCACTCACAGATTGGTTTAGAGTAGAAGCTCTCTGTCTAACACAGGTGATGGGCATTGGGAAGTAATTGTAAATATTGTAATGTAGTTTTTAGTATAAAGACATAACACTGCCCAGGGGCAGGCAGAGTGTCCTGGACTGTCCTGCTGAGCTGACCTCGACAGGGCAGGAGAAAATTTTTTATAGATAAGATAAAATAAACAACGTTGAGACGGAGAAATGAAGAGCCCTGACTCCTTCTTTAAGTGCCAGGCTGGGAAAACAGAATTCCAAACTTTTCTCGGGTTCACTCTGACAAACCAATGATCGCCACAAGTGCAGTGTGTCACAGATGGGCACCATCCCCACCCAATTCTCATGGTGTCATTCTTCTCATCTCTCATAAAACCAGGACCCAGCTCTCCACGTGTTGCTCCCACTCGAGTTTCTGGTGTCTCACATACACAGCACTCTTATCCCTGTGCTTTGCCAAATTCTTTCCTTGTCTGGGCTTAATCTGAAAGGATGCCCCTGTACCCAGCATGGCCTAAGAGCCCCTTCACTGGGCAGGGAAGAAAAGCATCACCATTCTGTTCAGGATGTGGAAATTCCACCCTAAAGGCTGCCCAAGGTCTGAGCCCAACTGTTAAACCTCAAACACAACTGTAGCATTTATTATAAATGTGTCCCAGGCCCAGCTCTCCTCTTGGAATTCTGTCTGGAAGTGCTGTCAGGTTTATCTCTAGAATTGCTGAATCTCCCATCTGCTGTACATGACTATCAGTGTAGTCACTCTGAGTACCTTTTCCCTCCTGTCTGGTTGTTGTTTTCTTTTTTAATGTTATCACCACAATTAAAACTTTTTATTGGTGCTGATGCAGCGTCTCGTAAAATTGCTGTAGCCTTCCCAATTGATGAAATCTCACAGGGCTCTGCCAGCAGCATGCACAATATATTTCTGCTGTTTAACTCTCCATTAAGGCCCTTGATCACAATTTTCAGAATGAAAAAGCCCTGTGCTCTCTGCCTATCCCTTGCTTCCACAGAAAGGACATCCAGGCATTCTGTATCCCTTATTTTGCAATATAATATAAATCATTAAGATAACAAAACTCATGCTGTCGTTACACAGGCTGTAAATAAATGGTTGTTGGGATCTGAGGATATTTTTGTGTGTTTTTTTTCTTTTGTGTTTAAGCCTCAGGCTCAGCAGTTATTCACCTCATATATTAAATGTCACAGGAGATCATATCCAAAATGATATTCCAGATATTTCTTTGTGACATAATGAGTCAGAACTCCTGGGCCATGGCAGAGGAGCTGCTGCAGAGTTCAAAGCTCTGACTGCTTCACTCACAGCATTTAGGACATAAATTCAGAGCATTTAGGACATAAATTCAGAGCATTGTCTTGCACAGGCAGGACCTGGGACAGGCCCAGCTGAGAGCAGCTGCTTCGAGGACACCAAGGAATTTTAAAGTTTGTAGATGCCACCAAGTAGGTTTTGGATGGGGATGATTTTCTCCCTGCTAAATTACACGGGGGTTGGGATGAATTTTTTGCTAGTTACCATAGTGATGGCTACATGACTTTGTTGTAGTTGTTTTTTTCTAAATATAGCAAAAGAAATTGCTAGAGCTTGGGGTTCTGGCTTCAAAAATTCAATTTAAGCAAAGCCTAACAGCTACTCTGTGTTAGGGGTGCACAAAATAGCTTAAGAAACCACAGAGCTTCTACCACAGAAAACCACAGAACCACACAATCCTATAATTTGAAGAGTGGACAAACTTATTTTGGCATTCTTGTGGATGGAAGACCAAAGTTTAGAGCCAGTCAATGTTTTCAGGCTGTTTGTGAATGGCTGTGAGTAACCAAGGGCTCACACAGGTTGAAATGGCCCATCCTGCATGAGGTGGGCCCAGCACCAAAGCTTCAGCTCCTCCGGGTGTGATTAGCTGCAATACTGAATCTAAAATAAACTTCCAGTAAGGCCACGGGGTTTCAAGTCCAGCCTTCCACTTTAGGGTTCAAAAAAAAAAGACATTTGAAAGTGTCCTGCCTGCTGGTTTGCTGGGTGCTGCTGGTGCACAGAGTGCTGGGGAGGTGCTGGGCAGTTTCACAGGCGCTGCTGCGGGGCCGCGATGGTGCTGGTGGTGTGCAGCCTGGTGCTGGTGTGCACAGGGTGCTGGGGGGCTGCTGGGTGTGCACAGGGTGCTGGGGTAGTGCTGGGATGGTGTTGGGTATGCACAGGGTGCTGGGGTGCTGTGCTGGGATGGTCCTGGGCTGTGTCACCAGTGCTGGATTGATTCTGGATTGGTGCTGAATTGGTGCTGGGTATGCACAGGGTGCTGGGGTGCTGCTGCTGGGCTGTTTCACAGGGTGCTGGAGTGCTGCTGGGTGTGCACAGGGTGCTGGGGTAGTGCTGGGATGGTGCTGGGTATGCACAGGGTGCTGGGGTGCTGGTGCTGGGTGTGCACAGGGTGCTGGGGTAGTGCTAGGATGGTCCTGGGCTGTGTCACAGTATTGGATTGGTGCTGGGATGGTGCTGGCTGTGCACAGGGTGCTGGGGTAGTGCTGGGATGGTACTGGGTATGCACAGGGTGCTGGGGTAGTGCTGGGATGGTGCTGGGATGGTGCTGGGTATGCACAGGGTGCTGGGGTGCTGCTGCTGGGCTGTTTCACAGGGTGCTGGGGTGCTGCTGGGTATGCACAGGGTGCTGGGGTAGTGCTGGGATGGTCCTGGGCTGTGTCACCAGTGCTGGATTGATTCTGGATTGGTGCTGGGATGGTGCTGGGTATGCACAGGGTGCTGGGATGGTGCTGGTGTGGTGCTGGGATGATGCTGGGATGGTGGTGGGATGGTGGTGGGTATGCACAATCTGCTGGGGTGCTGCTGGGCTGTGTCACCAGTGCTGGATTGATTGTGGATTGGTGCTGGGTATGCACAGTCTGTTGGGGTGGTGTTGCTGAGTATGCACAGGGTGCTGGGGTAGTGCTGGGATGATCCTGGGCTGTGTCACCAGCGTTGGTTTGGTTCTGGATTGGTGCTGGGATGAGCACAGGGTGCTGGAGTGGCGCTGGTGTGGTGCTGGGATGGTGCTGGGATGGTGCTGGGTGAGCACAGGGTGCTGGACTGATGCTGGATTGGTGCTGGATTGGTGCTGGGGTGCTGCTGGGTGAGCACAGGGCGCTGTTGTCACCATCAAGACCCAAAAGGGGACCGAGCCTCACGACCCTGCAGCAGCTGGGCCTGGTCCTGCTCTGGGCTGTTTCAGAATTGCAGCGTGTTCTGACAGTGAGGTCCCATCTCGGAGGAGTTTTAGTGACTCTTCTCAAGGCAGTGGGTGAGGAAAAACCATTTTTAGCAGAGTGAAACAATGCTCTGAAACTCCACATTGAATGATCCAACTTTGGGCAGTGACTGCTCTGGATGGTGCCTGAGTTTGGCAATATTTACCTCCCTTTTCACTGGGATCATAGTGCAGGATTTTCTTATTTCTGCTCTTACCCTGCTCTAACTCACCCCACAATCTATCTTACAACAATAGGGAGCCCATGGCTGTGGTATCTTATATTAATATGTGTGAAAATCTTGTTTTCAATGGACTCAACATTTCCTTCCATTAGGTTTAGCTACAACTTGTGTAGTTTTTTCCTTTCCCATGTATGTTAAAATCAACTCCACGATATTTCTTTCCATTAGGTTTAACTACAACTTCTGTAGCTTTTTTCCTTTCCCTGGTATGTTAAAATCAAATCCACAATAGCTGCAGGTTGTAGATGCTCCCTGGGAGGCAGATGGTTAATTAGAACAAAATTACTTAAGAGATGACAACCTGATGGTCAATTATTAGAAGATGTGGAACATTAGTGGTTTCCTGCTGACCAGGGGAGGCTGGGTAGATCACTGGAATTACAGCATATCTTTGGATGAACTCATTTAAAACAATTAAAGAAAGGAAAAAAAAAAAAAGAGAGTTGAAAATTACTCATAATAGAATGTGAGAAGAATGAGATCAGCATCTCTTTTTTATTTTTTCTACTACAAGATGATCTCAAGATTCAAGAACAGGCAGTTTCCTGTAAAGACCACACAGCCATTATCACAGATGCCCTCCCTTAAACAATGACAAGAAAGTTTCTTGTGAGCTTTAATTAGTGCTTTTTATCCCCATCCCTTCCAACATTCTGAGGACTGACTTTATATATTTTTATATGAGATCTTTTATATTTAGGTGTGAGGATTCCTGTGCTCTATTTTCAGTTGAGTCACTAATCTGAAAACTCAGAGGGCACCACATCTTTACTGCTTGTCAGAGTTACTATTTGGTAACACAAAAATCTGCCTGATTGCAGATATCAGCTGAAGACATTTTAGTGAGCAGGAGCAGAGGTGAAAACCCTCACAGCCAGACTCTCACCTGCAGCAAAGGCAGATTTGGGTGCTCCCAGGCTGAGGCACTGGAGGAGGAGAAGCACCCAATGTTGAGGGTGCTGCAGAGTAACCACAGGAGGGGTTTTTAAGGGTTGGTGACTGTGGTGATTTTATTTCTGCACAAAGGCCCTGAGCAGCTCACAATGCCTTGGTGCCACTCTCAGGTGCAGCTGCTCTGGAATCTCAGAACCCCGGGATGGTTTGGGTGGGAAGGGAGCTCCAAGCCCGTCCTGTCCCACCCCTGCCATGGGCAGGGACACCTCCTGCTGGATCAGGATGCTCCAAACCCCATCCCAGCTGGCTTTGAACACTTCCAGGGATGAAGCAGTGACAATTTCTCTGGGAATTCCATTCCAGTCCCTCACCACCCTCACAGGGAAGAATTTTCCCCCAATGTCCCATCTAACCCTGCTCTCTGGCTGTGTGAAGACATTCCCTGTGTCCTGTCACTTGAGCTCTTGTCCCTCTCCAGCTCTCTTGGAGCCTCTTTGGGCACTGGAAGGGGCTCTGAGCTCTCCTTGGAGCCTTCTCTTCTCCAGGCTGAGGATTTGGAAGGGAAGAAAACTGGTCAGAATAATCAGAGGTCAGGAGAGGGCTGGGGACAAGCAGAGGCAGATAAGTGTGCTGTGAGGTTGTGATGCCTCCAAGCTCTCCTCCATCACTGGAAAGCTCTGCCTGGGCCCTTCCCAAGGCAGATATGGGGCTCTTTGTCTTTTAAATTGCATCAGAAAAAAGGGAATTGTTTAAGCTTGCACTGTTATAACAAAAACTGGGAGTGCTGAAAACTGGGAATGACTATAACCATTTCCAGTTCTTCAGAAAAAGCAAGGAAAGCCAGGTGAGTATGAAGAGATGAGGGTTAAGAATTTTAAAAGTTGTCTTCCTAAAGTTATAAGCACCAAAGGACATGCTGAAATATGAAAATATTCAGCTATGGGGAAAGAGAAGGAAATACCTAGAACTGTTGCAACAATGAATGTGCCAAGTTTAGAACATCTTTAAGTCATCCTCACTTTCTGGAATTAAGATTGTGCAATTTTTTTTTTCTAGCAAATAAATGAGTTTTGTTTTTGATGAAGAAACACTAGAGCTCCCTTGTATTTCACTCTGAAAGAACTACAAAAGTGAAATGTGGAACTCGTTCTTCCATGCCAATGATTAGGAGCCCAAAATACATCTGTTCCACATGATCAGCTTCAGCCTCTGCTTTCACAGAAGAGCAGCTATATTTGTAGTTACTCTGAATGCACTCCTGTTGATTTCATTCTTGTGTATTCTAACACGTAAAGTCAGAAAAAAGGTCACAATCTTGATTAAAACCAAGCTGCAAGTGTCCATGTGCTAAGAAAGTGCAGCAATATTGAGCTGAATCTGCAAATTTGATGAGCAGGGATGCACAAATATCAGAACTCACCACAACACAGGAGCTGGAAAGGCAGAGGATGCCCATCAGGCTGTCAGAACAACTGCTTGGATTCCCTGCCTGGCTTTCTGAGCTCCTTTACAGCTCTGAAGAATTTTTAGGGGCCCAATTTGACTTTTTTAGCAGTCTGTACTGCTATAGCTGCTGCAGAATCCAGTTTACTTGCAATTAATTTTCACAATCTCAATTCCTGGCTGATTTTCCCCCCAGATAGTTAATAACTGTCTTAACTCCTGAAATCTAGGTGGCACTACAAATTATGAAGTGAATTTAAGTTCTGGGGAATGGGTTATGAAGGTATTTTAACCTGTGTTGTGAATTCATGCTTGAATTCCTCTACTGTTCCATTGGAATCCTGCACTGAGTTCTTGAGAACAAGGATAATTTATGTACAAGAATGCCTTAAAATAAGCCCCCATAATTACAAAAATGCAGTGTTTAAATTCATAGTAAAAACCCACACACTGCTGGCAAAACTAGAACTGCATCTGGAAAACATTAAGAATGCTATTAAAATAGTCTAGCATAAACTAGAAATGAGACTGAAATTACAGTGTTGCTTACTTAACCATTTTTAGGAAGTATATTTTGAATATGATCTACTTTCCTATTTGATTTTTTTGATAAAGCACTGTACTATGTCTTATTTACCAGTGAGAATCCCTTACTTACTCTGTTATCATTTTCAGACAAATCCATGACTCAGATTTTTTAAGTGTCTTGTTGATAATTTGAAACACAATCAGGTGGTTGCTGGTCCAGCTATCAGGAAAAAAGTGACAGGAATATCTCAAAGGAGAATAAAAGTCACAGCAATTAAAAACTTATTTTATTAAAAAGATGAAATGTTTTCAAACATTGAAAAATTATGTTTTTATAAAAACAGAAAATAGGCAAAATACCCATTTGTCTTCTATTTACATTTATAATATTTCTCATTGTATAAAATTATTTACAATACATAAAAAAATTACAGTAAATAGGTCATTTTCTTACAAGACATCAAGCCCTGTACTTCTAGTGTAGATCATGGCAAACAAGAATACTATTGCACCTGTGAACCAAACAGTCTAACAAGAGGAGTGTTCTCTTAGCCATGCCTTCAACTGAGATCTAAACTAACACCGTTAGCTACAGTAACATTCATTTTACCTCTTCTAGGGTCAACTTCAGGCAGTTTCCATACAAACATTGTCTCGTAAAGCTTAGGAACGGGCAGTTAGAATTGGGGGGAAAAAAAGGGAAACAAACATATTTACAGCTTCTTCTATACAATCTGTATGGAGTCTTACGGAGTTTACCCTTCACAGAAGCTGCATAAATTAACCCCTGTTCTCCTTCCTGACCGGGACGGGCAGGTCCCTGCCTCGGCCACGGGGGATTGCCCGGCTGAGCATCCTCGTGTCCGGATCCTCCGCGTCCGTCCTGGAGCGTCGGGCGGTGCCTTCCTTCCCTGTGTGTAGTACCAGCTACAGATCCCTCACCCTCCTGCACCTGAGCAGTTCAATACGGTCCCACTGGCGGCAGGGCAGGCTCTCCCTGGGGCTACATGTGCCGCTTCATGTGCAGGGCCAGGTGGTCCGAGCGGGAGAAGGCTCTGTCGCACAGGTGGCACTGGAAGGGCCGGTGCCCCGTGTGCTTGCGGTAGTGCCGGGTGAGCTCGTCCGAGCGTGCGAACTTCCAGCCGCAGCCTTCCCAGTTGCAGTGGTAGGGCTTTTCACCTGTTTGGGGAAACCGGACAGCGTGACTCAGCATGGCATCACACACCGGGCAACCTGCCGAGGTTTGCCGTAGCGTATCCCTGAATTCGCTCCCGAGCCCTTCCACAGTAAGTTCCAACTGCTTTTAAGCTCAATTACTAGAAATTCCTTTACTATAAAGCTCTTTCTACAAAGTCCCTCCTAAAGCTCTTTCTCCAGAGATTTTCACCTATACCTGCAGTGAAAATCTTTGGAGAAAAGGCTTTAGAAGCCCTTAGGAAAGCTTTAACTACATAGGTAAACACAGATGTTACAGAGCTGTGAATTTAACAGACTACAGAGTAAAAACCTGGGCTGGGAACTCAGTTTTTTTCACACGGGGCTATCCCACCCGGCACACAGCACATCTCCTCGCGAAGGCCATCAGCAATAATTACCTGTGTGCGTCCTGAGGTGAGCCTTCAGGTGTGAGCTCTTGGTGTAGGTCTTCCCACAGCCGGCATAGCTGCACGTGTGAGTGGCCGTCCTCTTCCTCGGCCAGGACCGGCGACCCCGCTTTGGTTTGGAGTCCAGCAGCTCCAGAGGGGAGGAAGGAGGGGTCAGCATGCCCCGAGGAGCTGAGGGCTGTAAGGGCAGGCTGTCCTCGAAAAGGCCAAACTGGGAGGTGTTCTGGTACTGGAGGTGGGTCTGCGGGTGGTGGAAGCCGGAGGCCGGGTGGTAGCTCTGCTGGTAGGGCACGGACGAGGGGCACATCATCTGCGTGTGGCACTCGGTCACCATGAGATCGTCGGGGCTCAGCGGGGGCGTCTCTGCCCCGGGGATCTGCGGGGAGCTGGCCACCCGGGGCTGCTCGTAGGCCATCATGCACGTCGCGTTCCCCTCCTGCTTGATCTTTGGGCAAGCCTGGGGCACCAGACCCAGGACCGGTCCATAATTGTCCATGTCGGGCTCGGGCTTAATGTTGTCAACGAACTGCGGGCCCCCGAAGGTGGGCGTCACAAAGAAGCGGCCGTGGACGCTGCCAGAGGGGCAATAGTTGGAGTCCATCTCGGAGCGCATCATCTCCGGCACGATGCCGGCGTTGTAGGGCGGGGGGCTGCCCTGCTCCAGGGCATTGTAGCATCCCGGGGACGGGTTTGTCTGGTAAAAGCCACCGCTTTCTCCTTGGGCAGGGGGATAATCCCCGCCGGCAGCGCCCTGGCCGTAGCCATCGCTGCCCATGGAAAGGATAAAATCCAGCACGTTGTTGAGATCCTCATCCTCTTTGCGCGGCGAGAGGCCGCCCCAGGTGCCGCCGGGGGTCTTGGCCTCCTGCTCACACTTCCACCTCTGGGGAGAGAGAAAAGGGACAGGGTTAGAGGCGGCGCTCAGCCGGGGGGACGCGGCGGGGACGGGGTCGGGGCGCGGAGCCGTCGGTGCTGGGGACACTCACTTCGTGCAGGGCTTTGTCGCGGCAGGGGCTGGCGAAGGTGGCGAAGGAGGGCAGGGCGGTGTCGCTCAGCGCCATGGTGCGGGACGAGCGCGGCCGGCCGCCCTCCGCACCTTATAACGCGGGCGCGGGCGGCCTCAGGCCAATTGCGAGGAGCGGAGGAAACGCGTCCCGGACGGGGCGGGCGGGAGGCAGCGGCTCGGGCGCAGCCTAAATTTAGCCCCGGTATAAAAGGACGCGGCGGCGGCGGCGGTCCCAGCCCGAGCGGGGCGGAGCGGAGCGGGGACGGGCCCCCTCCGCCGCCCTCCCCTCGGTGCGGGGCAGGGGCGGCCCGGGAGCCGCGACCCCCGGGTGGGACAAGGGCCGGAGAGCCGCGACCACCGGGTGGGACAAGGGCCGGAGAGCCGCGACCACCGGGCAGGGCAGGGGTCGGAGAGCCGCGACCCCCGGTTGGGACACGGGGCAGAGAGCCGCGACCCCCGGGTGGGACAGGGACAGGGGGACACTGAGGGGTCTCTGCCACAAGTGAGCTGGGGGAACGCCAAGGGGTCTCTGCTGCAGGGACACTGAGGGACCCTGCGCTGTGCTAAGAGACACCGTGAGGGTCCTGAGTGGGATGAGGAGCCTGCCCTGGGAACACTTCACGATCCTTGCTGACACGAGGGGACCCTGTGCTGTGGGGGCGGAGGGCAGCGAGGGCTCCCTGCCCTGGAAACAGCGAGGGAGCATCTGTGACATGAGAGGACACTGATAGCTCCGAGCTTCAACAACGCTGTGCTGTGGGAAGGGGAGCACTGAGGAGTCCTTGCCCTGGGGACACTAAGAATGACACCAAGAATTAGGGCTTTGATCCCCCCACACCTCAGAGCAGCTACCCCACAACCCAGCCTCATCCCTGGGGCGTGTGGTGCAATCAGAGAAAAAGAAGGTGGGAGAAGAGTGGAAGGTGTCAGGAGAACAGTGGGGGAGAGAGACATGCCCTGCTCCCATGGGTAAACTGAGCTGATGGTGGGGTCTCTGGGCACTGGCCACCCTAGAGGTGCTGACAGAAAGGTGTTTGATACCACTCTTGTACGGTCTTTGCTGGAGTTTTACATTTAATGGAAGTCCAGATCTGTAGCAGGATTTCCATTTGCTGCGCAAAGATCGCCAGAATCAATGTTGCAATGTGACATTAAGAGAGAAAGAATGCACGTAGCTTCTGTGATCTCCACTGGTCGTAAGCAATTTATGGTCTTGGGGTTGGTTTTTCAGAAGGGAAGATTGTTCCTCTCCCTTACCTTGGCCCCTAGCTCAGATGCTGACTCTGAAGGAGCAATTCTCCAATAACTCCTGATAACGTGCTCCAGACTCCTGTGTCTGAGGATCGTGGCTGCTTGGCCACCATCCAGGAGCAAAAGTGACAGATCTGAAGGGGGGAAAAACTCTGATCTGTCAAGGGATAGACTGATTCTTTGAGAGCCTGTTCAAAGAAAGCTGTGCTTTCTCCTTTGCTCCTCCATATTCCCTTTGCAATCTCTTTTAGAGGGGTTTCTAAGCGAGCTGGAAATCGGGAGGGTGCAGGAGAGCAGCTCTCAGGTTTGGGGGAAGGAACAATGCCTTTGGTGGGCTCTGGTTGTCCCAAGCACTTCGAGCCTGTTCACCAGAGCCCATCCCAGGCTTGTGGCTGTGTTTAACCACCTCGGGAAAACTCAGTTGCTAGGGTGAGTAAATGATCGTTTCAATAGCTACACGTGTTTTAAAACCGGGAATATCTCTTGTTTAACTTTCTATAGCTTTCATTCTCAAAGTTCACAGGTTGGCCAGAAGGAGCAGCCAAACTTCTGTGACTGGAGCAGAATCAATACACTGAACGCATGGTAACGCTGTACACAAAGATGTGTGACTCATGGCTCTGTAATGTCACACTTGTGTAATCTTTCAATGTAAACTCTTTTCCTCTAATAAAACGTCCGTAAGTGAACGATACGTATATATGGGGCTGTGAGTCAGCCAAGAAAATATACTCTGATGAATTCAGAATGAATGTGAATACTCCCTTGATAACACACCCTGAATGTCTGTGTCAGTTTATGTGCTTGTGATTTCAGCAACAGCTATAACAAAATATTTTGTTTCTAGGATATACAACTGGACGTGTAGGTTTCACTGAGAAGCTCCAATTCAATTGCAAGGACTTTTGTTTATGGCTCCATCACCAAACTCTGCATTTTCTTTGTGTAAAGGAAAAGTTTAGTGGGCAGAGAGGATGAAAGCCAAGCGCACAAAATAATAAATACACTGCCTTCAGTTTCTTTTTTGTTTTCAAGAAAAGCAGTTAGGCTAAAAACTGAGAGTTGCACTAAACCTGGGGAGACAAATGTGAGAATTTATTTACCTTGTGAGTCACCGGTTCTGCGCAAATTGAGAACAACTTTGCCATGACCTTCCACTCGCTCTGTGACAGTTGTGCTGACATTTTCTGGCTTTTTGCTGCTCACAACTCTTATTTTAAATACCTAAACGCAAAGATCCTGGCAGTGATCTCACTTAGCATAGATCAGGAGTGATGCCACTGGTGTATAAATGTGAAGAATGTGAGATTAGAAAGTATTTGTTAATCTTCTGTGGGTAGAGGAGAGCTAAATGATGTGCGATTTGTCTTCCAGCCAAAGAAAACACGGACTCAGCCATTTTTTATATGGCAAAGTTCATTTTCCTAGGTGTTGCTGCTGCTGTCTCTTGTTGCTTTTAGATCAGTTTTGAAGGAATTGCAATCAAGATTTTGTGTGTTAACACAAGAACCCAAGCGAGGGCTGGTGCAATACCCACTCACCTGGCAGCCCCAGCTCTGAGTCATTACAGAACTCAAACAAACAGAAAGCTCCTTTCTCAGGGATTGTTCTCACAAAGTCCTGATTGCACCCAGAGCAAACTAGCAATAATAGTAACACCAGGGTGAACGAACCTGAAAATGAATCCAGTTAGCACCTAGAGTACACAGAACAGGTAACACCATGACCAACCCCTTCATATTGAAATAAGACAGAGGATTTCCTTGCCTGCCTCTCAAATTGTCACAGGTCTGTTGACTATACTTTTTTTTTTTCTATTTTAAACTGCAGGTTCTGAGTAGGCACATCTTAAAATCTGCTGTCAAGGAAGTTGATAAAATGATGTAAACAACCACATAAAATGAAATATACAGGTGTCTGTCAGAGAAACACATCTTAATTTGGGGAGAGTGATTTAATCCTGTAGGTCTTTTGTCTGAATAAAGTAACATCCTGAATTAATTGGATGAAGGAGCCTTTTAGACCAGACCTTTCATGACTGGAGCTGATTCCCATGCAGGGACTGACAGATGAAGGTGTGCCATCTCTTTGATGAGCTGAAGTGGCTCATTAAGTTTTTTAGGAAAACATATTTTCCTTTAATTCTTTTTTTTTTTTTTTTTCTTAGCGATTCTCCTCTGAGCTATTTCCATACTCTTTCTTGAGGTCTGAGCACTGGAAAAGTGGAGTAGCAGACAAATATGAGTCACTTCTCTTTAAGGGTTTGACTCGTGCCCTGTGTCATGATCTGCTGAGTGGCTGCTTGGCAAAGCCTCCTCTCCACCAACTCTGTGCCAGGAGGGACAGGACAGGACACAGGGGATGGCTCCTACTGCCAGAGGGATGGATGGAGGGATGGATGGATGGATGATGGATGGATGGATCCATGGAGGGATGGAGGGATGGATGGATGGATGGATGAATGATGGATGCAGGGATGGATAGATGGATGGATGGATGGATCCATGGATCCATGGAGGGATGGATGGATGATGGATGGAGGGATGGATGATGGATGATGGATGGATGGAGGGATGGATCCATGGATCCATGGAGGGATGGATGGAGGGATGGATGGATGATGGATGGAGGGATGGACGGATGGATGAGGGATGGATGGATGGATGGATGGATGGATGCAGGGATGGATGGATGGATGATGGATGGATGATGGATGGAGGGATGGATGGATGGATGGATCGATGGATATTGGGCAGGAATCGTTCCCTGCAAGGGTGGGGAGAGGCTGGGATGGAATTCCCAGAGCAACTGTGGCTGTCCCTGGATCCCTGGCAGTGCCCAAGACCAGGCTGGACAGTGGGAGGTGTCCCTGCCATGGCAGGGGTGGCACTGGATGAACTTTAACGTCCCTTCCAACCCAAACCATTCCACGATGCTCCCTCAGCTCCCCAGTCCTGGCCAGCACCACCCCCTGCACTCAGGGTTGGCTGCCAGGATTCCTGAGAAGGTGGAATTTGTGGCAGTGTGGATGCAGAGCACCTGGGATATTGGGGGAGAGTGGAAGGTGGAGCAAAGCCCTGGGAGAGCTGGTGGGAATGCTGCTGGCAGGGCTGGGGAGCATCAGGAGAGAACTGGAGCCACTGGGAGAAATCCAGCTGGTTTAGGGTGGCACAGGAAGGCAGAGGCTGTGAAAGACTCCACCAAACAAGATGTCTGAGAGCAGAGCAATTCTGGTGTCACAGGTTTTCTGAACAATTCCCCGTTGGCCAATGTAGGAACATATTTTTGTCCATGCCAAAAAAGCAGGACATGTTCCAGTCCTAGAACTGTGACCTTCAGCTTCTCTGCATTGCCATGAGTGGGGTTTGTGTCTACCTGGATTGTTAAAATAATCCTTTAACAATCACATGTTCTTCAAATGATGTTGCACTTCTGTGATCCTTGTCATCTGGGACTTTACCAGAAACAATTCTGTTTTCTTCCAGGTTATTGTTAACAACATTGAATGGTAAGTAATGATTAAAAAAAAAAAATCAAGGACCCATAAACCTGCATGATTAAAATCTAAATTCCATTTCCAGATGTACTGGCCTGTGGTTGGACCAGCTTACACGTGCACACCACGTTAATTTGTTATTTGTTAGAGTGAAAATCACACTGCACCAAGGCAGGTACCTATTCACAACAGCATCACCAACGTCATTAACCAAACCATCTTTATTTAGAATTCTTTTTATGTCTCGAGTCCTCCCTGTCTCTGCCCAGGTTTATGTAGCACTGACAGGCATATCTAGGTCATTCTGTTTACCCTGTTGCAATATTGACATAATATTCACATTCTCCAAGTCACCTGGGGCTTCCCCACTGCTCTGAAATGAATTGATAATAAACATTAACCATCTGGAGATGTCCTTAGTTGGTTCTTTGGAAACACTCACTTCTAAATTACCCAGACCTGGCAACTTAATACTGTTTGAGATGAGTAGCAGTTGTTTTAACATCCTCCTTAGTTACTGTAATGGAAAGTATTTCAACATCATTATTGTCTGATCTCGATACAGCATCTGGCTTTTTCCCAAAGAGAGAACAGAAATATTTTTTAGCACTTCTGCTTTTTCAACGTGATTATTGGCAGTTCTATCCCTTCCATTCCTTGTGATGGCAATCTTAGTGAAAGCCTTATTAACTTAGCTCCCAAAAGATCAGCAAAAGTCAAGCTCTGATGTTTCCAACCTGTTTTAGCAAGGCAGACTCCCATCAATGCAGAGGGAAACCAGCTTAAATTCCATTCCAATGTGTAAGTCAAACTACATAAATAAAAATATGCAAGAAAATATGTTCATGGTTGAATAAACCATGCAAAAATTCAGCTATTTAGCGAATATAATTGAGGTAATTACGTATTGCTACTTGAATTTGCTGTGTGAAGAACGATAGCGTTCAGCTGTAAATGATTTTTTTGTAATTTTTGATCTGGAGACTCTTCAAACCTAAATAACATATGCCACTTTTTTCAATGATCAGCTTTGATTAGGTATGGAGCTGTGTTTCTGCCAGCTTTTACTGACGTGTGCTGAATGCCCATGTGTTGTACTGCAGATGTCCCTTTCAGCTGTCAATTAAAACATGTTTGAAAAAACTTTTCTTTTTTTCTTTACAGAACTGTGAACTGATACCACAGTTTCCAAAACTTGGCAAGCATGTTGAATCGTATTAGCAAAACTGCTTGAAATGTCAGTCACTGATCATGACAAGTAGTCTTCAGTTGCTGCCAAATACTTCAGATTACAGAAGCAAATATTTGGTGAAGAAATGGGCAATTGGGGCACGGAATAACAGAAGCACAGGGGCAGAAGTACCTATGTGATTTCATTCAGAAAAATTACTCTTATGGTTAACAAATATTTAATGGGATCTACAAGATCAGAAAGCCAAGAGGATGAAACTCATGTAATGCTGGAATACTGGAGTGTCCATGCTGGTTGTGTTGCTGCTCCTGGCCCCAATTTTTAATAGAAAATTTGTAAAACTGGTTAGAGATGACAGGAGGAAAAGGGAAAGGGTTTCTCATCTGTCATGTCCACTTAGGACAGCAAGTGTTGTCAGATGTGCCAAGCTGACTGGGTTTAGAAGTGAGAACTGTTTGGGGTTTAATAAATGCAGGAGGAAAAAAAATCTGTTTGAGGGGACATCAAAGCCCCAATCAGCTGCTTTTTTTCCTCTTTTTAGTTTGTGAGATGTGTTGCAGTCTGAGTCAGCACAGATGCAGGTGTCCTTCTTAGCAGAGTTTTTAAAGTTTACATGTTTTAACTGGGGGAGTGGGAGAGAAGACTGGACAAAGCTTGAAAAGAGGAGAATTACTGAGGAGTGAGGAGGGCTCTGGGGTTGTTTCCCTCGTTGGAATGTAAAATATGGTCATAGGTTATGGTTGGATCTGATAAGTGGAGCTTTATTCACCAAATACACAAAGCAGGAGCTCATGCAGGGTGTGGGTTGCAGAGCCTTGATTAACATGTGGGGTTTAGCTCTCTTTATAAAACACCATCTTTGTACAGCACCTGTATGATTTATTAGTCATAAGTCCCTGAGTAAAGTAATGGGAAATATTGGAGCAAGCGTTTCATTAACCATGACGCTGTTAATTGGTATTGCTGGCTGCCTGGAATTACTTTCCCTGTTTGAATACATGGAAGTGTGAATCAGAGGCATGAATTGGCCAGTGAGAGGAAGACAGGCAGCTCTGCAGGACAGGCTGCACATACAGAGCAGCTGATTTCATTTGTCTTCCTGGCCTCTCAAGTCCTTGCAGACTTACATCACCGAAATATTCAATATGTCATTTTTTTTTTCATTTTTTAAATAAATTTTTCCATTATCACAATTATTTATATAATTATGGTTAAGGTTTGAAGCTTCAGTGGGATATTTTGGGATAGACTTTTTTCCAGATGCTTGTGTCCTTTGTTGTGATAATTTTTTTTTTTTCCTTGAGCTATTAATGCCTACATTTTAGGATATTTATATATTTAAATTCCTGGCTATGTCTGAGCTTAGGAACAGTGCTTTGTGTTTCATAGAAAATGCTATTCAGAAACAAAACTTCAGCTTATTTTGTTCCACACACCTGAACTTTTACTCCAAATTGTTCAGCTGATGCCTGTGAGGAATGTCACACTTCACTGCTGAGGGTGGAATCAAGCCCCAGTTGTCAGGGTTAATACTGATCAAAATTATAAATATTTGGTGCTGTAGTATATACAGCAATTGTAGCTGAAGAGAACAACGCTGTTGAAACCCCTTGAACGGTTACAGCTACTCTTGAGCAATAAAATGCTTTTTCAAGGGACAGCCTGATACAATGCAACTTTGTAGAATGAGTTGTGAAATTCTCCTTTCATTTGCCACATAAAGCGCCAAATAAATGTTTGTAATAAAAACACAAGCCTGGGAAGAATGTGTTTTGCCAATTACAGCATAATGTGAGCTACAAAGAAGCGTTCAGCATGGACTGCATGGGGCTGTTAGTGTCAGGTTACAGCAGGGAAAAAGGTGCCTTAATTTACCAAACAACCAGCGTGGGTTTTAGCCCGCATTTGCAAGGAAAATCACTTCTTTGAGAGAAAAGATGGGCCTAAACCCATGCAAAATGAATTTGGCGAGGAGAAGCCGAGGAGGGGGGACTGCAGAGCTCTGATTGATGGTGGGTGGCCAATCCTCCTCCTGTGGTTGCCACAGCATCCCCTGCAGCTGGGCCCTCTCCAGCAGAAGTGGTCCAAGCCACACTGGGCCCGATGGTACCAATTTAGGGGGGCCCTTTCACCTATTGCTCAAGAACCTCCCACCATTCGCCTCGTTCCCCTTTTTCAGGTTTCATATCACAGAAAAAAACCCGAGGTTTGGGTGTTTTGGTTTTTTTTTCAGCATAACTTTTACTTCGGCCTAAAGTTAGGCCCCGAAACGCGCGCCGTGCCCACGGCTCAGCTCAGCCTCACAAAACTCTGGAAATAAAGCCTGGATCCCGCTTGCTGGAAACTCAATAAGAGCTGCCTTGTGCTCAGCTTCTCCGTGGGCTGTTTTCTGTCTTTTTCTGCTCAAAAACCACCTGCTCTGAGGGGATGGCAAAGCATCTCATTCACATGGAGTCAGCGGGAAGCGGCAGCCAAGAGGCAGCGGCGAGTGTGAGCGAGAGGGGATCCTTGCAGCCTTTATATACCAGAGTTATTTTTAACCACAGCCTCCATGCTTATTACAGAGTTTCCTCTCTCAGACGCTCAGGAAGCCCACTTGGCTCTGTTTCCTGCTAACATTCAGCCCTGGCTCACAAAATCTTTGAGAACAACAGGCCTGAGACTGCTCGGCTCCATTAAAAAAAACTGGCAGCTTTTCAAGCCCTGACAGAAAACCTTTGAAAACTCTGGATTTCCTCCAGCTAACGTATGAGGCTCCTACATCAGTGACAAATTAGACTGAAACAGCACAAAACACTCCTATGTAAATAGCCTTTTTTCTGCGTTCGCTCTTTTAATAGTTCAAACATTATTTATAGTTATTTCTCTGGGTGGAAAAATATTTTTATATTTTTCCAGAGATGGGTTGTAGTGAAATGTTGTCTTTGTTTGTTTGGATTTTTATGTTTTCTTTTTTCCTTCGAGAATTTCGTGATGGTTTTCTTAGGCTCCAGGAGTAACCTTTTCTTCCTGGAAACCAGGACAAAATGGCTGTTGTGAGTTCTTCACTGAAAGACCTCTGTCCACAAGTCTCTAAATGCTGCCATTCCCCAGCTATTAAATAATAGTTGTAACAGGCACGACTGAGTTCTGATTTCCTGAGAGACAACAGGAGAGGTCAGCTGCACTTTATCCTGACTTCCCACATGCCTTTTACGTGTAACGTAAATTGTATTGAATTTTTTCTTGCAGGGTTTTCACTGCAGTTCCAGAGGGACTCCTACTTCCAAAATTGCTTTCAAGTATCAAAATAGATGTGATTTCATGGCTGAGAATGCTATTTTATTCCTGCATTGCCATTGTACAGCATCCTAAGAAATCTTAATGTTAAGTGACTGCTTATATCTGTGAGTAAAAACGACCTGGAGTCATACATGATAAATTAAGATCATTAGACTGGTGGGATTTACTGATTTTCTAGGAGTATTTCTGCATCAGCATCACCTTAAATGTTATTTATTGCCCTGGAGCCATCAGGAACTTCTCCATTTGTAGTCCCAGTGTTTGTCTCAGAGTGGTTGGTGGGAACAAGTTCACCAGAGCAGGAGGATTTCCCTGACTTGCCCATTTTCTGGGCAGTCAAAAACGCCTCAGCAAGGTGGTTTTGTTATCTCCTCCCTATTTTAATCATCCCCAGCTTGAGTGCATAGGCTCAGCAATGGCAAGGCTCTGTAATTGAAGGAGAAATTGATGCAGAATCCATCCCTCCCTGGGATGATAAGCAGTTCTCACCCAGCTAAAGGCAACTGTAGCTACTTCTATTGCAACCCTACAAATCCAAGGAATTCTCTTCTGTTTTCCCCTTAAAGGATTACCTTCACTCCCTCAGTTGTGCCCTGAACCACTGGATTTTGCCTATTTAGTGTTTTTGAGGTTGACCACCTCTGTGGGCTTTGTGTGACAGCAGCATTTTCACCCTCTGCCCTTCCTTTGGAGCTTGGCTGTTGTGTGAGAGCATCTCCAGTGGGAAAGCTCATCTGTACCATGAGTATCTCACTTATACACTGCTCAGACAGCTGTGATCTGCTGTACCAGACACAAGGAAACACTCAACAGGGAGCTGAGTGTATCAAGCATGATCTTGAGCAAGTAACTCCCACCATCTCTCAGCCACCATCTCTGCTATGACCCTTGTTCTGATTGAAATCACTCTGCTGCCTGATTTATCTCCATTTCTCACAGATGTGGCTGACTTGTGCAGTTGAAAATTACTCTTGTGAGAACAGAAAAGTGTAAACAGCTCCTACGTGTGAAAGAATTGATTTCCACTTTTTTTTTTTAGCTTTCAGTAACTCGTTGTGCAGTTCAGTCTTTGCTTTTTGGGGCTTTTATCTCACATCATACTCAACAATGAGGTTTTTGGCCGTGCCAAGGCTGCTCTTTTGAATGGATCTTGGCAAGTGAGGCTTTGAAATCCTGCGTATCATTTTGGCAAAGTGATCCTTATTTTGCAAATGTGAAATGGTTCCAGTCATAGCTCCCAGCATTTGCCCTTGTAGTTTATGGAACAAGTGGTAGGGAATGGCAGATCCACGTTTATTTTCAGGCAGGAAGCCAGTAGTGCAAGAATTCCTCGTGAACTGAAGGGTCAGGGTGAAACCTTTTTAAAAAAGAATCAAGGTGGTTGGGCTGCGTTTATCAGGCACAGCCCAGAGGTCTAAAAACGACTTGTTTTGATGCTATTTGGAGCTCAGTATAATGAAAAAGTGACTTTGTGCAGATTGACTTTCTGCGTCACAGCCCATCTTGGGACAGTAATACCAACAAGGACAATCAGTTGAACTGTCGTTGACAATTGCTGTTTGTTTGTACTCAGTGGTTTCTGCTAGAAGCTGCAGGATGACCCTTCCATTCCCACTCCTGCCAGCAGCCTCAGTAATTGCCTACCAGTCACTAAAGCACAGACTCACCAAGGATTTTCAAAGCTCACTTACCCTCCTTCAAATATAACTGAAATTTATAGCTAGCAGCTTCTAAAATAACTCACATCACTACCACCTCCAAAAACAGCTCTGCAACCATGTGGCCTTGTGGTTATGGCTCTGGGGTTGTGGTGGTGAAGTCAGAGATTCAAATCCAGTTGTAGGGAGATAAAAAGCTTCAAAGAAAGTGAAACTGCTTTTGCCTTGATTAGGTGGCAATAATAACACCTCATTTTGCTTTACACCTGGAAACCTAAACTCGTGGCCAAAAATCAGGTGCAATGCAGAATTCTGTGTCACAGCAAGAGATGCACTGGGTGCCAAAGCTGTGACTGCTGTGAGGACAGCTCATGCCAATTGTCATGTCAGAGGGGTTTTGCTTCTCTTAGTGCATAATATTGAGGTGTGGGATGTCAAAAGTCAAAGCCTGAAGGCTTCACAGCCACCACAGACAGAGACTAGTGAGGTGCACTCTGTTTTTCAATGCACCTTTTGGCTGAGGGGCTGCTTCAGATAGGAAAGGATTTTGTTTCCTTACTACTTTAGAGCTGCCCAGAGCTCTCTCTAAGTATTTAGGCAATATTTGCAGTCCTGCAAGAATCCCACAGATGCTACACTGGAAATTGTTATTATTGCACAATGATTAGTAAATGCAAATACAGTAATAGCTTATGATTTTACATTGTACAGGAATTAAAATTAGAAGGAGCCAAATAAAAACCAGACAGCTTTATAAGCAGATGGCCTTAGACCTCAACACCAAAATTATCTAAACCTGGACTAAATGTAAATAGATTTCTGAGTTATTTGGCACAAGAAACATCTGGAAAGCTCTGATTTCCCCCTCAATATGCAGAATTTTCACAAAGCCATTGCTGTCCTGCTGGGTTTTGCCTATAGCCAGTCAATATGTTTCAAAATCTGGGCCAGTTCTGGCTTTAGGAGGGACCTCCCTACCTAAACCCAAAAAAACCCCACTGAAACTCCAACCTGTGGTGTTGGTTTTCAGTTTTGTATCTCTCACTGATGTTGGAATTTATTCCCACTCTTTACACGGGGTATGAGAGGAATTTTAGCTTGAGAGTGAAGGTCAGGTTTAAGTCTCACTTCATTGTACACAGGATGTAAATGTAAAGGCATAATTCAAGCAGAAATGTCTACAAACTCTCTGCTACAGGTGATAACAAGAAGAGTCCACGGAGCTATTAATCCTAAGAATGGTTGTTACTTGGTTATGAGGACATCCAGAAGTGAGCACGTCACATTTTCTGTTTTATTTAGCAGCATCCCATTGGGAAAACATAGAGATGATAATGTGCAGCAATGGTACATATTGGCTCTGCAGGAAAATCCAGACCTGATTCCTTGGTGGCAGATGATTTCTTGAACTGCATCAAGATTAAGTCTGCAGCAGAGACAGATCTGAGGCATTTACAGAAAGAGAACTGATGTTTCCATTGTTGGAAACCAGTGGATATCAAAGATGTCTTTGAATTTCTACAATTAGAAGGAGCCAAATAAAAACCAAATAATTTTCCAAGCAGATGGCCTTAGCCCTCCATACCAAAATTATCAAGCTCCCTACATAGTGGTTTTAAGATAGATGTTAATGGATCTTTGAGCAAGAAGCATTAGTGATCTGGACTAGAGCAACATTTTAATTAAAAAGTTGTACAATAACAGACTCAAAATGTAAACTTCAAAACATTTCAAGCCTAAATTACCGTGGCTTCAGAACTGGCGTGGAGCGTGTAATTTTTAACATTCCAGACTGCCTTCATTATAGTTCAAGAAGCCACAGAAATACACCGTTAGGAGCCAGGAATAGTCCGTCCTTTTATTTGGAAGGAGAATTACAGAGGGAGCTATTGGGAACTGGAGTTTAGCTCCTAAAGCAGCAGCAGGCTGCAGTATTTTTATCCACAAGTGCAACCACAGGCTCGCACTCGCTCGAACATGCCGGACTAAACGGTGCCGGCTGTATAAATACTCAGCTCTAAGTTAAAACACAGCTTCTCTTTTATGGCAGCTTTGAAGGGTTATCGTGCTATTTCTACTTTTTCAATATCGTTTCAAGTCTAGATGACATACGTAAAAAAAAATAAAATATATAGGTTTATCATGCTATTTCTAATTTTTCAGTATCGTTTAAAGTGTAGATGACATATGTAAAAATGTGTATATATATATATAATATATATATATAAATGTATATATATATGTATATATATGTGGGTACATCATGCTCTTTCTACTTTTTCAGTATAATTTAAAATCTAGATGACATACATTAAAAAAAATATATATAGGTTTATCATTCTCTTTCTACCTTTTCAATATCATTTAAAGTTTAGATGACATATATAAAATTGTGTATATATATATATTATATATATATAAAATGTATATATATTATATATGTATATATATATATATATAGGTCTATCATGCTCTTTCTACTTTTTCAATATCATTTAAAGTCTAGATGACATACGTAAAAAAAAAAAAAAATAGGTTTATCATGCTATTTCTAATTTTTCAGTATCGTTTAAAGTGCAGATGACATATATAAAAATGTGTCTATATATATATTATATATATATATAAATGTATATATATATTATATATGTATATATATATATAGGTCTATCCTGCTCTTTCTACTTTTTCAATATCATTTCAAGTCTAGATGACATAGGTTAAAAAAATATATATAGGTTTATCATGCTACTTCTAATTTTTCAGTATCGTTTAAAGTGTAGATGACATATATAAAAATGTGTGTATATATATATTATATATATATATAAATGTATATATATTATATATGTATATATATATATAGGTCTATCATGCTCTTTCTACTTTTTCAATATCGTTTAAAGTCTAGATGACATATGTAAAAAAAAAAATATATAGGTTTATCATGCTATTTCTAATTTTTTAGTATCGTTTAAAGTGTAGATGACATATATAAAAATGTGTATATATATATATAATATATATATAAAAATGTATATATATATATTATATATGTATATATATAGGTCTATCACGCTCTTTCTACTTTTTCAACATAATTTAAAATCTTGATGACATACATAAAAAAATATATATAGGTTTATCATGATATTTCTACTTTTTCAATATAATTTCAAGTCTAGATGACATACGTAAAAAAAATTAAAAAATATATAGAGGTTTATCATGCTATTTCTAATTTTTCAGTATCATTTAAAGTGTAGATGACATACATAAAAATATATATATATATAAAAATATATATACACATAAAAATGTATATATGTATTATATATGTATATGTGTATATATATAGGTCTATCATGATCTTTCTACTTTTTCAATATCATTTAAAATCTAGATGATATACATTAAAAATAGGTTTATCATGCTATTTCATGCTATTTCTAATTTTTCAATATAATTTAAAATATAGATAACATATATAAAATATATATATATGTTTATCATGCTATTTCTAATTGTTCAATATCATTTAAAATCTAGAAGACATATAAAAAAATGTATATATATATAGGTATGTATATATATATAGCTTTATCATGCTATTTCTAATTGTTCAATATCATTTAAAATCTAGATGGCATATATATATAATATATATATATATAGGTCTATCATGCTCTTTCTACTTTTTCAATATAATTTAAAGTCTAGATGACAGATATATGTGTATATATAGAGACATACACACACATACACACACACACACACACACACACACACACATATATGTGTGTATATATATATATATATAAAAAATACATATATATAAAAATACATATATATATATATATATATATATATATATATATATATATATATATATATATATATATATATATATATATATATATATATATATATATATATATATATGGGTGCCAGTAACTTAAACCTACAAATTAAGCCCATGGTTTTTTCCGTAGGTTTGGAGAAAAGCTGATTCCTTTTTGGACACTGTTGATGGACACAAATTTTCCTTTCATTTGTGAACATCCAGCTAAAATTACAAAGTGAATCCTTCAGGATTTGTTGTGTTATTATTTTTTTCCAGTGAGTTACTCCACAACTGCATCATAATGCTCATATAATCTTTTTTTCAGGAATTGGGCTCGCATAACTTGTTGGTATGCAAAATATGCAAGGCCCCAGTCTGTTCTGAATTACACCCATGCAAACCGTTGAAACTTAAAAGGGAGTTTAAAATATGCATGAGTAAGGAAAACAAATGGAGCCTCACTTTGCAGAGTGCCTTGAGATCTTGACAAGATTTTCTGGAGATCTTTACAGGATCACTGCACACTTTGTCACCTGTGCCTTCAAGCCAGAGAAGGGTTCTGATCCTTAAACTACTCTAGCCCAGAACAGATTTTATCAATGTTTTTGAGAAATGAAAATGGTAGGAGCAGCAGATTCCCCACGCTTAATGCTCTAAACTCACCATAATTAATTAAAAAGCTCTAATGGAACAACATCCTAAATCTCATGGCTGGTCAGAAACCAACTCTGTTTTTATTTTACCAAGAGCAGTAAATAAACTCGACATGAACAGACATAAAGGACATTCTGGAAGGGGCTGGTTGTGAAAATTCTGCCCAGGCAGCTGCTAAGGAGCACCACAGACTGGCTGCCCTCTCCTGTGGTGTCTCTTTTTCCCTGTGTTGTTATAAAATCAGGGGAATTGATTTTGCTTCGTGACGTTGGTCGACTTGGACCGTAGAGCTGCACCTCTGAAGTCTGGATTCTGGGAGAGAACACTTTGAACACGCTTTGCAAACTGCTTTGGCTATTTTCAGATTGACTATTGAACCACAGTGGAAGTCTATGTGTTCAAGATATTTCGGGTGATTGTGTAACTGGAAAAAACTGTCCTGATTTTAAAGTATTTTTGGCCTACAAGTGGAAGTAAATAAGCAATTTTAGAGACTCACTGGAAAGTAATTGCTCCTGCAGGATGCAGGCTGTGCCAGGAACTCTGGCACATCCACTGAACCCTCACTATTAAGATTCAAAAAACCCTATTTTCTGATGCAAAGGATCAAAACTAAGGATGTATAATCTGAAATGTAAGGAACTTGGAAAGAATGGATGTCTGTGAAGGGGGATGTCTAAACATGTGAGCTGCATTAGGAGGCAGTGCAAGGGGAAAACGCCTGGTGAAGTCTGAGACTCCTTGGCTGTCGTGGAGGGCAGCAGGAGCTGTGGTGGCACTCCTGGTGTGAGGATGGAGCTGCTGGTGACACAGAGAGCCCCAGGGCCACCAGATGTGAGCCTGGGCTCAGCAGGGACCTGGGCAGAAAGAACTGCTGATGGCAATGGCACAAGGGAGAGCAGGAGCAGGAGAAGCACCTTGTGTTGGGCGATGCTGAACCACTGGATTGCCACCCTTGGATTAAGAACAGTCTGTCCCTGCACTTCCATCCAGTGACTCATCAGTGACTGGGAAAGAGTCATAAAAGCACCACTGTCAGCTAATGTGTCACTAAAGGAAGTGTTCTGCTGCTTTTTTTCCTAAACAAGAAATTAACAAAGTGCTGTTTTCCCCTGCTCACGCTGTAAACTGGCATTTCAAAGGCTGGGGTGACTTGCCTTTGCTGTTGCTTTACTTGCAACCTCAAGGCTGTAATTGAATTCACCCAGGCTGGTTTGCAGTCTGTGCTGTCAGCTCCCTGCATGGCTCCTCCATGGAAATCCCTGCTCTCACCTCTGGCAGCCCCAGAGTTATCTGAAAACCTCAAGGGGCTGTGGACAGCTGTAGTGAAGGACACGAGTAGCTCTGAAACAGAAGGAAAAGTTTTTTACCTGCAGAAAAAAATCAAGATATGTGTATGATCAACTGCAGTTAAAGCTCCCCAAACAGCCTGCCCAAAAAGGTGGGGAAAAAAGTACTGGGTTCATGTAGCTACCCCATGGACATAAATTTCATAAAGCTCATCTGGGTGGGTGTGCTGGACTGGTTTTTGCTTGCAGCATCAACCCTCCAACGATGCCTGGCTCAGCTGTGCTCTGGGAAGGGTTGTTGTGATGGGATGTGATGCCAATGCTGCACTTTTTCCATCTTGTCACTGCCTCTGGCTGTGTGGCAGCACTTCCTGAACAAATGGGCTTGTGGCAGCAGAGGAGCAGCTTCATTTTTCATCCCAGGAGGTCCTGCAGATGGATGATCCTGCAGAACATGAGTGCACACCTTCCAGGAGCCACTGGCGCTGGGGTTGGGGTGGCAGGAGGGAGCCTGGCGGCTCTGGGCGTGTGTCAGCCTGTGCAGGGACAGGGTGCAGGCCCTGCATGGCTTTTCACTCGTCTGTTTGGCCTAGAGCACAGCTGAGTCTTCAGCTCCCTCCACAATTACATAGTCTTCAACTCCTCCACAGTTTCATATCAACCGAACCGGTCGTTGGAAACCACCGAAACCCAAACTCTACGAAAGCAACGGTGCCACAGCCCCGAGCTGCTGAGCAGCACCTGAGCTGGGCTTTGGGCTGACACAGGGAATCAGTTACTCTGGTTATTGGCAATGCTCCTTTTTCCCTTTGGAGCTGCTCTGGCCAGGGAAGATGCTCCTGGAGAAGGACAGGACAGCTCTGCATGCCAGGCATTGAGACTTGGTGTTGTCCCCTCCTCCTGTTGGTGTTCTGAGAGCTCAAACAGCCTTGTGGACAGAAAAGCAGTGCTTCAAACTTAGTGTGATCTTTGAATCTGCAGCCTGAGCTCAAACCAAGCTCATTGCATCTCAGCAGGGGCATTGCCTGTGTCCCTGAGCTCTCAGGCTGCGCTGTCACTGCCTGTGGTGGGCAGGGTGGGGAGTGGAGCCCTGGCCCTACACGAGAGAGACAAACCCAGCTGGATTAAACATGAATGACAAGAGATCTCTTTAGGCAAGGACTGATCTTCTTGCTCACTCTGTGGTGTAGGGGAAGTTTTTGTGAGCTTGGGACCTCTCGATACCACAGCAGGAGTTGGTGCCAGTGAGGTGACAGGAATCAGGGCAGGTCCCAGGAGCAGGGGTGGTGTCACAGCACCCAGAGCAGCCCTGTGTCACTGAGAGCTGCAGCACTCCCAGCAGACCTGATAGATTCACTGCAGGGAATGAGGGAGAGCCTCTCTGGCCCCTCTGATGTGGGTCAGATGGGGAATCACAGCCTCCTTCCAATTCTCTCTCCCCCTCCAAATGACTTTTGGCTCCTGCACCGGCGCAGCTGGTAGGGACATGCTGTGAGGCAACCCCTACAGGCTGATTCTGAAATGTGGATTCTGAAATGTGCTGCTCAGTGAAGCAAGCTAGTAGTTGTCATTCCCTCCAAAAAGTCCAGAAATAATATCTCAGAGCCAAAGCGAAGCCTGCCAAGGAATGAATGCCCTTGGGTGGAGATTACTGATGCTGTATTTGTTATATTAGGCAGGAGAGATCAGACCATTCTTTAAAATAAGCTACAGTAAACAAGCTGGGTAGCTGAGCCCTTCAAACATTTCATTGCTGATGAGTTTTAACGTTAAGAGCTTCTATCGCACCAATCTTGATGGAGGCCAAGATAAATGTGCTGTTTTTTAGCATTTCACTACAAACAGGGTGCTGGTGCCAACTGACACAATGATTGAATATGATCATCTCTTCTGAGAAATGAGGAGAACTGTAACCACACCGAGCTCTCCGCCGCCGATCTGAGATAAAAAGAGTCAGATCATGTGTGGTTTCCTTCAGACCAAACTGCGGTGGGGCGTTTGTGAATGATGCCATCCAAAGTCAAAATAATCTATTTTGCCCCAAGGTATTTTTCTACAGAAGACTGCTAGAGTGTGTTTTTTTCAAGGGAATAATAGAAAATGTTAATTTATCCCTTGCACCATGCCCAGTGATGGCTCTTTGTTAGGGCAGAGGTTCAATGCTCCAGTGTGGGAATTATGATGTGCCCAATTGCTTTCATTCTAACAATGGCTAAAAATGCAATAGCCTCCAAACAAATTGAATATATGGTGGGATTAAAAAAAAAAAATCTAAAATTCAGGCCATTTTCCCACCACTGTGCCTGTTTTGCTGAGTGGTGCCCCCAACACCCCTGGGACAGCTTCATGTAGCATGGTGGGGCTGTGACAGCAGCCCTGGCACTGACGGGTGCTGTTTTACACAGAAAATGAAAAGCAGCTGTTTCTCTCTTTTCAAGAGTATCAAAAAAACAAGAAGATGGTTCCCCTCCCTATGTGGGCCAAAGGCTCCTTCAGCCCTTTCACTTTCAGCCACGCTGGTTGCACTGGTTCTCTGCCTCTCTCTGAGTGAGCAGGCTTTCCACTTTATTTCAGTGCTGCTCTTTCAGGCCCGTGGGAATTAGCTACAACTGCCCTTCCCCTGCGGCAGACCAAGATAAAGGCAGTGGTGGAGCCACCCAAAAAACCCAGAAAAGCAAAGAGTGCAGCCCCAGGCACCTCAGCAGCCCGAGGGTGCTGCCCACACGGTGCTTTGCAGCCTCTCCAAGCCCTGCAGAAGCTTGGTTTGCTCATCTGGGGAGGATGCTCACCCTCCTCACAGCCACGGGCAGCTGTGCTCACGTCTCCTTCACCACCAGCTCTGAGCTGATGTTTGTGAAGGCTGGTCTAGAACAGAGGTTAAACAGAGTTGAAGAATAAAGCAGGGATTTATTTAAGTGATCTCCTCAATGGATCCATCATGGGCAGCACAAGAGCCCAGCCAGGGCTACCCAAGGTGAAGTAAAATGGTCACAAAATGAACCAAAGATGAACCCAAATGGTCACAAAATCAACCAAAGATGAACCCAAATGGTCAAAAAATGAACCAAAGATGAACCTAAATGGTCACAAAATGAACCCAAGATGAACCCAAATGGTCAAAAAATGAATCCAAGATGAACCCAAAATGGTCCCAAAATGAACCCAAGATGAACCAAAATGGTCACAAAATGAACCCAAGATGAACCCAAATGGTTCCAAAATGCACGACCGCTCCCAGGGTCTCTCACTTTTATCAGTTCTGCTCCATTTGCATCTTGCAGTTCATTGTCCCATCCCAGCTTTAGCCCATCCAGTCCCATCTTTCCTGTTTTTCTCTCTCCAGCCCACAGTGTTTGTGCTCTTGGGGCTGAGATTTGGATCATTTGTCCTTGGTGCCCAGCTGGAGCAGGAATTGTTTTTTCTCCCTGCTCTGTGCACAGATCTCACCATCCCTGGATATGAACCCAGACCCGCACACTAAAACAGCACAGAATGTAAAAAATATAAAAGCTCACCTGAGGCATCAGATACCTCACTGGTAGCCCCAGGAAGCAGCAGCCCCTTTTGCCTGGCTCCACCAAGGCACAAACCTTTGTTTGCCTCAGCTCAGTTGTGACCCATTCCCAGGCTCCAGCAGGTGCATCCCAAGTCCTTTAAGCTCTGCTTTATGGCATTTATAGGACATGGGCTCAGGGCAGTGCCCTGCTGTCCAAATTACCTTCTGGAATATATCTGCCAGGAATAGGATCTTAGAGGAAATTCATTGTGAGGGACAATTGTGATTCATCACCACTGACCTGTTAATTCCTCCTGTGCACTGAGATGGTCCTGAGCCCACAATGTGGTGTTTAAACCTTTCCTCTGTTGATGGAGCTGTTCAATGGCTCTGAACCAAAGGTTATTGCTGATGGGACATGGGGCACCATTAAATGCTGGGCCACAGACAGCAGGCTGAGAGCCTCCCTTCTGCACCATGGATGCAGGGAAATGCAGCTGTAACATTTATTTCTCTCTCACTCTGTGGTTTGGGGAGAGGACATGGTCAAGAGCCAGGAGAGGTGAGGCCAGCACCAAGCCAGCAGCTTCCAACCCACAGGGCAAAGGACAGGGGAACCAATGGCCTGGAGGGGAAAGGGAAAAATACCTGGGGCTCAAAATGGGGCAGCATTCACAGCTGTGGGTGAGGATGGAGGGCAGGGAGCAAGGCATTTTTGGTACCAGGCAGAATGGGACACACCATGTGCCTCTAGCAGAAAATTTGGTGCCAGGCAGGATGGGACTCACCATGAGCCTCTGTAGCAGAAAATTTTGGTGCCAGGTAGAATGGGACACACCATGTGCCACTGGAGCAGGACATTTTTGGTGCCAGGCATAATGGGACACAGTCTGTGCCACTGCAGCAGGACATTTTTGGTGTGAGGTAGAATGGGACACAGCGTGTGCCTCTGTAGCAGAATGTTTTTGGTGCCAGGCAGAATGGGACACATGTGCCACTGCAGAAGAATATTTTTGGTGCCAGGCAGGATGGAACTCACCATGTGTCACTGCAGCAGGACATTTTTGGTGCCAGGCAGGATGGGACACAGTCTGTTCCACTGCAGCAGAATATTTTTGATGCCAGGTAGGATGGGACACACCATGAGCCTCTGTAGCAGAATGTTTTTGGTACCAGGCAGGATGGGGCACACCATGTGTCACTGGAGCAGGACATTTTTGGTGCCAGGCAGAATGGCACACACCATGTGTCACTGTTCTTTCCCACACACTGGCTTTCCCCTGCCCTCACAGGCAGCACTCTCACCCAGGATTCGTGCAGGAAACGTGGGTGAGAGGTTCCCCGAGAGCAGAGATGATCCTGCACCCAGCCCAGCCTCCCTCCCTGTCTGCTGTGCCTTGACTCAGCGTGTGGGGATGTCCCACAGCACCTGCAGGAAACCTGCACCGAGTGAGGAGGTGGTGGTGCTGCTGTGAGGGCAGGAGCTTTGATGAGCTCAGCACGGGGAGAAGGCTCCAGGAAGGATCACACCGATGGTTTGGAGGTGAGGAGCTCCCCCGAGAAGGCTCCAGGAAGGATCACACCGATGGTTTGGAGGTGAGGAGCTCCCTCGAGAAGGCTCCAGGAAGGATCACACCGATGGTTTGGAGGTGAGGAGCTCCCCTGAGAAGGCTCCAGGAAGGATCACACCGATGGTTTGGGGGTGAGGAGCTACCCCGAGAAGGCTCCAGGAAGGATCACAGCGATGGTTTGGAGGTGAGGAGCTCCCCTGAGAAGCCTCCAGGAAGGATCACAGCGATGGTTTGGAGGTGAGGAGCTCCCCTGAGAAGCCTCCAGGAAGGATGACACCGATGGTTTGGAGGTGAGGAGCTCACCCGAGAAGGCTCCAGGAAGGATCACAGCGATGGTTTGGGGGTGAGGAGCTCCCCCGAGAAGGCTCCAGGAAGGATCACACCGATGGTTTGGAGGTGAGGAGCTCCCCTGAGAAGCCTCCAGGAAGGATGACACCGATGGTTTGGAGGTGAGGAGCTCCCCTGACAAGGCTCCAGGAAGGATCTCACCGATGGTTTGGAGGTGAGGAGCTCCCCTGAGAAGGCTCCAGGAAGGATCTCACCGATGGTTTGGAGGTGAGGAGCTCCCCCAAGAAGCCTCCAGGAAGGATCACACCGATGGTTTGGAGGTGAGGAGCTCCCCTGAGAAGGCTCCAGGAAGGATCAGAGCGATGGTTTGGGGGTGAGGAGCTCCCCTGAGAAGGCTCCAGGAAGGATCACACCAATGGTTTGGGGGTGAGGAGCTCCCCCAGCCCTCGAGAGCATCACCTGCAGAGTGCACGCCCGAGGGCAGGACCTGTGCCCGCAGTTCTGGGGCTGCAATTTTTGGGTTTTTTTGGTGGAGGTTCCCTCCCATCTTCACACAGCACTCCGAGCTCTCCCCTGCATCAATTCTATCAGCAAATGCTTGCACACAAACAAATGCTCTCCTGGAAACCAACTCCTCTAGCTTGACTTTGCCTTAACTTCCAGGCATTGCAGCTGCTGTTTCTTTTCTCTGCTGAATTCACGTTCTCACCCCAATTAAAAAAAAAAATCTTGTATTCGTTACAGAAAAATGTCACTTCATTAATCTGAACCCCTCTGGCTTTGCTGTCACAAAATCCTGCTTGGAAAAGAGAAAGCTGCTCCAGGGCTGCTGCCTCAGAGAGTTTGGACACCCCAACACCTCAGCCAGGAAACCCAAAAAGTTCCCTCCTTCCCACCACCTCCACCAGCATGCTTCAAGAGTGAGCAAGAGGGAGGAAAAAAGCTCTTAGTTCCTCATCTCTGGCTGTGTCACCCCTCCAAAATAACACCTGCCATCATCAGCCCCTGATATTTTGGGTATTGGACACAAGACGTGGCAGATAAGTTTGGGGACATCATTCTGCACTGCCACAGGGAGCTCCAAGTGCTGCAGCTCCTGGCTCTGGCTCTGCTGGGAGATTTCAGGATGTTTTGAGACAGGAATCAGTGAGGGCCAAATAAAGCTTCTGTGACCACTTAAATGCTCACACTTCCAGTTTGTGTTGGGTTTTTTTAGTGTGTACTATATAGAAGAAAATGGAAAGAAAATCCTGACTTTTGTCACTGTAGAAGCCAGTTTTATTGGTAACCAAATGATCCTTTTGGCCACATTTACCAAAAAAATGTTCTATGTAAAAGATATCTTTGATTTCTGATGTCAAGAGACATTTAAGAAAAATTGTAATGAGAGTGGAAGTTAGAAAATCTGGCTGTGTGAGCTCTCAAAGGGCAACATGCAATAGTGCATTAAAGGTTGTGTGGCACTGGTTATTCTGAAGGATCAAAATGACCCTCAAGTTATTAGAATTTCTCATTATGCTTTTTTTAGGAAAAATTTGGGCAATCCTCAGGCTGTGTGTTCGGTGTTGTAGTTTTTCCTTCTTGGTGGTTACAGTTACTTTGGATGAAAACAGTGACAACAGCTGTGGAAAAGCCCACTCCAGCTTTATCAAATGGGCCAAGAGAGGCTTGCTATAATCAACAAGTGGTGTAATTCCATACAGAATATTAATTGCAATATTGGCCCCCTTCCAAAAGAGCTCTTTACAGCTCCATTGAAGCACTATTTGCTCTGATCTAACACAAGTTATAGATGTTGCTGCACTTTTTTTGCCATTAACTGTGTGAGGCAGAAGGGCTGTTCTGTTCAACACATGGATCATGCAGAACGCTGCTCCTTTCAGAGCCCAAATATAACATTTTATCATCCAGTGAATCTGAAATTTGCTTGGATAGAGCTCAATCTTGCACCATAGAAGTCTATGAGTATTTAATGAAAGCTAAACACGGCCTGCATTGATATGATTTATGGATTTGTTGTTTATATGCTAAAGGCTTCTTTACAAGGCTTATATCACCACATTAATTCCTTTAAACATGTCCATCTGCACTCAAATAATAAAAATACACATATGGACTGTAATGAAATACCATCCTGAACCACGCAGGGCAAGAAAATTCATGCTGCAACTATAGCAACTACTAAAATAGCAAAGCACACTGATTTCTGCCATGAACCTGTTCCTAATGTCCAAGAGACACTGTGTGCTGCAAGCTTTATATACCAGTTCCCAAAATATCCGAGTCCTGATAGGATGAGAAAACACTGTCATGTTCTTGCACCAGGCCAATTACAAAGCTGCAGTTCCTGTGCTGGTAAAGATGTTTCCTGTTGATAACACAACAGGACAACACAGCACTGAGCTGCTAATGTTATCTGGCAGCCTTGTGACCTCTTGGAAACTCCAACAATTGTAGAGCCCACCACACGCAGAAGCCTCTCTTCTTGTGCTTTTGTTTGAAGAAATCAGCAAGCAAGAAAATAAACATTTGTTCTGCGGCCGTGAGCTCGTTATTGGTCAGGGAGTAATTGGAGGTGGCTGAAATGCAGAGGAGAGCTCAGCTCAAGGAGCAACAGGTTCCTACCTCTGATGCAGGGCAGTGCTTGGCTGATAAGTCCTTCTCTAAACAAATACAGCAGCAAAGGTGGAATTCTGCACGGATAATATTTTTTGCCCATTTAAAACATGCTTTTTTTCAACTTTATAGACTGCTTTTTTTGTGTTTGAAGATGAAAAAGCAGATTTCATGTGTTTATAATGTCAGCATTTCTGAGCAATCCTCCTTCATTATCCTTTCCCTCAACTTTGATACTGAAATTTCTTCAAACCCTTCCTGTCTGTGCAGTTTTGTCCCATTTCCTTGGCCAGACAGCAGCAGTGACAGGCACAGCTTGGAGCACCATTCCAGGAGTTTTAAGAAAATATAAAACCACACCTGAATTTGGGTGCTGTATTACCTCTCCATAACTGGCTGATTCTAACACACATTTGAGATCTCCTAAACTCACCACCCAATAGATATTTGCCACAGTTTGTGTAAAACCCCCCTAAATCTTGATACTACAGGAAACCCAGGGCCCCTGCTTGCTTCTGAACTTGGTGGGATGGTTGAATTCTTCATTCTCTGCTGGGGAGGAGCCAGCAGCTTCTGTGACCTCTTTAACTACTTAAAATGAAAAAACCAGATCAAGATTTGCCCTCTTTCTGATTTGGAGCAGCACCCAGCTCTCATCAGTGCAATCCAGTGTGCCCATGAAGGATCACTCTGCAAAGCTTTTCCTGAAATCCAACAGGTACAGCAGTGACCTGTAACCCAGTGGCTTTGAGATCCATAAATAACAAATGGATGGATTTCTCCTATGGGCCTGATTTCCCTAGATATTCTTCTATCCCTCAAAATCTGGAGTGCAACCACCATGCTGTCTCAGATGGCCTGAGAAATTCTCAGATGAGGTGTAGGACATTCCTTGAGAAGGATGGGAAAGGGCTTTTCCTAACTTAATAGAAAAAAAAAAATTAAAGCCTTATCATAATATAATAAATTATATTAAAAATATAAATATATAATAAATATGTATATAATTATACATATTATAATAATATGTATGTATTGTATATATTGTATAATATGTATATAATATGTATATATAATAATAATTTATTATTATAATAATAAATTATATAATTTATTATATAATAAATTATATATAAATAATCAATTTATATATAAATTATATATAAATAATCAATAAATTCTATATATATAATAATCAATATATATATAACATATATATATTTATATATAATACATTATATATAAATAATCAAGTATAAATATATTTTAAATATAAAGATAAAATTAATATAATAAATATTCAATATAAAGCCAATATATTGAATATTTGGGCTTCAGTTCAGTGTGAAGAGTGAGTCCTTTCAGTGATCTTTTAAACACCCCACTGCTCTTCACCTACACCTGCCCAACTGGAGGAGCAGAGGTAAATCTAGCCAGCATTCCTCCTTGCTCCATTGTTATTCCTGCTGGAAAGAGGCAGAACTCCTTGCAGTGGTTTCCTTTGAGTGCTGCTTATTCACAGCAAGTCACAGTGGGAGTGGGTGGGAGGCAGAGTTCATTCATTTTTGTAGCATAACATAGAGCAGATTGTGTTTGGATTTCACGAGATATTTGTTGTTTTATGTTCCTTTGCTTTATATTGGAGAAGGGCCTGCAACAAAACTTTGATCCAAGGTACAAATGCACAGCCAAGATTTGAACTAAGCCTACAAAACTTTCTCCAGGACGGGCTGGAGCCCAGCACGCTGACTCTAGGAGCGTCTTGTTCCTCACGTTGCTGCTCATTTGATTCAGGCCTGTTTCTGTTTATTTATTTGACCATCAGCCCACAAACAAACTTGGAGGCTCCGTGATCCAGTCCACAGCTTGTGGAGAGTAGCTCAGAGTGATTCCACCTACAGCAAAATGAAGTTTCATTGATGCAATGCTGCAGCTGTCAGGGCAGGACTCAAGAGCAGATGGACATAAAGAGATGCAGCGTGGAGGAGGAATGAGATGAGAAGTGAGAGGTTATAAACTGGGCATAATTTCTGATGTTAAACTCAGAATTATCCAGATCCTCTGGTTTAATGAGTTGGTCAACAATCGCAGAGCAGCAGAACAGCTGGAGTGGGAAAAGTGGATTTAATCTTGCTTGGATGCTGCAAGGTCTCAGTTTCAGGTGGCTGCACCAATTCTTAGGAACTTACTAGAACACATCCTGATAAAACAGCACTGCTTCATTTTCAGGAGAACAAACACAGACCCGAGTTTAGCTGTAACTCCTATCTCTAAAACAATCCCTTCATCTTTCTCTTTGGGAGCTGATGTGAAGGAACAGAGCCAGGTGTGGGGCTGCCCAGAGCAGTGATGACTCTGCTGATCCTCACCTTGATCCCCACACTGCCAGAGCCTGGCAGGTCACAGTCACAGCACAGGAAATGCACAAGAACCTCAAAACCCATCTTGTTCTATCCCCTGCCACGGGCAGGGACACCTTCTACCAGACCAGATTGCTCCAAGCCCCATCCAACCTGGTATTGAATATTCCCTGGGATGGGGCAGCCACAGATTCTCTGGGCAACCTTTGCCAGGGCCTCACCACCCTCAAAATCAACTTTTTTTCCTAATACCCAATCTAAACCCTCTCTCTGTCAGTGTGAGCCATTCCTTCTTCTCCTGTCACTCCAGGCTCCTGTGAATTGTCTCTTTCCATCTTCCTTGTGGGCTCCTGTCAGGTACTGGGAGGTCACAGTTCAGTCACTCCAAAGATCTGGAATTGGGATTCTCCCAGCTTTTCCTCACCCCTCTGATCATCTTGGTGGCCTCCTCTGGACTTGCTCTAACAGGTCTGTGTCCTCCCTGTGCTGGAGCTCCCAGAGACCCAAAGTTTTCACTAATTCCCTGATGTGCAGTAGCTACAGAAGGGAATCTCCTGCATCTGCTTGCAGTGAGCTGTAACTGTGCTTTAACAAATGCTGAGTCAAGACAACGTGCTGTAACTGCAGGAGAAACAAGTTTTATCTTGTGTAGGGAGAGCATGACTTAGAAAACACACTGAACTGCGTAGAATGCCATGAAAAAAAAGTTTTACAATTATTTATGTCTAGACTTCTGCTGTAGTGTAAATAACATAGTTGTATAGTTAATTACCGTGGCAATTAAGATTATTCATATTGTCCCTTAACTTTGCTCTCTCACGCTGCTTTCTGCAAGGCCATCAACCCTCGCCATGCCAGGGCTGCTGAAATTACAAACAGCAGTGGGTGTCAACCACAGAGGGGAAAAAAAAGCACTGAACATATTGCAACACTGCCTTTGGCACAAGATAAAGACAGAGGTGCCAAGGTTTAGCCTTTTTATTTTCACAGAATAAAATCAGAAATAAACAGGTGCAATCTCCTAACCAGAGGCAAACCCACTCCAGATGAAGTCTCATGATCTGTCTTTATGTGTAAGGATGTTTTATAGACAAAACCAGCTCAGACTAGAATTGGGAAGCAAATATAAGCAGTCCAGAGAGTATCCCAGCAGAAAAAGTTGCCGAGAGAGAAGGAAGAGCAGGAAAACCTTAAAAACACATAAAAGAAGATTCTTCAGCTGGAAGACCAAGGTGGAATGAAGCTTCTCTAAGGCACTCATTTTACTTGATTGGGAGGTGGGTTGTGTCTTAATTTATCAAGACAAAACCAGTTTTCTCTAGAGCTAATCAAGTGTGTGGGGGTGAAAAGGTCCTCTTATTTTTTTTTAAATATTATACCACACAGGAACTTTCAGACCACCAGCTGAGGTTTAATTTGTGACCTGGCAGTGCCCAGTGTACAACCTGTGGTGCTGCTCCTCCCTTCCCTGGCACCTGCACTTTGCAGGAGTACCAGTATCAGCCACAGGAGAAAAAAAAAAAAAAACAAGAAATAAGAATGTTAAAACCATCCAGCTAAATTGCGATATTGCTTAACTCCAAAAAAAAGAAAAAAAAAGGCTAAAAAAAATAATTTAATGACATGTTTTGGGCGGTTGTTAATGCACTCAGAGTCACTAAAATAGCCGTGCCTCCCGAAATCAAGGCTCGCTGGGTGCTCAGCGCTCGCACGGCTCTCGCTGGTCCGGACTGGAGCGGCGGGCTCGGGATGCCCTCTGCAGGGGCAGGGCACAAACACAGCCCGCAGCTCCCTCATCCTGCTACACACACACAGCACGGCAGGAAATAAAACTGCAGCACAGGGAGCGCCGCTGACGCACCTGGAGAGATAATTAACTAATCAAGGATAATGAAATGGTGCGTGACAAAGTGATGGGTCTGGCTGGGGAGGGACAGGGAAGGTTGTGCTGCGAGCATCTCCAGCCAGCTGCCAGCACAGCAGGCTGAAAATCCAGATTGGACACTTCAAAGGTGCAAATTGTCTTTTAAAAGTCTTTTGTATTAGGCACTTATCTATAACAGGGTGGCAAACCAAGATATTTACATTTCACCGCATTAAGCAGAGAATGAAGTTCCGTGAGATAAAGATTTAGCAGCTAAGAACAAAATTTGTTGGAAAAAAAATTCCTCAGGATCACAGAGTAGTTTGTGTCAGTGAGATAAAGATTTAGCAGTTGGTCCAAGATTAAAACTTGTTGGAAAAAAAATTTCCTCATAGGATCACAGAGTAGTTTGTGTCAGTGAGATAAAGATTTAGCAGTTGGTCTAAGATCAAAACTTGTTGGAAAAAAAATTCCTCATAGGATCACAGAGTAGTTTGTGTTGGAAGAGATATCACAGCCCTTCTCATTCTAAAGGGACACCTCCCACTGTGCCAGGCTGCTCCAGCCCTGTCCAGCCTGGCCTTGGACACTTGCAGGGATCCAAGGAAGTTTCTTCTCCATGTCCCACCCAAACCTGCCCTCCTTGTAGGAGATCAAGTGCTGGAATAACATCCCTTGTTTCTGTCTTTCTGCCTGGGCACCCACACTGCAACAACGAGTGGAGGAAAAGGAAGGGGGGAATTTTGATTTCTGAGTACCAATTTTATGGTGCATGGGTGGATTTTACTGAGAAAAGTGAATTTTTTTTTGAATCAGGAATATCAGCACTTCCTGCTTTTATAAAGTTCTGCTTCACTTATCCAGGCCTCACATACTCTGAGATCAGAGGCTACTACCTGGTGTAGATTAAAATGAAAAAGAATCAGGCAAAGTACAACTGACTCAAAGAGGACTTTCTGCCTTTATTACCTTCTGGACAAGCATGGCTGATGCCCCATCATCAAAACAGTCAAACTGCAACAAAACAGGAGAAAACATGGTTCTGGTCCACAAGATCCAAACTCCAAGAGGAAAACAAAGATGGATAGTCACATTTTACAGGCATAATTAGAGCAAACACTTGGAAAAAGAAAGTCAGAAGAAAGTGATTTGTCAACCAGTTACAGTTTTAATATAAAAAGTTTTAGTCCAGTCATAAGCTTAATTGCTCAAACGAAAATGAGTAGTGGAACTGAAATTTTGAACAAGATGATTCTGTTTCAACATCAAGCTTTTTGGGTGACAAACAGAGTCAGAATACACCTGTCCACACCCAGGGTTGCCAAAAACTGGGGGTGTGGTTGTTGCCAAACACCACCAGACATTCCATTTCCTGAGGCAAATCTTCTGTGATGTCACAGCAGCTGCAGCCTGGGGGGAGTTGAGCTGATTTTTGGCTAATTTACACCCAGGTGTATCTATGGACAGTCTACAAGGATTCAGTGAGGACAGTGACTGAAATACCTTCTCACTCTTTGTGGACATTCCTGGACTCTCCCACCAGTGGAGAATTTTGCACACAGTGTTTTATCACATCACATCTGCAGACATAGATATTTAGATTTTGATAGTGTAAGTTTAGCACCTCTCAGGAGTACTAAATTCAAGCTAAAACAGCCTAAAAGTTGTGTAAAGAAAATACTGATAACCGTCACAATTTTCCTGAAAAAAATAAAACCTTGCCAAAACCCAAAATAACTATGTACACCCATGCCAGTTGTAGCTTCTGAGAAAAAAAAAAATTAAATGGCATGTAAAAAAAATAATACCTTGAAGAATAACATGGCAAACTGTTATTCATTCTGCCAGGAAGATACAGTAATAGCTGCTTACAACGGAAAAGACTGAGAAGGAAAACATCTCTCCTTAGGGCAAATGAAGTTAAACAATTCTAGCAAACTATAGCAAAAAAAGGGGAAGTATTTGCCCTAAATTAACACAAAAGGCAAGTTGGAAGAAAGATGGCAACTGTATATTTTTGTCGGCCTCTTCTTATACAGTAACTTCCAGGAAGAGCTTGGAGTATGTAACTGTTATCTGGAAAAATAATCATAAACACCCAATCTTCCTACCAAATTACATCACCTCTAGAAGGGTTTTGGTCTTTTAATACCTAATCTAAGGCTTTGTGCCTACATCTGACAATTGGGAATTTGTTTGATGAAGAGGAATTTGAAAAAGCAAATACTGCTCAGTTGGCAGAGGGTTCCCAGGCCCTGGGGTGTCACAAGGTTGGAACTCTTTCATCTGCATTTTGACTGACTGGAGGCAGCAATCCTGCTTCCAGAGACTCTCCCACAGGCATTTATTCCTGTTCTCAGTTAACTTAGTCTTTAACAAATCCCTATTTTTGTTTCCAAACCTTTCACTCGAAGTTGTTCTCTCAGATGAATTCCTTTGAAACCATGCAAAAAAAGCTAACGGTGTTTTTTGACTTCAGATAATTTCATGTTCTGCAATTTTTTTTTTAAGTTAACAGAGCTATGAATGAGTTAAGGCACCCAAATGCCCAGAAAAAAAATAAAATAAAAATACCTTGGGCTAAATACAACCAAGTGTTCAGCAGTCATTTAATTGCACAATCATCTCCCTAATTTGTAGCATAATGCTGCCAATGTCTTTAGGGATCCTAAAATACAAATACTAGAAACTCTGTGACTGTAACTGACAAGGCATCGACAAGACATTCCCAAGGTTCATTCTGGATTCCTGGCTCCTCAATGTAACTGCTACTCCTAATGTAATTAGCATTTAGCAGCAAGATCAGCATGTTCTAAGAATGAAATAAATATTCACACAATCAATACTAATGGTTCAAAAGCTCAAACACATTATTGAAATCAATAAATTTCCAATCTTTCTTCTGTCAATCCAAGATTGCAGAAACGAGACCCTTGGCAACAACATTCACAGCTCTCAGGACCACAGAAGCTTCTGCACATGAATTCTAGGCCTGAAGGTTTGTTGTCTGTGGTGCCTGTGAGGTGTTTTACTGTGTTCGGAGCTGGTAGTCTGAAAAGAGGAAAATAAAACAACAAAAACCCAATTTTAGTAATTTGTCTCATTCAAAGGAGTAAAGCAGAGTAGCAAGGTGGGATAAAGTGATAAAACACCTTCTTGTATTAATGTATATTAATGAAAGAAGATGCAAATATCAATAAAACACCGAGAGGGGGAATTGCCTTCAGCTGAAAGAGGGAAGGGTTAGATGGGATATGAGGAATATGGGATATGAGGAATAAATTCTTCCTGTGCAGGGGGTGAGGCCCAGAGCAGCTGTGGCTGTCTCTGGATCCCTGGAAATACCCAAAGGCCAGGCTGGGCAGGGGTGGGAGCACCTGGGACAGCAGAAGGTGACCCTGACATGGCAGAGGTGGAACAAGATCAGCTTTAAGGTCCCTTCCCACTCAAACCAGTCTGGGATTCAACAATTCTATAAAATAAAAAACCAAACCCCACCATTTTTGCTTACTAAAAATCTAGTATTTTGTACTAGACAGTGGCAGAATGACATGTGTGAGCACACTGCTAATGACATGTTTGTTTTTAAATTTCCCAAATTCCAGCTCAATTAGAAAATACCTGAACAGCATGACCACTCTACCCCATTGGGTCTTTCATTAAGACACCAAAAAAGGGACTAGAAAGGAAACAGTGTAGTTTAATTTACTGTGTATCTAAACCTGATAGTTTCATACTCAAAAATAGGAGCTTCACTTTCTAGATGTATTCTGGAGAAACAAAATATTCCCTTCCTCACCTCCATTCTGGGTGATGTACCTCACCCAGGGCAGAGCCTGGTAGCCACTCTTCTCAATTATCTTTAAATAACGAACCTGCAAAAAAAGATTTGTAAGATATAAAGCCTCCCATGCTGCCAAAACAGCATTTAGCAAAAAAAAAAAAAGTAAAAAAACACCCAACCCTTTTATGGGTAAAATCTGTCTTGTGGATAAAACTGAACAGGAATCATCAAGATGAGAAACACCCTGTGAGTTAGAGCCCAGCATGTGAATTTATCAGCTTTTCTGTTTTCAAACACTGACCTGGATTCCTGAAGTGGTGAAATAGGGAATCTCAAACTTTACACTAATGGGAGGTTTTCCTTCCTTGTCTTCAGCTTCAACACTTGGAAGTCCAAAGTGAGCTCTCATCAGGTATTCTTTTCCACCCTATCCAAAAGGGACAATTGTTTTTTTCTTGAAACAGAAAATAAAAAACTTGCAATGATACAAGTAGATTTCTTAATTGCAAACTGCTGAACTCCACTATTCACTCCAGCTCCTCTCCAGGGCTTCAAAGTGAAATGTATTTTTATTTTCAAAATCCTTTTTTTTTAAAAAAAAAAATCAGATCCAGCCTGAGGCATAATTCATTTTCTTCCAGCCTCATACTCAAAAATTCAGATTAAACAGTGACACACAGCTGCACTATCACATCATTAGCAGTGGACAGAGCTCATGTTCATGGAACCACCCAAGAAGCAGAGCCTGACAAAACTCAAACAGCTGCTGCTAAAGCCAGGCCAAGGATTACACCACCCAGAGACATCACTCAAAAATCTGCTCTCTGAAAAAATATCCAAGTGAAACAAATATAAACAACATCTATTAGCAAATTCCAATCTTTCATCCATGGAAAAAGAGGAAGAGTCCACTGCTACTTATCTGATACCAACAGGATTTGCTTTAGGCAGAGTTTAAATGTGAATGGAATATTAGTGTTAGGTAATTATTACACTCTTTGGTGGTAAGAGTAAAAAACAACACTTACTGGAAAAGATTTAATGGACCAGACAATTTCACTGTTCTCTGGAACCCATTTGACACTTCCAACAGTGGTTTTAAACTTTGGCGAGTCTGCATCGTTTGGAACTGGGATGTGAATCTCCACATTGTTGGCAGTTGATCTACGCTTAAATTGACTCTTTGCCTAAAGAAGAAAAACAATAAAGCAGAGTTTAAGTATTTCCATGATGCTGGGGAGCTCAGAGAGCTGTGAGACACACAGCTCCCCTCCACCCCGACCTGTACCCTTCTTGTATTAATGTGTATTAATGAAAGAAGATGCAATTCTGGTTCTGAGAACCAGAACTGAGATCATAAATGACAAATGAATTCTTCAAAGGTGTCTAAGCCCCACAGAAATGCTGAAAACTTGTACAAAAATGTACAAGCTTTGAAAAGAAACAAAAGAAGACTCAAATCAGCCATAATTATTTAAGGATGTCTGACCTTGATCATGTACTCGATGCGGCTGTGGGAATGTTTCTCAATCACAGATTCAATCCAGATCAGGGGCTTCACCTGGTGGTGGAAAAACATCACAGCTCTGAGTTTTACTCTGACAGAGGCACCAAAATGTTGCTTTCCCTTAATACTACACTCAATATGTGAGCCACAGTGAAAATGCAGCTGGGGGTATTCAAAATGATAGAATTGTGGTTTTTTAACAAAGAATTATACAAATGAGCAAGCACTGATATATCAATGAGCAAGTGTACAAGAATTATAGGCTTAAAAATGTATGTCTCAGATTAATCCCTAACAACAAACACTTATATCAGAAAATATTTGATAGTTTTACACACTAGGGACTGAACTATTTATTTGCTATAGAACTTCTCTAGACTGAATTTTTTGACTTTTCTTTATCACCATGGCTGACATACTCCAATCAAACTAAGTGACATGAATACTGTTGTTAACAAGCACAATTAATTGTTACACTGACATTATGTAGTTAGATTAAACACACAGTATTTCAACAGCAGTTGAAAATACACAGACTTATTGCTAAGTGAAGTCTAAACTTCCTTCTTCCTCCAGAAGGAGCGAGCACCAAGTTTTGCTATTAACAGTTGACTCAAAAACCCACGTGCTGCCCATGTTCTAAGAGGAAAAAAAAAAGAAGGGAAAGCTATTGTGGCTACAATCCAAACCATTCTCCTTTTGAAAAGGCAGAGATGCAGACTCACGTGGGTGTTGAGGCGATAGGACATGAGCTCAAACTCTCCATCAGGGGGGATGAAGGAGATTGTCCGGTCGTTCTCGAAGCGAGACAGACGAACGCACTGGTGGAACTTCACATCTTCCAGTTCTACTGATTTACTTTTCCCACCTAGCAGAAAACACGAGGTCACACAAACCATGGCCCAAGTTCAGCAGAGCACAGCTGCTGCCTGCTGACATTCCTTCCTTTTAGCCAATTTCTGGGATCAGGGCAGTGACTGTTCCCTGTGCTGGGCACTGCTGAGGCACCTCAAACCCTGTGATCAATTCTGGACCCCTCACAAGGACAACAGTGAGGGGCTGGAGTGTGTCCAGAAAAGGAAACAAAGCTGGGGAAGGGGCTGGAGCACAAGGAGCAGCTGAGGTAGCTGGGGGGACTCAGCCTGGAGCAAAGCAGGTTCAAGGGGAGCCTTCTCACTCTCCACAACTCCCTGACAGGAGGATGGAGCTGAGGGTGGGGTCAGACTCTGCTCCCAGGCAACTCAGGACAAGACAAAATGGCCTCAAGTTGTGCTACTGGAGGCTTAGGTTATATTTTAGGAAAATTTCTTCACTGAAAGGATGGTCATGCACTGGCACAGGCTGCCCAGGGCACTGGTGGGGTCACCAGCCCTGGAATGTTCAAAAGGCCTGTGGATGTGACACCTGGGGACATGGCTGAGTGCTGAACATGGTGGTGCTGCTCAGCAGTTGGACCCTGTGATTTCAGAGGGCTTTTCCAAGCTCCATGATTCTGTGATCCCAAACCTCAAGACTCCAGATAGCATCTGTGATGACTGTGATGATAACACTCACGGCCTGTGTTATCAAAGAGAACTTTGTCATTCAGCCCAAGGCGCAGCTCTGGCATTCCTGAGAGGAAAACTCTCATTTTAATGGACCCAACTATCTCACTCCGTAACACGTTCCCGTTGGCACTGACCTGAAGAGAGATGAACAGGAAGGTAAGACATCTCTGATGGGGGACCTTGTGACATCCAGAAACACTCCCACCCCTATCCCTGTGCCCTGGGCTTTCTTGGATGAGTTTCTTATGAGGAATTAATCCAGTAGAGTGAATTAAATCAGGGACGTGAAGCAGCACAGACAGAGGATCATAAGACATATCCAAAAATCAGCAATACACACAATTCAAGCATTATTTGTACTGGATTTCCTTGGGGGAATTTCATTGCTTTAAGTGTCATAGCACACCCTCCACAGTCAGACCTTCTATTGCAGGTTTTCATACAAAAAGCCCTTTCTAACACTTCCTCCTACAATTCTTACACAAAAGTTAAACTACAAGGTACCCACCAAAAGGTTAACTGACTCTATGACATCCAGGAACACCTCATTTTTCCTGTATTTTATCCCTTCTGATCTCCATGAAACAGCGTTTGTAACAGTGGCAGGCGGGCGTGGGGCTCCAGTTTCAAGTTTGTGACCTTCCTGAGTGATGTACCTTCACAACCAGAGAATTGGCATGGATCAAAAAAAGAAAATTAATATTTTTGATCATTAGAACACACTGAAACATTTGTTTGCCTATGGAAAAAGGCTCAAAACATTACAAGGGTTTTGTCACTGTTGAGCGATACTTACTCTTGTAAAATTTTACTATCAGTGGTTTGTGGATAACCAAAATCCATAAGCTCATCTAACAACTCATAAATAATAACAAAATTATCCCTAATGCTCTCTTCTTCCAACTCCTTGAAATATTCAGAGAAAACCTGAAATGCAACAAGAAGAGGGAGAGGGAGAAGAAGGAGATTAACTGAGGCAGTACAGCACATGCACAAGGAATTCCTGCATCTAAAATAATGATCTTGTAAAGTTCCAACCTCAAACTTCCCAAACAGCATTCTGCTCAGATCAGCCCCAGGAAACCACCACAATTAAAACATATACAGAGAATCCTAGAAGAAACTATTATGAAAAATATTTATTCAGGAGAAAGTATTTTTCTGAACAGGTAGAGATGAACCAAACACAGGATCTGTGTTTGCATCATGCACCAATTCACAATCTCCTCCAGCTGCTCAGCTCTTGTGTAACTATTACAGCACCTTCCCCATCCTCTGCCTACACAGCTACAAAATATCAGTGCCCTTATTAGATAGTTCTAAAAAACACTCAAATATCAAGTAAAAATGCTATTATTGAAGTTCTTTAAAAATGTGAAAGCTCTATGCACTTCTATCTAGACAGAACACAAATGTTACTTTTGAAATATACTCACCTGAACTACTTTATATAAAAATGAAAACACCAGTGATACACAAGCATTTTTCTTAGAAGTTGCAACAACTGATGAAGGATGTTCAGGAATGTGCATTTTAAAAAAAAGTTTACTAAGTGCATTTTAAAAAGCCTAATTTTAGGCAAATAGAAGAACTATGCATGAACTATTTAACAGTAGATATGATCCAAGGAAATATGAAGATAAACATTCAGGAAGTCATTAATTAGAGTAAAATTAAAAACACTTTTCTGGACCTTATGCTGCTGGTGCATATTACACTATGTAAAGCACAAAACCCCCTTATTAATATAACTAACTTTACTGAATATAGGCTTTTTGTATCACTTCACCCATTGTCCAACTTGCATTTTGACATTTAAAAACCCAAACCAGCAGCCCTTGGCATGTCAGCACATCTGCAGCACAAAGGATACGATACAGGTTGTTGTGTTTAATCCACATGAAACGAACTCCCCCATGTGCTAGGATAGGAGAAAGCGTCCCCTCTTCTTCCTTTTCCATAAGGATTGGCATAAAATGTTCCACCTCTGACATGTCCACATCTCCACGATAATTCCGACAGATCAGAACCTACAAAGAAAGCAACCAAATCCTTCTTTTTTCTCTTCCATAAGGACTTTATCATGCAAGACACACAAATGCGTGAAAGGCTCCTGTAAAATCATCCAGCTTTCCTCGAGCCTCCCTGCATTTACACGTGCAAACCACAATGCTGAAATACTCTGCCGATTACAACGCGAATACAAACATTTAAGTGCAAAGTCATGTATTAGTATTTCCCAGACTTTCCCCTATTCCTGCTCACACTCTCACAACGATTTTAGGATAGGAAAACACGCAACTGCTCTGAGGCAAAGCAGCTACAACAGCGGCAGAGATGAATTACCCGGGGATGCCGCCTCACCCAACACCCCTACAGGCGAGGGGCTACAGGCCACACTCCCGTGTGCCCGCCGGGCTAACCCGGGGCTGGCAGCCCGGGAAGCGGAACCCTCGCAGCCCTTCCAGCGGTAGCGGAACCCCCGCTCGGCTCCGGGCCTCACCTTCCCCTTCAGGTCCAGCACATAGACGGCGCTGGCCGACATCGCCCCGGCCGGGCCGCGTCCCGCCCGCCTTCCGCTTCCGCTTCCGCTTCCGCGGGAAGTGACGGCACGGCCGCGCCCCGGCTGCGCGCAGCGATCCGCGCCGTGCGGCGGAAGGACACCGCGAGTGAGCAGACACGTTAAGTAGTCCCGGCGTGTTTTCCCCCGGGACTGTCCCGGTAGCGCTGGCACGGCCCCGGGGCCCGGACACACGCTGAGCACCAGAGCTCGGAACCTCATTCGGAGGTCAGCCCGAACCTCATTCGGGTTAAAACAATATCCCGATTTTAGCGGCACCTTAGGAGTTCGATCATTTTACATGTCATCCCTCCAGGGGTAAGAATCAAACTCCACACTCCCCATTTCATGCGTATATCAGCACAAAAAAAAAAGGGATGAAAGCAGCGTTTTAATAAATTAAATAGAATTTACAAGTTGCAGCAGACCCCTCTGAGAGAGCTCAAGATAGAAATGATACCGTTGATACTCAAGATAGAAATGATACTGTTGGTACTCAAGATAGAAATGATACTGTTTTCCACAAAAATCGGATTGAGTACCCGGTGCACAGCAAGCCAGTAATTACACACTCGAGAGACACACTGATTATTTATTTCAGAGTTGCACAAGCCTGGATGCTCGGTGGGATCCCAGAAATCCAGCACATCAGCTATCAAAACTTGGACATCACTCAGAGCTTGTTGGCTGCTCTCTATTACGTGGATTAAACCTCCCTTCTTGCAGGTTAGGCTTGAAAGTATACAAAGATCAAATATCAAAGAATATCCTTTTGTAAAACAATTTTACATATTTCACATTTTGCAACGTGGCCTCTGACAGAACTTGATAGAAAGTAATTATACAATTCACATAACTTAATAGAGAAATGTCAGCCTGTCAGACTCTTCACCTCAAAGAGGGAGAACTGTTAGAACCAAATAAATAAAGGAATGTTTTCCATCTGGCTACAGCAATTACTTTTGGCCTTAATCTCACTATAAACACTAAGAAAAACCAGCCCTCTCCATCAACATAAACCAGAGCTCCTCAGCCCAGAGGAGACACTGCTGCATGTTTGGTTTTAAAAAACAAGTCTATAAAATAAGACAGTATAAAGTCATAAAAGCTCAGAAGATGTATTAGACAATATGGAGAAAAGGCAAGATTTACATGGCAACCCTGCTTGATACAAACAAAACACAACTCCAGCTCCAGAGCCGTGAAAAGCAGCCCGGTCATTTAGTCCAGCTGACTTTGGGAATGTCGTAATGCTCAGTCAGAGTATCCAAGTGCCTGTTGAAGTCCTGCGGGAGGAAAAGAGACAGAAAACGGGTGCTGACATTACCAAGCTGAACCACAACCTCCCCTGCGTCCCGGCTTGCGTTTGACAAGGCGGAACAGCTCCTTCAGCCCAACAATAAACACGCTGGCCTGAGGAACCCGGGATGGTTTTGCTCACCTCCACTCGCTGCTTGTGGGTTTTCGATGCTTTCTTCAGGATCCGCTCCATTTGCTGTAGGAGACACGGAAGGGCCGGTTACTCGCAGCCCCCTCAGCCGCAACCCGGGGCTCACGGGGGTTTTTAAAACCTTACCCGCTTCTCCTGCATCTTCTCGTAGGCCACCTGCGCCGGGGTCCGCTTGTCCAGCCCGCGCTTCTTCTCCTCCTCCTGCTTCTTGCTGCTCACGATCTGCTCCAGGATCTGGGCCTTGTCTTTCGCCTTCTTCTTCTTCCTGCGGGGAGCGCCCGGTCAGCGCTCAGCCTCGGGGCTTATGTCCCCTCTTCGCCCCCCGTTCCCCCGGCCCCTCCTCACCGCCCCCCGTTCTCCCCCGGTTCCCCCCGTCGCCCCTCACCGTTTGCCGGCCCCCAGGGCCGCGCCGCTGCCCTTCAGCCGCAGCGGGCCGCGCTGCACCGCCTCGTAATCCGCCATGGCGGAACGGCCGTGCCCGCGCCCCCTGCCGGCACCGCCGCAACGGCGCGGCCGGGGCCGGGAACCGCGCTCGAGCCCCGCCCGGCCGCTCCGTGAGGGGAACCGGGGCTGCCGTGAGGCGGCTTGCACCTCCGTGAGGGGAACCGGGGCTGCCGTGAGCCGGCTTGTACCTCCGTGAGGGGAACCGGGGCTGCCGTGAGCCGCCTTGCACCTCCGTGAGAAGAACAGAGGCGCCTTGCACCTCCGTGAGGGGGACCGGGGCTGCCGTGAGCCGGCTTGTACCTCCGTGAGGGGAACCGGCCCCTCTGTGAGGGGAACCAGGGCTACCATGAGCCACCTTGCACCTCCGTGAGGGGAACCGGACCCTCTGTGAGGGGAACCGGGGCTGCCATGAGCCACCTTGCACCTTCGTGAGGGGAACCGGCGCCTCCGTGAGGGGAACCAGGGCTGCCATGAACCGCCTTGCACCTCCGTGAGGCGGATCGGCCCCTCCATGAGAGGAACGGGGAACGAACCCCGCTCGGCCCCTCCGTGAGGGGATCCGGCAGTGAGCCCAGTCTGGAGTTATCTCCGTGAGGGGAACCGAAGAGGGACTTGCAAAATGTGGATGTTTTTAACGGTGTGCAGTAAAGGAAAATACTGGCACGGGCTGCCTAGGACAGTGGTGAAGTCACCATCCCAGGAAGTGTTCAAAAAACTTGTGGATGTGGCACTTGGGGATATGGTATAGTGGTGACCTTGGCAGTGCTGCTTTAATGATCTAAAGGGGCTTTTTCAACCTATATAATTCAGACCCTATAAAACGTGAGAAGGAAAGGAGGAGAGGCTACCAAATTTCCATCATTTGATGTTAAATTTTAAAGAAGGAAAACACTACTAACACTTTTCAGTTAATTCCCCGTATCTGAAGGCATGAAAAAGCCGGGTCCACTGGATGTACCTGCAGCTGAAGGGCACTAATGCGCAGCTATTAGTTATTTGGCTAAATCCTGTAACCCGAGTCTTCGTGGTGCACACAGGAGACGGGTGAATGCTGCTGGATAAGAGCCTCAAGCAGCCAGACTAAAGATTTGATGAAATGCTCCTATTATGATACTTTGCAGCCTGTGGAAGTTGGTTACCTGATCCTCTGCTGTACCTGAGCCTCTTTGTTGCAGCTTTTAATAACTGAATATCCAGACGACCTTTAAAGGTGCCTTTGAGGAAAGAACTGACAAGAGTCAGTATTCCCAGCTCAAAATGGGCAACAAGCAAACCATTTTCACTCAAGAGCAACTGGATGCGTATCAGGTATAAAGCAAATTAAATGGCTGCTTGGGCAGGACACTGAATAATGGCAAAGGTATTGCTGGGTTTTTTAAAACAACATATTTTAAAAATTAGTAAGCAGACGTACTGAATTTAGGAACATAGTTTGATTTTTACAGCAAAAGGAAGCGTTATAAGATATGTCTAATTGTATGCCAAAAAGAAATCTTTAATGCGTACACATAAACTACAGTATAACTTCATTTCAGTTGTTGCATGGGAAAAGTTTGGGCCAATGCATGCTAAAACTGTCAATTTTGTGTTATACTTTTTCTTATTTCAAAGGACTGCACATTTTTCACAAGGAAAGAAATTCTGAGGTGAGTTGTCTATATGCATGTTGTAAATAAAGGACGGAGATTGCTGTAAAGGCGGGTTACGTATGGGATAATGTATTTAAAAAATAATTTTTAAATGATTTATTCAAATTTAAATTGATACTTTGGGGCATCAATCTGAGCATTTTTGTTGGCTTTTTTTCATTTACAAACCCTATCCTAAACTGAGTCCGAATTCTAAATTTTGTATTAATGTACTAGTCCCTCTTTATTTATTAGAAATAAATGTAATGAATTACGTCTTAGTGGCAGCGACATCCATGGCTCTCTCACAGGGTTTTCAGACAGATGCTTCAAAGTGTACTGTTATCCTCTGGAATACTTTGCTGATTGTGCCAAGTTTTCTTCATGTTTTCTTGTCAACGATTACACTGCTGCCCCAAGACGCATTTTTCTCTCATTGAACTTCCTATTTAATCTCAGCCAAAGGATCTCATAAAGGCAGGATCAGGTGGGCCTGACTGAGAGTCCTCACTGAAAACATGAACTTGTTCTCCTCTCCTAAACGTTTGGCTGCATGTCCCGTGTAAGCATTTTAGTTCTGTAATGAAGCTTTGTATCTGTCACCAGTTACACTATGTCACTTGTTTTAATAACGTCGTTCCAACAAAAACATCCTAACTGTTACTTAGTGTCTGATCTCCATCTGGTAATGGCCGCGAAGTGCGAAAAATGAGGTGGAAAAGCAAACCAGCTTGCTCTCAGATGTCTCAAGAGCCAACAAACCTTTCTCTCTGTCTCAGGCTGTTTCACAGGTACCGAGACCTGGCCCCGCAGCTCGTTCCCCTTGACTACTCGGACAAACCAGCCGTGACACTCCCCTACGAGCTCATCGGCAGCATGCCAGAGCTCAAGGTACCCACACACGACTCGAGTGACTCATTGCAGGTTCATCTACCCTTTCTGAATAATTCATCCACGACTAATTGCTGGGAGGCTGCCACAGAAATAAATTTGGGCTATCAAAGTAAAAAGTCTTTCTGGAAGCTTCTAGCAATTCCCAGAAAACACGCTGAAACAGCACAAAGGTTAAACCGGGTGTGGCTGTGTCTGCTTCTGACACAGCATTAGACAAGAACTTAGAGGCAGAAAGGGGAGAAACTGCCAAAAAGGTGTTTCAACAGAAATAATCTGGCTCCACTTGCCTTACCTGCAGTGAAATCAATGCTGGTAAGGATGACCTTGCCCTGCTCCTGTGCTGTTTCCCAGGACAACCCATTCCGCCAGCGGATCGCTCAGGTGTTCTCAGAGCACGGCGACGGCAACATGACTTTGGATGATTTTCTGGACATGTTTTCTGTGCTAAGTGAAATGGCTCCCCGAGACTTGAAAGCTTATTATGCTTTTAAAATTTATGGTGAGTGAGACATGCATCAAAAGTAAATAGGGAAATCCTGCAGCTTCGTGTAGGGCTGCAAAATCCTTGCTTTGTCAGCATAACGACTTCTAGGTGCCATTTAACTTGAATGTTTGTTCTCCCTCCTCTAAAAACTTCTGGTTTTCTTTATCCTTTTGTCTCTAATTTATTTGGTTTTAAGATTTACTACCAAATTTACAACTTGAAATTATCTGCAGTTTTCAAGAGCTGATAAACATTAAGAAATATTTCTGTCTGAGAGGCTGCTTGGAAAAGTACAGCACAGGGGATTTGGCTCCCCATGAATGAGAAGGGTGGATTTGGGAGGAGGAGGTAGGGAAGAACACTGCAGGATTTTTTTCTCCAAGGACAAATGTAAAGATTTTTAAAAACATATATTTACAGTTACTTTATGATCAGCTAAAGACAAACAATCTATCAGACCAACACAATCTTGCTGGATTGATTTAATGATGGCTAGGCTACATTCAGCCATTAAACTACTTACAGTTGTTACCCTGATGTATGAAAAGGAGAAATTAAAGAGATTTTTATTTTGCAACTCATTTCTTTCACAAACAGATGGAGGTAGCTTCATTTCTGATTTGAGTTCTACTGATAAAAATCCATCACAACCTGGAAACCAAGCCCTTCTATTGGGTCTTGGCAAACCACCATGTAAAATGCTGACTTTTGTCACTTTAAATTAACTTTGTCTCTTTTGTCAGACTTCAACAATGATGATTACATATGCAAATCAGACCTCGAGAAAACTGTTAACAAATTAACCCGAAATGAACTGACCCCAGAAGAAGTCAGCCTTGTGTGTGAGAAGGTGATTTACGAGGCTGATGTGGACAATGATGGCAAGCTGTCCTTGGCAGACTTTCAGCATATGATTGTACGAGCTCCAGATTTCCTCAGGTAATATTTGCTTTGATTTCTAGCACAAAATTCTCTTTGTTTCCTTGTCAGAAGCCTCTGAAGTGTGTGTTTATATCTCCTCAGTGTTTGCAGGTCACCACTCTCCTGTGGCAGGTTCTGTAGAGCTGCCCACTGCAAACACTGCCAAAAGAGATGTTTGAAAAAGCCTGGAGGCTTCTTGACTTGCTTTTGAATTTCCAAAGTACTTTTTACATGACAGAAGGTCCTTGTAACTTAAAAAGATAGTATTAGCACTTAGGCTGCATTGATAAATGGATGAGATTTGCTCACTCAGTGTTTAACATAGTGTTAATGTGGTTTCTGGTGCACATCTGACACAAACCAGCACTCACATCTTGCATTTATTTAATGTACCCTGTCTTTACAAATGCTTTCAAAAATAAAGATTCCAGTTTATCACAGAGCCCTGCAATTAACTGTAGTAAATCCTTTAAACAGTGATGCATCAGTGATCATGATTTCCTTTTTTTAACAGCACCTTTCATATTCGAATCTGAATCTAATCAACCACGGGGATGGGAGTGCTTCTGGGGCTTTCAACAACTGTTACTTCACCTGAGATTACCAGCCATGAGAGCACAAGATGAGAGGGGCAGAGGACAACTTCTGGTAACTGAACCATTCAGAGAACTGTCTTTCATTTATCTCTTTAAAAGGAACAATTCATTAAGCTCTTCATCAGGATTTCCCTGTAATTTAGCAAAATGTCTACTCCCCACCCTCAGCCAGAGCAAACCTGGCCTGGACAGTCAGAAGGGAAGTATTTTTCTTTAAGTTCAGATACCACCAGGAAGTAAAGAAACTTGTATCAAACTATAACCTCTAAAAATTCACCCAGAAATGCCTTAACCAGTAAAAAAATTCCTTTCGTTTCAAAAGCATCAATAACTCCTCTGATAATTTATGGTCTTAGTAAATGGTCCAATAAATAAATTCCTGAAGTATTCTCCCTCAGTGCAGGAGTTACAATGAAAAAGTCAGCACAGTTCAGAGACAAAAGAGTCTACCCCAGGTCCTGTCCCTCTTCTCCATTTTCAGAAATCCCCAATCTTCCACACCCACCAGAGTCCCTACCCACAAATGATGAATAGGACTGAAAACTTAAGTTTGTAAAATTCTCTTTTCATAAGAAGTTTATTTATGCAGTGCTTAGGGTCCTGTACAAGAGAGTAAAAACAGACATACTGTAATAAAGAACAATTTTGTTTTAATACAAACATGAAAATCAATGAGAAGTGTTTAAGAAAGCAGTTATAATGTGGGAATGGTGGCAGCCAAAAGTGATCATTGGAAAAATACAATTTACAAGTTATTTTTACAAATTTTGGGATGTGTTAAATTCCCTTCAAACAAAGTCCTAAGTCCCAACTCCCACTCAATGCAGAGCAGATGATTCCTGCAGAAAGGCTGGAGAGAGCAGTTAACCAGCCAGTTACCTTTATTAACCACAGAAACTGAGGATCAGTAAGGATGGGTCAGGGAATAAGGCAGCCTGGAACACTCAGGCTGCAGTTACCATTCACATTCCTCTGAACAGATCTTTAATTAAGCTAGAAATGAAGACACATTAATCATCATTCTTCTCCAAGTACAAAGGAGCCCATCCTCACCCAGCTGTTTGTGCAATCCCCTGGCAAATCCAAGAGAACAAGAAATCATGGCAGTTTTGAGATGATCATCAGCCAAACACACCACAACAACAACCCCTTAGCAATCATCAGGGAGATGATCAGCATCTCACAGGAAAGGAGAGACCAAATAATTTTCAGCAGCAGTAAAGAGACTTACAATAATCCATAGGATTTATAAATCTGAGGCTGGAAGTCTGAAGCTGGCACAAGGTTCTGATGTCAGGAAACATGAGCTGTGCCTGTCAGCACAGCACAGTGATAACACAGGTGTTAAATAAAGCAGCTCCACTATTTCTTGACAGACTGACAGGTCTGCACCCCAAGGAGTGACAACTATGCAATGTGCTGCAACCAGCCTCACAAATAAGGTCAACCACAGAATTCCATGATACTCACTGAAATAAGGGAATTTGAGGACATGCTCAAAAGTGGGTTTGTTTCTCTACAAAACAAATGTTAATCAATTACTTGACATTTTAGTGGTATTTAGACACTGAGAATGTGTAGTAAGCACAGTTAAGCTTTGCAAACCTATTTAAATTCCTCAGTTTTACAGGTTTTGTACCCAATTTCTGATTTTTTCCTCCTTAGTTAAAGAAAGCTTAGACACAAGTAGATTAAGTATGTATTTACAGAGTACCTCTCTGCCAATTGCATTTTCCATTACATTCATACTTAATAAACACAGAAATTGAATGATGTGATGGAAACACACTGTACTTCTAGATTTGATGCCTGTGTTTAGTGACACGTGTGCAGTGCAGTGTCTTGAACCTTTTCCTCTCTTACACTTGCATTTTAGGTTTCATGTTGCTTACACAGATTTCTTGTCTGTGTAGAGCCTTCACACCCTGAAGTACAGTGATGACTGTAGTCACAGTAACTGCATGAAACTTCCTGAGATTAAACCCAACCATTTCAAAGGAAACAATGTCATAATTAGATACATAAACACATGCAACAACCAGCATAAGTTTAAACAGAAGGTATTCACATACAAAGAATTCTGAATGCAAGAGTAACTTCAGATTTAGAAAATGAGTGAAAAATCACAATACCATCCTTCAGGTTTTACCCACTTGTAAATGAAATGGTTTGCTTTCCCATCTTGGGATGAGTTATTGATACAGTCCACAGGCAAGAACCAGCATCATGGCAGACCCATGGAATCAAGTCAGATAAACACCAATTTTTCCAGTCACTCTGAAAAATAAATCTGGCTCAGCATCTGGCTGTATAAAGCACAATACAGATGCAAGGCAATCCACAGTTATGACTAAGCCAGAAGCAAACTGTTACAGAGTCATGTAGGAAATTCAGCCTGGCTTATCACCGCCCCAGCTGTGCCTCAATCATTCCTTGAAGCACACAAAAACTCTTTAAAAAACATCCTTAGCTCAAGACAGAGGTGCTGCTTGTCCAGTCTGCAGGTCTATGTTAACTACACTCTGTCTAGAAGCCTCCTCAGTAACTTAAAATGGTTTTATCCTACAATTACATCTATGTATAAATCCCCTACAGGGCATGTTCATCAAGTCCTCATGCTAAAAAGCCACAAGTAAACAAAGAACCAAACCATCATAAGGTTTTGGTTAGAGGAAAGCTTTAATCAGGACAGAGATCATCTAAATGCATTTCTAAAATGCATTTCTATAAACCAGCAACTTTACAGAGTGAAATATTTTCCCATTTTGGAACAGGCAGTATTCCTGTTGGGCCCAATTGCATGCTGCAGATTTATACAGTTTAATTATGAATCCAACAGATATTTAACCACAGCAACACTTATTAGCACTACTCTGAGGCCCAGAGTTCAATACCACAAACTCGAAGAAAACCAAACTGGTGAGTAAATTCCACAACTTCAAAATCAACTTGGATTTTACCCTTAAGTGCAGTTGTCAATGTAAACAAAGCCTGTTTCAGTTGCAGCGAGCTGCAGGACACAGCTGGTGTGTTCCCTGGGTCAGGCACACCACGGCTGCAGTCCCTGGGCAGCACCCAGTGCTCCTCTGCCTCCTTCTGTCAGTCTGAGCCAGAGCCCCTGTGAGCAGCACCCAGGGGAGCTGTGCTTGGCTCTGGCCTTGCCCACATGGCAATGTCCTGGGCTGGGTTTGTGTAACACAGCCTGTCCTGGGAGGGCTGGGTGTGCCCTGGCACGAGCTGTGAGCAGGAGGATGCTGCAGTGATCAACACCCAGCACAACAGAGCCTCTATTCACAAAGTGTTCTGGTGTGCAACATTTATTTGCATATGTGAGCAAGTGTGCATGGGAACACAGGACTGGGAGCAGTGCAATGTTTCCTTGTCATGATTTAAAACTACTCTGTCATGATAGGTCTGGAGTCATTCCCAGCTGGAGAGTGTAAAGCCACCCATTGTAAGGTGACAGGTCTTGTGAAGTGTCCCTGCCTGACTCTGGTTCTCCAAGAACAGATGACAGATCATCTGTACAGGACTCAGCTCCTGTTAAACACGTCTGAATGTCTGGAATACTTAATTAAGCACAGTCAAGTCTAACAAGGATGAATTACCAACGGTAAGGACCCATTCTATGTACAGCACACATTCTTTTCTTAAAAAAATAGAGATTCCTTTGAGGACAATTTTTTTAAAACATCAATTGTACTTGTGGATTGTCTAGAGTAAAACAGCTGAGTAAGAGACAGGCAGATAAGGAGTTTCTCTGTAGCAGTAGAGGTGGAGCTGCAGAAAGCTCCCTGGTACCTCCTGGGAAGGCATCAGCCTGCACTGCTCACCTTGATGCATTGCTGGGATGGCCTCGTGCCACTATTCAGTGTGCAGCTCATGTACCATCCATGCACACCTGTACTTCATTAACAGTGGCATTTAAGTTTCTTATTTTGATCACAACCTCATCTTTCTAAACTGGATACATGACAGGTACAAATGAAGACTGAAGCAATGGTGCTGCATCCCAGGTCACACGTGATCTGTTCTTCCTCTGCTAGACAATACACATGCCCAGTGGCAATCTGACAAAAATAAACTTGTTTCATCTCCAAAATTGAAGAGTCAGACAATTACCAAAATAAGCCATTTCTTATTCAGATGGTCACAGAGTGACAAGGTATGTTGGGAGCACTAAGTCCACAGAAAGAGGAAACCTCACTTAGCACAGGCACAGTCCAGCTCGGATTAAGGCCGTGTCCCTCACAGAAGAACACATCGGAAAAAGCTGCTTTTCTTTTGCTGGTCTTGTGTGATTTTCACTCCCTGGTTGCTGCCTTGAGGGCTATTGCCTTCCTGAAGATGGAAAGAATACCCAGTTACTTGTTTCTACTTAACAGATTCTTCCATCCATACTTCATCTGGTCACTCTTAACCAAGCCTGACATACACAAGAACCTTTCCCACAATCAGTAAGATTCACTCATTTATCTCAGTCTTGCACCAGCCATGACAAAAAACTGGAGAACTGCATCTGCAGCTTTTGGCCTCAACCAGCTCACACTGTGCTTATGCCTCAGCTTCCATCTGCTCAAAGACAGCTGAGACTAAAACCCAACAAATCACAGGGCATGTCTGGCTCTTGTTGGAAGGCTCAGGAATCATCAAGACCCAAAATATCCCACGGCATCAGTTCATGTCTGGTCACATGAAGGTGGAAATATCAGTAAGAGTAGAAAGAGCCTTCATTAGCTTCATTTCATATTCCTTAAGGAACAATCCAACATCACTGTGCACTGATTTGTTGTAAAAAGACAACCCAATTGTTGCTCAGGATATTCATGCAAAGATTATCCAAAACCATTAATTCTTTACCTATTCTTAAACAGTTTGAAGTTTCTACCCTGAAGTATGATGTCTGCCTCCTCTATCTCTAATTTATAAGATTTTCAGACTGCAAGAGTGAGAAGTATCATTAAACTTCTCTACCCCCCAATTGACTTTTGATAAAACAAATAACAGATAATTTTATTTAGAAAACCTCAACCATTGCAGCTAATTCCTGAAATGCAGAGACAGCCAACATCAGAGCACAGCTCGACAAACTGAAAATACATTTCTAGAACTTTCAGGGATCCTTCACAAAAGAGACTATGACACATTTTTTATACAGTGTAAAACAGTTCTTGCAATGTGGCTTTTGGTTTGCTTTTTTTTCCTATTTAAATCCAGCATGGATGAAATCAAAGTTACTCACCAGCTTCTTGTCCATTTTTGCTTTGATATCTCTTGCAAGAGTGAAAAATGCCTGTGACAAGTCAAACATTTCAGTGTTACAGGGTATAAAATATTTTCTAACAGTTTTGTATAGCAATAAGCTGCCTTCCCAAGTTTTAACATGCTATACAAGAAAATTAGGTTTTCAGTATTTTTCCCTCTGCTCCACAACCTTCTTTCTGAGCCCCAAAGCCACACTGCCACCCCCAGCCAGGTCAGTGCTGAAAAACCCAACTGTGGTACCCAGCACTGGGGTTCTGCACCCCACCAGCATGGACAGCTGCCACCACTGCTGCTCTGCACAGAGAGGACAATAAATACCAGAGAAAGGCATCAGTACTCACATTCTCTATGTTTATATTTGCTTTTGCACTGGTCTCCATGAATTTAATCCCGAAACTTGCAGCAAGCTGAAGAAAAGAAGATTGCACATGAGTTGAACAATTGCAGGAACAGCTCCAAACACAGCCCTGGGCACAGCATCTGTCCCTGCTGCCAGTGGAGCTGGGGATTTACTCACACAGAACAATTTGCAAAAATTAGGAACTAAATCCCACTGCCATTGGCATCTGTTCTCACTGGCTTTGCTCTGCTCTTTTACACTCTGCACACATTTTAACTTGCTCTTTTTTATTTCTTTCTTGCATAGATACCTTGTCAGTCTCATAACAACCACAGTGCAGGAAAAACCTCTGCCTCGACTCAGTAACATCTGAGATCAGGAAACACAACCCCATCTCCCTTGTCTCAGTGGCTTCCAGCCAGAACAGACATTTTCTCCATGTCCAACTGCAGCATCCTTTTAGAGAAGTCCCACTGCATCTGTCAGATAATTGACAAGAATCCTTAACACAGGTTCTGCTGCTGGTCCCATGGGGGAAGCACTGCCATGGCAGCCTGGGGAATGTTCATTCACTCAGGAACACCACTGGGTACCACGGGCACACCATCAGCAGGGCAGCTTTTAGAAACTGAAAAGCCTGAATCAAAACCCACAGCACTCACCTTCTCTCCTTGCTCTCTAGACACCTGTCTTTTGTCATTTGCATCACATTTGTTCCCCAGGATCATTTTTTCAACATCAGGAGAGGCGTGCTGAGACAAACACAGAGCAGAGACTTGGGCTTGGCCTTTGCAGATAAACATTGTCAGACAGGTGAGGCACCCACTGAGCACCCAACATGGAGATGCCAGTCCTGAGCATCTTCCACAGATTTCCAGCCTTCCCCAACCGTTCCTCCCAGCATGTCACCTGCACCATGGCAGTTCTTGGATCATTTGTTGTGGCAGGAAACTGTCACATCAGGGGCCCCTAGAAATACAGGGGCTACAGCCCTCACAACAAATCCCCATCAGCCAAGGCATTCCAGAACTATTACTGACTTCCATCCCACTTATCTTCCAAGTACCCTGCAGCACATGAGAAATGTAACTCTCCTGAAGCAATTCAGCTTTAATTACTTTCAGTTAACAGACAGTAATGAGTAAAAAAAGAAATTACCTCTTCAATATTCCTCACCCAGTTCCGAATATTTTCAAAAGACTTTTCATTGGTGATGTCATACACTAGCATGATGCCCTAAAGGTAAAGAAAAACTGTTTATTAGTTAAAGGTTTATCCAGCAGCTCAACAGTGGCTATTTTTAACAATTGGTTCCCAGCTAATGGCAGTGAGATAAGGTGTTCAGGACATGTATTTATAGAGTGAAACATGGGGAAGCTGCCTCTGCAAAGTTCCAGATTGTCCCAGTGTGGAAATGAATTTGTAGAGAGTTCTCAGGGCCTGATAGAAGGCTCACACATATGAAGGTAAGTTCTCAGGGCCTGATAGAAGTTGTGCATCCCTACGTAAACTTTGAGACAAGAAACGCTGACTTAGAAATACTGTAGAATAGAACAGATATTGCTGAGAGAGAAATGGAGCTAGAAAAAAGTTTCAAAAGATGGTCTTGTAAATAAGACTAAATACTTTGGAGAAATAGAATTATGAAATATATATTGGAGTGGGACCTATGAAGGGTAGTTTCAGATGATTGGTTTTATGGTATCTACAACATGGTGTGGTAAAAAAGCTGATAAGCCAAGAAACACTTATAGTGTATTGTAATTAGGAAACAGTTGGCTTCTGACTGTGATAGCATGAATTATAAAAACTGTATAGTCTCACCCTTCTCATGAGACTGAAAATGGAACAGAAGTTTTTAAAACGCCCTCAGTTACCCCATCCCTAAGCCAGGCAAAGGGGGTTATCCCACATCCCAGCACAGCTCCAGCAGCACCCGGAGCAGCAGCAGAGCTGTGAGCTGCAGCCTGGCACAGCCCCAGCTGTGAGGGCTCCAGAGCCCCGGCGCAGGATCCCGGCGTGCCCCTACCATGGCTCCCCTGTAGTAGGCGGTGGTGATGGTCCGGAACCGCTCCTGCCCGGCCGTGTCCCTGCAACACACACAACACCTCCGCCTCAGCTCCCGCTAACACCAGCACGAGCCTTACAGAAATTAGATAAATAAACCAGTCTTCAGAACTGCCTTCTGGGTTCTAAAATACCATCAACCACCGAGCAGCACAAGCGGATGAGAACCGAACACATCCCCACGCACAGCACACAGCGGCAGAGGAGCCTTACCAGATCTGCAGCTTGATTCTCTTGCCATCGAGTTCTATCGTTCTGATTTTAAAGTCGATTCCTGAAAGGAGAACCAATTCCTTTACTCACAGCTCCCGCCGAAAGGAGGGATTTGTTCCAAACAATTTGGATTGTTTGCCAGACCCAGCGGCTTTGCCCTCAATTCCGCTGCTCAGTGTCCCGTCCTCAGCGCTCTCTGCCCGCCGCTGCCCGGAGCGGCCCCGCACGGAGCCCGTGCCGAGAGCCCGCCAGGGAACGGCAGCGAACCGGCCCCGCACGGCAGCGAACCGGGCCCGCATGGCAGCGAACCGGGCCCGCATGGCAGCGAACCGGGCCCGCCGGTGCCGCGGCAGCGAACCCGCGCCGATGCCGATGCCGGTGGCGCGGGCGATCCCCGCGCGGGAGCGCGGTGCGGTGCGGGCGGCGCTCACCGATGGTGGAGATGAAGGTGGCGTTGAAGGCGTCCTCGGAGAAGCGGAACAGCGCGCAGGTCTTGCCCACGCCCGAGTCGCCGATCAGCAGCAGCTTGAACAGATAGTCGTAGGTCTTCGCCATGTTGGTGGGCATCGGCCCCGCCCACCACACGCTCATTGGCCCAGCCCGCCGGAGAGCGCACGGAGCCGGCACGCCATTGGCGGGCGGCCATGACACGGGCGCAAGCGGCGCTCTGATTGGCTGTCGGCCCCACCGCCGGTGCTGCGTCATTTCCGGCTACGGAAAGGCGCGGCCGATCAGTGACATAGTGACGTCACTCCCGTACCTGCCCGCACCGTGACGTCACGCCCCCCGAGCGCCACAAAAACCCGCACGAGGCCTCGGTACTGTGAGAAATCCTTTAATAAGAAACGGCAGCGGAGGCGGCGCCGCCGCTCGGGTGCAGCTTCTACCGGGGAGTACAGGGGAGGAGCAAGGAACCGTGAGAACAGCCCGGGCACGGACACACCCGGCCCGGCCCGGCCCGGCGGGGCTCCCCGGCCCCAGGGATGCCTGGAGCCACGGTGTGGCTGTGCCGGTCATAACTTAATTGGCTTTTCCAGGATACAGAGAGAGAAAGGAGAGGAGCGGGGCAGGGCCAGGGCTGGCTCCTGTGGCTGCTGTCAGCTCTGCACCCCTCATATACAGTTCAGTTCATTTAGTGTCTGGTCCAGTGTCTGGTGCAAGCCCAGGTTCTCCTCTTTGGCTTGAGCGAGTTTTTCTGGTAAAGAAGAAGAAGAAAACCACAAGATTTAAATCACATTATTTTACAGCCTTTTCTCTTTAAATAAAACCTGGGCTAGCTTACCTTTGTATGTAAGACACCTTTATACATTTATCATCAAAACGGGGCCAATTTTTTGTAATTGCTGTGCTTAAGGGAGGCTTTTGGACACTTCTCATGGAACGTGAAAGGTTTTAATGTGTCATTGTGTCATTTATAGGCCACATCCTGCTGGGTTCTCCTTGGACTGGGAGGTTTTTAACCAGGCTGGTGGAGCACCAGTAGACACTGAATGCACTCAAAGCTTTTCACTGACTAAAGGAACACCACAATTCAATTGTTTGCCAGAGCCAGGTGCTGCCCCATCCTGACCGTGTCCTGCCCAACCCCACCTGAGGAGCTGAATGTGTTTTTGGTGTCATCACCAGTGAATTTGAGCTGATCTATACAGAAGTAAACCCTGCAAGGTGAAAGCTAGAGGTATCATGTTTTATTGAGCTCAGTTCCCACAGAGATGGAAGTGGCACAGGAGTGACAGGGATTACAGGCAAGAAAAGCTTGAGAAAACACAGTGAGGGGGAGCTTCCCCGTGTCCCCACACAGGGGCAGGTCACAAAGAGGTCATGTCGTTGAGGGCATGGTCGAGCTCCTCACTGATGGCTTTGTACTTCAGCTTCTGAGCGTAGAGCTCATCTGTCAGGCACCAGGGCAGCAGCAACAGGCCAGCAAGAAATGCAGGGAGGAGAGGAGGCCACAGGAGGAGAGCGGAGAGGCAAAAGGCAACAGCAGCCAAAGCAGTTGGGAGGAAAACAAAAGAAGAAAACAAGAGGTGTAGTTGAGTATCAGAAGGAAAGCAAAACACCCACAAAGCTGCCTGGTCAGAAGTTCCACCTATGTGAACTTTTTGTAATCTCACAACTGTTTTCAAGGAAGCAGATTAAGTATGGTGAGCCCTGGAGTCCCTCCATCTGTTAGTTGGCCAAAATCAGGTAATTGTTACCAAGTTTATGGAAGAAAACCTTTTTCAGGAGAACTTCCACCACACAGGGCAGGTGCCCAGTGGACACATCACACCCATCTACCAATATGCTGCTGTTCTTTCCCATTAAATCCACCACCCACTCCTAGAATTTGTCATCTGATTTGAAACTGATCACTTTTAAAGAAACTTGACTCATTCCATACCTTCCAGGTCATCAATAGACTTTTCCAGTTTGGCAACAGTTCTCTCTGCAAATTCTGCACGAGTTTCAGCCTAAAAAAGTTGAAATAGCATCACTGAATGCTCCTAGAAAGATTATGCCCAAAGATGCATCCAGCTTGGGGATGGCCAAACTTACTTCTTTCAGCTTGTCAGAGAGAATCTTGATTTCTTCTTCATATTTATCTTCTTTTTCCGAGTACTGTGAAAACAATAAACACTCTTTAAGGGAAGTTGTAGCAACAATAATAAATGTTTATAAAACTGTGACCTATTTATAAGCACTCTTCCTTTTACAACAGCTGCAAACACCATTTCCGTGCTCTCCTGCAGACCTTCAGGATTGTTTGGGCAGAACTGATGGAGTGGTATCCACAGGCAGGCAGGCTAAACCTCTCATTTGCTTTGTATTTCTGATTTATTTCTATGAATTCTATTTACAAGTTTTGGTTTTGCCCATCTCCTTTAGTTTACTGAAAGAACCAACCTTTTCAGATTGAGCTTCCAAAGATTTCAGGTTGTTTGTGACGTTCTTTAACTCCTCTTCGAGGTCACTACACTTCCTAGAAAGGGAAAATAGAAGTATGAATTAATAGTGTTCCTGTTAGGATTAGGAGGAGTCTAAGAAACACAAGGGAGGAAGTAATTAAGTCTGAAAGAAGAAAACCAGGTATATAGTGTACAAACCAACTTTTCTACAAGTACTAACTACATGCCTGCCTTGCAGGAGATTATTTTCAATGCAATGCAGTGTTGATATTTGCTATATTCTGAAAAGTTACTCACACTTCAGACACCTCTGCACGCTCCTCAGCTCTTTCCAGTTCACCCTCCAAAATAACCAGTTTACGGGCAACCTGTAAAAACACAGCATTGTCAGTCAGTGTGCAGCTCACAGAATCACCTCAAAATCATCTAATTCCATCCCCTGCCACAGGCTGGGACACTCTTTACAGATTTCAACAGGCACTCAGAAGTACTCTGTTCCTGCTTCCTCTGGAGTGAGGAAATTAGGCTGAAGCACACACCCACAGATGTGACAGCCCTCCCCACTTAGATTTTGCAGTATTTTTAGCATTGGGTACTGCAGATGCTGCAAATCACCATTAAAATTCCTCCTTGTTGGCAATGTTCCAAGGCTGAAGCATCACCCAGTGCCAATTGAACAGAGGGACTAAACTGAAGAGCAGTGTTATTGTTCATGGCTCTCCTGCACATTTCACCATTTCCTTCTCCCTTTTACCTCCTCATACTTGCGGTCGGCTTCTTCAGCAATGTGCTTGGCCTCCTTCAACTGCATTTCCTGAATTTCCATTTTCTCTTCATCTTTCATGGCTCTGTTCTCAATAACCTTCATTCCTCTGCAGAAGTCAAAGCATGTTTAATGCAGAAACATTTTGACACTTGAATCTCAACTTCACCAAGCAGAATTTGATATTTTTAACCTAAAAGTGGCCCATTATGACCACAGTGTTCATCAAGGCTAAGAGAATTAGCTCGTAAGAAAGTTTCAAGTCTCTCACCTGCAGTAGCACATGCAGATACTAAATTACACAGGAATATTTTATTCACATACATTCATTTTTTTAACACCAGAAAATAAAAAAGGAGTGTACCTCTCGCTCTCATCTGCTGCTTTCTCAGCCTCCTCCAGTTTCTGCAGGGCTGTGGCCAGTCGTTCCTGGGCTCGATCCAACTCCTCTTCCACGAGCTGGATGCGTCTGTTCAGAGCTGCCACCTCACCCTCAGCCTGTGTGAACAATGGCCCACACCAGGGTTACACAGCACTTACTTACTCCCAGCTCATCTGGGGTTACACAGCACTTACTTACTCCCAGCTCATCCAGGGTTACACAGCACTTAATCCCAGCTCATCCAGGGTTACACAGCACTTACTTACTCCCAGCTCATCCGGGGTTACACAGCACTTACTTACTCCCAGCTCATCCGGGGTTACACAGCACTTACTCCTAGTTCATCCAGGGTTACACAGCACTTACTCCCAGCTCATCTGGGGTTACACAGCACTTACTCCCAGCTCATCTGGGGTTACACAGCACTTACTCTCAGCTCATCCGGGGTTACACAGCACTTACTCTCAGCTCATCCGGGGTTACACAGCACTTACTCCCAGCTCATCCAGGGTTACACAGCACTTACTTACTCCCAGCTCATCCGGGGTTACACAGCACTTACTCCCAGCTCATCCGGGGTTACACAGCACTTACTCCCAGATCATCCAGGGTTACACAGCACTTACTTACTCCCAGCTCATCCAGGGTTACACAGCACTTACTCCCAGCTCATCCAGGGTTACACAGCACTTACTCCCAGCTCATCCAGGGTAACACAGCACTTACTCCCAGCTCATCTGGGTTACACAGCACTTACTCCCAGCTCATCCAGGGTAACACAGCACTTACTCCCAGCTCATCCGTGGTTACACAGCACTTACTCCCAGCTCATCTGGGGTTACACAGCACTTACTCCCAGCTCATCTGGGGTTACACAGCACTTACTCCCAGCTCATCCAGGGTTACACAGCACTTAGTCCCAGCTCATCCGTGTCCTCACAACTACAGCAGCATCTCCCTGGGACTGCAGGGCAGCTCAGGGGCCCTTCTGCCTCTGCTTTTTTGTTTGCTTAAACTCTGGCATCTCAGGAATGTCAAGGTATGGAGTGTGTGCTTGTTCTTTCTTTTTTTTTAATGGCACTTATCATTCCTGCCACACAAAAAGGAACTCCACAGGACTGCGAATGGAGCGGGGTATTTTTGGAGCACTTCACAGGGCTGCATCTATCCAAACTTTAAAAATGAACCGTTTCCATGATGGCTGAGTTCCAAAACTTTCACCGTGGGTTTCTCTGCCCTTGGTTTCAGTGACACCCTGCCACAGCTCACGGTGGAGCTGGAGCCAGGTCTGATCCATCCTGGATGCTGGAGCATCTGCAGGGTCAGCTGGGCACAGACAGCGGCTGCAGCATGGCAGAGTCAGGGGTTTTTTGGGACAAAATTAGATAGATTCTTAAAATAAGTTAACTTTGCTTCCTGTGGTACTTAAGGAATTAGGCAGGATGCATTTCTCAGTAATAAGATCTGTTTGTGTATTATTGAACAAACTGCACATTAACTGGAACACCATTAGTGTATCAAAAATAGACTAGTTAATAAATGGAAAAGATTGCTGGGAGAAATGCTCAATACAGACAACATGGACAAACTGGTGTCCATGAATATGTGTTTATTAAGATTCAGCTCCTTTAATTGCTTGTTTTTGAAGGAAAATGGAAGTCTGCTTTAGTAACTGCCAGGCTTATGCACTGTATTGTCCCCCATTCTGAGGAGGATTGCCGTGTACAAGATTAACTTTTTCCCCCCTCACTTTTACAGAATATAGACCCTGGAGGGGCGACTGTTTTATGCTTTATGTTAAAACACTTTGGAAAAAAAAAAGCGTTTTTCTGCTGCTTAGCAAATTTGGTCACTGACCACTCCTAAGCTGGAGGAAGTGGTTTCCATTCAGTTCTGAGCCATCTTGGAAAGGAGTTCAGTGGCTGATCCAAATGGAAACTGACCCAGGATTCCTCTAGTCATAAATTATCCAACATTTCATCTGTTTTTACCCAGTGCAGTGTTTAACTTCCCGTTCTGTACACAAGGCATCGATCATGTACTAAACTGGCATCTGTTCTGTGGCAGCAACTCCTTCCACTAGACAGGGCGCTTTTAAGTCACTTTTTAATTCAGCAAGATTCCAAAGTTATGGAGCCGGGGCCACTGGGAATCTGGGGTGAGCCTGGCTCCACCTCTCCCAGCAGCAGCCCGCAGTCCTTATACGGTAAAACTAACTCGCTGACATGTGATAAAATAGCAGGAAGATGCCGGGAAGGCTGATCGCACACAAATCTAAGTGAAACCAGCTGTCCAACCCCGGGAGAGCCGCACGCTAGCGGAGATTTCGCATTTCTCTGTGAAAACCAGGACGGAAAGTTATTTTTCAGCAGTTCGGACATTTCCCAGCTGTGCTGAAGCCAGCGGTGCGGCGCCGAGAGGCGGGAACTCCCCGCTCCGTGTCATGCAGCGCTTTTGCCTAATTAAACAGCCATTTCCTACTAAACTCTCAACCGCTCCCCTGTGCCGATCGGTGCTCGAACGCCTTTTCCGCAGGAACGGGCCCCAAAGCGCGATAAGCGGCGGGTGAGGAGCCGCCGCCGCCGCGCCCGGTTCCCCGCGGCTCGGGCCGGGCCGGGGCGGGCGCGGCGCTGCGGCAGCGCCGGCGGCTCCCGCGGGCGGTGAGTGCGGAGCGGAGCGGGGACAGCCCAGGGATGGAGGCAGCCGGCGGCCAAGCCGTCCTCCCGCAGCGGGGAAGAGCCGGGCGCGCCCCAGCGAGAGAGAGCCAGAGACAGGAAGGAAGGAGCAGCCCGGGAGAGAGCGACCGAGAGAGGCGAGCAGGCAGCCCGGGCGGTCTCACTTTCTCCCGCAGGTCCCGTTCCAGGTCCAGCTCCCGCTGGAGGACCTGCGCGCGGTCCTCCGCCTCATCCGCCTGTTGCTGCAGGCACTGGATCTTCCTCTTGACGGCTTCCAGGGAGCTCGGCGCGGCCATGGGCGCGGGCGGCGGGCTGGGCGCGGAGGTGCTGCACGTGGCGGGCCCGCGCCTTTCAATGGCCCGCTGACGTCACGCGCCTGGAGGTGGAGGTGGTGACGTAGCCTGAGGAGCGGCGCGGCTCGGCCGGGACGGGACGGGCGCGCCCGGGGCCGCCCCGCTCGGCTCGGCCCGGTTCGGCCCGGGGGATGCTGCCGCGCCCCGCTCGGGTCGATACAACTCGGGGGATGCGGCCCCGCTCGGCTCGGCCCGGGGGATGCTGCCCCGCCTCGCTCGGGCCGATACAGCCCGGGGGATGCGGCCCCGCTCGGCTCGGCCCGCGGGATGCTGCCCCGCCCCGCCTGGCCCGGCTGGGCCCGGTTCGGCGCGGCCCGGGGGATGCCGCCCGGCAGCCGCGCTCCCCGAGCCCCCCAAGGCGAGTTTTTCACGCTGCTGCCGGGCCCTGCCCGCGCTCCGCCGCTGCCACGACGGGCGGGTGTGGCGCGGAGCCTGGACTGGCCTTTAGCCCTGGCGCGGGGATGAAGGCAAAGGGCATCCTTGTGCCACGGCATAATCCTGCTGCTGGCCTATTCTCCTTCGAAAGGCACCATTTTGTTTAGTTCTGTCAGAGGAGATTTCTCCTTTCCCAAAGAATTCCCAGCAGGTCCCCGGGGTCCCCTCAGTGCGGGCTCCCGGGGGCAGCTGTGGGTGCCATGGGCTGGGTGCGGAACAGCCCCGCTCCCTTTAGCAGAGGGGAGGGGAGGTTGAAACCCTGCACCCTCTAAAACCTGTAACCCCGCCTTTCTATGCCTCGGCAAAAATGCAAACAACCAGTGAAGTGCGTACAAAATACACCAAGCAGAGTTAAAGGCAAATGTTAGCCAAGAGTACGTACATCAGTGGCCTTCTTCTCAGCCTGCTCCAGTTTTTCCTGGGCATCTTTAAGAGCCTCTGAGTATTTATCCAGCTCATCTTCAGTTCCTTTCAGCTTCTTCTGCAGAGCGACCAGCTCATCCTCTACCTTTCAAGAGAAAAAAATCCCCAAAGTGAGCATGCTGATGTAGTTTAATATGATAAAACTACTCCTTACTATTAGTTTTAACCCATTATAGCATACAAAAAGCCACAAAAGACCAGATCAAAGTTCTGCTAGTGACAGTAGTCTGAGAATGACTGGTAGCAATTGCCAGGGAAGGATCATTAAAAACATGTCATCCTTGAACAACCCTGCTTGCTACCACACACACAGGATCTGGTTTAACACAGAATTTATAAGCCCTTTCTCACCTCACTTTTTTGACACCCTGCAGCATAATTATAGATGTTTTTAAATTATATTCTTTAGTGTTGTAACACTATTACCTGGTGATTTTTCAGGAAACTGTTCCATTTCTGTACAGCTGAAAAAAATTAATGATCTTTGTGTGTGCTTCAGGACACTTCAGCCCAGATGAGGCCCCCTGGATGAGGGAGGGACCAGGGCTGGCCTTGCTCTGGTGGGACTCGCTGACCTCAGGAGGTCCCTTCCAGCCTGGATTATTCTCCAGCTGTGGCCCAACACGATATGAGGCTCAGACTCCTCCATACCATATAAATCCATATTGTTCACTAGAATGGTGCTATTTATAACCTGCTGGGAGGCTGGTTAGTGATAAACTGTCTCATGCTCCCCCAAGAATTCACGTTATCAAAGGCCTGCAGCTGATAAGGGTGGGCCTGCAAACCCATCTGCTTCATCCTTTCATTTGCAACACAAAACAGCTCAGTCTGTTGAGACAGTGATTTATCCATTTAGCTCCACCCTCACAGAAATTTACTCTAGGAAAACAGTTTGTATTTTGGTGTACTTCCTTCATTTTAGTTTCACTGATAGTTTTAATGACATTTTTGGGATTTAGCTATTCTGGAATGTTGGTGTGTTGCAGAGAATAACCAGAGAGTGTGAGAGAACTGCAAACCTTGCCCGGGTGTTCTGACAGAGGGACACTGAGCAGCATGAAGCAGATGCTGGCTTTGTGTATGAATATTAAAGAAACTATTTGAGTGCTGTGCCCACATTAAAAAAGAAGCTGAAAATTTTGAGACAATTCAGAAAAGAGGAGTAAGATCAAAGATTTATTTTTCTAAAGAAGAAGAAATATTAGGCCAGGTGAATGCTTATAATATATTAGAGCAGTGTGGAAGATGCAGCCAGATTTAGGGAACATAAAAGGGAAATATGTGGTACTTTTACAAGAAGTGCTGTAAAAACCTGAATGCACTCAGCTAACATTTCAAGATCATTCTGGAAATACTAAAGCTCAAATAGGAGAGAGACACCCAGAATAAAGACATTGAAAAGCAAAAGAATATGAAAATGTTATCGTTAGAATTCAGTTAAAAGAACAGCATTCAAATGAAGATATTTTCCATTATTCTTGACACAAAAAATAAGAGAACATATCTCCTGTTGAGTCTCAGCTGGTACCTCTAAGGGGCACTCTCTGCACCAAAAACTTGAAGTGAACTTTATTAATTCATTTCAAGGAGAGGCTTAATTAATGTTTAGACACCGCCGACTCTATTAGCACTAGTCCTACAGGTGTCAGGGTTTACAGCTTTGATTTTAAATATGTAAAGGCCTTTTGCATGGAATAAAAGCATGAGAAATTTAGGAGAATTATGTAAGATTCAAGAAAACTTAGACAAAGTACTGTTAATAATCTGTGGATGATGTTAATTTTGGAAAGACTGAGATGGCTGAGAAGTTACAGCCTAGTCCTGGCTGTAGAAGCATAACAAAAAGGCAAAAAACTTCAAAAGAATATTAACAGAAAACTGACTTTGCTTTCTGAATCACAACATTGCCACACAGTATTTTGTTACACTTATTTCCACAGCACACACGAAGCCAGTGATTTTATTTCCTCTTACCTGCTTGCATTTGTCCTCAGCTGCCTTCTTATCCGTCTCAGCCTGCTCTGCTCTGTCAATGGCATTCTCCTTGTCTAACTTCAACATCTGCATCTTTTTCTTGATAGCTTCCATTTTTGCTCAAGGACAGGCTGGATCTGTCACGTAACTAAAAGAATCTTATGATTAAAATTTTAGATTTTTAACAGCTTGGACAGAGCAAGAAGTTGTACCCAGGCAAGCCACAGGGAAAATGAGCTACAAGTGGTTTTAGAGAGCTTTAAACCCAGAGCCCCCTGGACAAAACCCAGATCTATTGGCCCCTTCTCTGGTGCTCCATCCACAGCCTTTCTAAGGAATGAGCTGGAACAGACTCACTAGAGGAATCTTCACCACTCCATCTCCTTATTTGGGTCCTGTTTTCTTAAAGAGAAAACCGTTTCCATTTTTAAGCTTCTGACAGAAGCAGAAGTGTTGACATATGAACACATGCTTGAAGAAAAGCTGATTAGCTCCCCTTTGTGTGTGCAGAGCAATTAACCAACCCAGCAGATCTTGGGGATGGCCTGCCTTCCCCAAGGAATAAAGGCATGAGGCTGATCAAGGGAAGGATCTCTTTACGTTACTCTAAAATAAATCCAGACATAAAATAAATAAATAATTTAAAAAAAATCTATGCCGAAGACGTGGCTAAATTTAAGTTATAAAACGATGCAGGATATGAGACAGCAGAGGTTTTTGCTGTAAAAATAAGCGCTGGTGTTAAGGAACGAGCTATAATGTGTGATAGTACAACGCATAACAGAACTCAAATTTAGATGTCAAGTTCAGGCTCAAGGCAAGCTCAGTGAGTTTGAGTGCCTGTCTTTGAAATTTTCCTCACTGAATACTTGGGGAACTGAACAGCACCTGAAGTTGCAGTCTGATGAGCACTGTAAATTATTCCTTCTGCTGTATGAAGGGAAGAGCAGGCTCTGGGGGTGAGCAGGAGTATCTCCACTGACAGAGGACACCAAGCAGAGCATCCAACAGCCCCAGAACGAGCTCTGCTTCCTTTTGCAGCTCTATTAAACACATCCCCAAAACCATTCCATCCCTTCACCAGCTCTTGCTGAGCCTCACAGCCCCACACAGCCTTGTCCTGACTGCTCTGATGTTCTGATATTCTGATATACGGCGCCTTCCAGGGCAGCCTGGCAGCACTTTCTGACTTTGCTACCCTGGCACCTGCACAGAGCCATGGAATATGCTGAGATGGGTCCCACAGGGGCCATCCAGTCCAACTCCTGGCTCTGCACAGATAGCCCAACAATCCCACCCTGTGCCTGAGAGCGTTCCTCAAACACTCCTGGAGCTCTGGCAGCCTTGGGGCTGTCCTCTGGGCAATATATGCAGTGCCCAACTACCCTCTGGGGAAAGAAGAACCTTTTCCTGATGTACACCCTTCACATTCATGGTTCTTTCCCCATCCAGGTCCTGCTGACCCCATGGTGTCCCTTCCCTGCCCAGTTCTGCCGTGCTCTGCTCTCTGCAGCCCCTCACTCACAGCCCCTCTGCCCAAGCATCCCAGCCATGAGGGCACCAGGACACTCGGCACAACACCCAGAGCTTCCCCATCCTCTGGGGCTGGGCTGGCACAGCACTGAAAGGCCTTTGGAAGAGACTTGTAAGGGAAAATCTGCCCTTTATTGAGCTAAATATTATGATACAAAGCTGACACCAGCACATGCTTGTGGCTGTGATAGAGTTAATTTCCTTCCCAGTGGCTGGTAGGGGGCTGTGTTTTGGATTTGTTGTGAACACAGGGTTGAGAATATAGTGATGCTTTTGTTATTGCTGAGCTTGCACAGAGCCAAGGCCTTTCCTGCCTCTTACAGGACCAAGCTGGGGAGGGGCCTGGGGGTGCCTGAGAGACTGGAAGAGACACAGCCAGGATATTCCAGACTATCTGACATCACATAAGTGGGGAGAAGGAGGAACAAATGGGGGACTTTTGGAGCGATGGCATTTGTCTTCCCATGTCACCATTCCATGGGATGGGGCCCTGTTCTCCTTTGTTTTCCCTATTGAACTTTCTTTGAACCCAGGAGTTCTCCAGCTTTTACCCTTCTGATTCTCTCTGATTCCGCTCGTGGGCGAGCAAGTGAGTGGCTACGCGGTGCTAGGCAGCCAGCTAGGGTTAAAACACGACAACGACTTGTTGTTGTTTAAATCATAACGAATTAATTTTACGAAAACCCAGCCCGCCCCGCGCCCCAAGATGGCTGCCGGGAGCCCTCAGGGGCGGTGCTGAGGCGGTGCCAAGATGGCGGCGCCCCGGACTGCGGCTCCCGGCGGGCTGTGGGGATGGGCCTGCCCCGCCCGGCCCGGCACCGCCAGCGGCGGCGGGGGATCTCCTCCTTTTGTGTGCTTGTTTTACCCTTTCTTTGTCTTCTTCTTCTTCGTTTGTTTGTTTTTGTTTGAATATTAAAACAAATTCGGAATTTTTTACAGCTCTAAGTTCAGTGTTTGCTTGGAAACCAGCGCTGGCACTTGGTATGCGCCTGTATCCCTCTGAACACCTCACAAAATTAAAAGTGCTTTTTCCAGATACTTCTGCTGCAAGGTGGCTCCCGGGCATTTTTTTTTAGTCCAATTCCACTGACTTTTAAGCCATTCTGTGATTTGAGCAGTAGAAGGTAAAATCACATAGGACCTCAGTCTGGAGCGGGTTTAAGGCGTAGGGGTAAAGCGCTGCGTTATCAGTGTTTCCAAACCTTGAGAAATGACATGGCAGCCCCATAAACCACATTAATCACAGTCATGTGTCCTTCTCCTCGCCCTCCTGCGAGGGAATTTGCTGGTGGAGGGCAGCAGAGGCTCCTCAGGGGTTTGGGGTGAAAACCCTGGGAGCTGAACGCGGCTCAGCGCTGGTGGGCACAGGGGGAGCAGGACCCCCACCAGATTTCTTGGAGACAAGATGCATTTCTGGGACTCCCATCAGATTTCTTTGGGACAAGACGCATCTTTGGGGACCCCCACCAGATTTCCTGGGGACAAGGTGCATCTTTGGAGGTGAAAGCGCAGGGAGCTGAGCGTGACTCAGTGCTGGTGGGCACAGGAGCAGCGCAGGACCCCCAGCAGATTTCTTGGGGACAAAATACACCTTTAATAACTTCCCTCAGCTGGCTGCAGCCCCGTGGTCCAGCTCGCACTGCTGCTGTCTGTTCCAGCCAGCTGGTTGTGTTTTATGGCTCCTTCAGGGCTCCTTTCCCTCAGTCATGCCATCCTGCCTTCAGAGCTGTTTCACCTCTTGGTCCTGCATGCCACGAGGCTGGATGTGCCACAGCCTCTCTGACTCACAGGAACGAGTTTTGGGGTGTAGTTTGAAGACACAAGGGAGGGCAATGGAGTGGGAAGATCTGTGTTGGCCCTGTTTGACCCAGCACATGTAGGAACTTGTGGAATGGAGGCTGATATAAGGCTGTGTGTGCTGCTCCTTGGGATGACAGCTGCTTGTATCCTGAGGTGTGCATTTTGAACTGTTCCTGTGGCTGCTCTCACAGCCTCTTCATAATTTCTATGATTGAGAGAAGCACAAGTGGTTTTCCAGTCAGCTCACCAGCCCCCTTCCTGCCACAGGCTCAGGCAGGCTTGGATTCAGAGCTAGGGAAGCAAACACCAAACAAGATTCTTTTTCCTTTCTACTCCAACTGCAGGAAGATAATTTTTCTAATCAACACTGTTGCATGACTCAGAGCCACGTTTAGAAAGGAACATCAAGAAACATGTCACCCTCTATAGCCCTTCAACCAGGTACATGCCCTTCTTCCCTTCCCTGCTTCACGAACTGCAGAGAAACACCTGGAGAATCCAGTGATGATAATCCTGTCAGTCCCACAGCCTCTGGTTTTCATTAGCTTGGGAAACAGTGAGCAACCAAGAGAGAAAGAAGAGCATTCTAAGCCATTTCTTTTTTTTTTGGTTTGTTTCAGGCAGGCAGGAAGGTGCTTTACGGGCTGTAAGAGTTCCTTTGTTTTTCCTTTTCTTTCTGAGGGATTGTTTGGGCTGAGCAATGCTTGGCAAGGTTGGTGTGTAAATATGAGAGGATACCAGAAGGAAATGAAGTTGGATTGTTGGAGAGTGTGCTCATTCCTTTGGCAGCAGGCTGCATGGGAAGCTTGTCACAGCAGGCATCTGAACAGACTGGGGGTGGTCAGACCTGTGGCCTGAAGTCTGGCAGGTCTCAACATTTTCTCTGCTGTCAATCCCTGCTCCTTTTTTGTGGCCCAGCAGTTAGCTGAGACCCACAACGTGGCCCATGTCACTAGCTGGGAAAAACAGACATTTTATATCCCCCAGTTTCTCCTGCAGCTCCTTCTCTGCTCCAAACTTTGGCCATAGAAGATCTCCTTCCTCTCTTTCACACTGATTGAGCTCCAACTCCTCATATACAAACCTGCATGTTTCAGGGCTAGAAGCAATTCAAAGCAGAAAAAAGAAGCTGTTGTCAACCCTTTACCAAATTCCTTCATTTTACTAACACGAGTATCTCCTAACAATCCACTCTCTTGTAAATTTTCTGTGGTAGAAACTATATAATATGGTGTACCAGTAGAAAAGGTGGCACTAGACTGAACATCAAACTTGTCTCTTCCTGACATTTCCTTTTAAATGACAAGATGTGTAAACCCTCACATCTCAGTGAATTTTTTGTTCCACCTTTCTCAGTGTGTGTGCCAGTACCAGCCTGAAATACATTCTCATTTAATATCCATTACTGACCACGGATGAACACTGGGCTGAGTGTGATGAAAACAGTAAATCTGCTTTTCCTGTGCCTCGATCCAAGCAAAATCCACCTCTTTTCTTCAATAATCCCAGTTACCTGCATTTCCCAGCAGGATCTTGGAACACCTGAGATAATGAATTTTACACTGTTTTGAACAGGAGGATGGCAGAATTCACTCCATACCTGAAATACACACCTGCTTGGGAAGCCTGTCTCCCTGCCAGCATTAGAAGAACAGGGTACAGCAGAAGAAAGCAAACACCACCCTGAATCCATGCTAATATTTCTGGCTAATACAGAGTGGAGAGGATCCTAGAAAAGAAGGAATTGGCAGTGTCTACCAGAAGATTTTGGCTGCCTTGCTTTTCTCTGGACTGGTTTTCATGGGTGAGACCTTTCAGCTGCAGAGGCAGGATTTGCATTTAGAGCACGGGACTATCCCTGAGGGCCATCTCCTCCTTGTTTTTACTGTTCCAGCCCATTGCTGAGCCCCAGCCAATGCTTCAAGCTCTGCCTTGCCGTTAGATGGCAATGCAGATCCACAGATCCTCCCTCCTCCCCGAGCCTCTGGAAAATGATGGTGCTGCAGCTGGAATGGCTCACAGAGCCTCAAATCTTCTATTTCCGCCCATCTCACTTTTGGAGACTGAGGGACCTGAATTTGTTTTGCCTGAAAGAAAAGGAGCTGCCTGGGATGGCAGCTCCTCTGAGTCCTCAGTCCCACAAGCCTTCTCTCTCTCTCCATCCAGGCTCTCCTTTGTGTGCAGAGGTTTGGGGTTTTTTTTTTTTGCTCTTCCATCAGTTAACTCATTTGTCTTTTGTTTTGCTGTTTCCACCACCATTTTGTTGTCTTGCTTGTTTCTCAGCTTATATCCAACCCTCTTGGGTGGGTGAGTCATGGGCTGCCTCAGGCCAAAGCCCAAGGATACAGACTTCTTCTGAGGGTCATGAATCTCCCATCTGGGAAGTTATAAAGAAGTGAGAAATAGCTACCACCACAAAATGCTTTCCTCCATATCAATTTTTCAGCTTTTCCATTGTCTGCACTTGACTGGTTCATTTAACATGTGCATTACCAGGGTTTTTTTCCTTCACATTGCCTTTTCCACCAGAAAATGTCACCAACTCACATCCAACTTTTGCTCAGAAAACTTGCAGGTTCATTTGTGTTCCAAACCCAGGCAGGTTTTCTCCTTCAAAACTAAATATAAATACTTTTTTTTTTTTTTCTGGAGCCTGTTTGAAGTTCAATTCCATGCCAAACAGTCCACCAACTCCCAGCAGTGCAATTTTTTTTTGCTGGGCAGCTGGCCAGAGCAGTTGTGGGGCTTTTTGGAATCTGATTTGGATACGTGCAGCAGGATCTGCTTTACTTGGTGACTTCAGCTGTGTTACTGGCAGAAATCCTCATTTGTAGCAGAAAGAATGACTGTCCCATCTTTAAAAAAAAAAATCTATTATAGTAGTGGAGCAGATGGAGAGCTCCTGACTGTGGCTTAGAACAGGGCAGGAAGATGTTGACCATGCCAGGCAAGGATGGGAGGCTGGGGCTCTGCTTCACAGTCATACCTCACACATTAAAGTAAGCACCTTCCAGCTTTTCTGGATTTAAAATGTCTAAACAAAGAGGATTTTGTCTTAATCCCCAGGAGAAGTGCTCCTCTATCACAGAAAGGCTCTTTTTTTCCTGGTGCACAAGAAGCTACTGGTGTTCCTAAGCCCTCTTGCAGATGTGAGCAGTGTGCTGCAGATAAGTTGTATCAGGAGAAAGCCTTATCACTTGGGCTTACATATTTTGTCCTTATCCGTTGGACTCTTAAAAAGCCCTTGCATTTAATTACTCATTTCTCAAAGCATTTATTAATCATTTATTATCTCTTTGTTCATTTGCTGCAGATGTAACTTGACATATAGAGTGAACCCAGTAATTTCATAACCAAGCACATCTCAGGAGGAGAGAAGCACTGAGTGATAGGAAAGGCCTTACTCATCTTGGCACGTGGTGGTACAGCTCCAACTGGGGCCTCTGGTACTTCAGAAATACAAATACCAGTGCCTTAAGCTGCCCCATCACCTGAGATATCTGAGGCACTGAATAATTAGGTGACAGCTGCAGGTTGGACTGAAGATTATAACCTTGTTTTATTCACTCCATGAATGAACCTTTCCCAGCCTCCTCCTCCCCAGCCCCTGGTTTGGGTGCCAGAGCTCACAATGCTGCAGCCTTCCCTCTGCACCTTTGGTTAATGGAGCAGGAGAACAGTGTTTGGGTTAAGAATGTGAATCTTTTGGGAATCTGACAAAAAGCCCCTCTTTAGTACCCTTTAGTACCTCTTTAGTGTTGTAGAAGTGCAGGTAGAGCCTGGCAGCCTGAGCAGGGGGGTCACCTCTCATGCTTCATCCCTTGCTCTCTCTAATTCCAAACACAAAGTGTCCCCAGAGAGACACCAGAGGAGAGTCCTGAGTGTTCAGCACTGCTGACCACAAGTCCTGGGATCAGAGGGCTTCAGGGAACAGCAAAGGGTCTGCCCAAGGGTCTGCCTTGGCACAAGGACAGCACTGGCTGAGTGATTTCCTCAAAGACTTACAGGTTCTGCCAGGGCAAACAGCATCAGATTTCTCCCAAATGTTTCAGTTTCCCTGTGATTGCTACCAGAAAATAAAGAAACCTTTATTTCCATATTGAAACCTTTATTTCCTTGTCAAAACCTTTATTTTCTTATAATAAGCATCCCACTTATGGGGAGCAGCATCCCACTTCTCGATTGCCCTTTTCAAGGAGAGCAGCACAGCAAACAGCAAAACAGCCACTGTCAAACAACCAACCCCACCAAAAACCCACCTGCCTAGGAATGAATGTCTCTGTTCTGTCATTATGAGAAGTTATAAGGCCCAAGATCATCTCAACCATCTTGAGACATCTTAACAAAGCACCTAATTCAGGCAGGTGTTTCTCTTTTGCTCTAGTCAATGGAGTAAGGAAGCTCTGAGAACAGAAGAAGAGACATTTTATAAATGCTGTTGCTTTATTTCTTCTGTCCATAAAAAAATCACAGCCCACCTGGGTTTTAAATTGCTTTTCAGGCTTTCCTAATGAATGTCTCTGAATATTTGCATGTCTTTTGTTTGCCCTCGATATGGGGGAAAGCTTAAGTCAACAAGTTTTTATTTGATTTGTAAATAATGCCAGAGTGACACATTATTACAGATTCCCAGAACTCCATGTCTTATCCTCCAGATATGACATACCAGAGACATCACCAGAGACAGGCTGCCAGGTGCAGGGTAGGGGACAGAAATTAAAATAATTTTAAGGAAAGACCATCTAGAACTTTACCCTATAACTCTGTTTAGCCTACAAACCATCAGGAGCTGGTGAAATAATTGCTTTGGACAGATAATAAAACATCCTCAAGCAAAACTAAGGTATTTAATATACTGCTCAAGTCAATTTCCCTTATTTCTGCTGTCCTTTTGCTTTTAATAGTGGTTTAATGAAAAATCCAGAATTAATTGAAACTGGCATTAGGCATTCACGTGTTCCGTGAGGATTTCATTGCTTCAATATTTCATAAGCTGACTTCACTGCTATGCTTCTCCTTATGCTGCTTTCATAGGCCAGCATATCATCCCTTTTCATAAAATGAAGGGTCCCAATGTGGGCAGATGGGGGTACACGAGGAAAGTTTGCAACCACATCATAGGCAAAGAAATAAAAATAATAGCTGCTTTCTTCCTGCCACCATCCCCCCTTTTTCTAGAACGATTTGCATCTGAGCCTTGATGGGAAAGAGCTGTCCTAAAAATAAACAGGATCTGTCTGAAAGGTGTCTGAGGGAGGTATTTGGCAACTGTCAGGCTGTCACGTATGCTGAAGGATGGGAGCTGATGGACTCGCTGACACCAGACAGGCTCTGCTGAAGTGAGAATGCCTTCTGCTCCCCTTGGCACTGGCTGGGCACATTCTGTTGGCCAGAGCCATCAGAGCACGGTGAGTCTGGGGCCTGTGCCAGGTCTGGCTGCTGTCAATGAGAGGCTGCCCTTGGATGGCTCTGGGAGCTGGATCACACCCTTGCTTTACCCCTGGGACTCTGGCGTTACACCAGGGGTGAAGTTTGGCTCCCTGAGTGAATGTCACCCCAATGGGGAAGGAATCACCAGGCCCTGGGCTTGAGGGGTTCTGCAGGTGTCTGAAAATGAGACCCCTCACTGAGGTACCTGGATATAGGAACCAAATCCTGACCTTTTGCCTTTTCTTGGCTTTAACAGCTTTATCCCTCAGTTTCTCCATCTCCAACAAGGGTAGTGATGTTCTGTCTTCAAGGTTATTGGCATATTTGTAAATCCAGGCATCCTTAAATGCTCCCAAGCCATGACAGTGCTAAACGCAGTTCCTGTTTCCCACAAGGTGCTTGATGAACATGTGTTACACCATGCTGCAGTCATGAGGTGAGCAAACACAAACACCAAGCCATGACATGACTCATCTCGTGCCTTTGCAGCAACTCAGTGGCAGAGCAAGGGCCCAAGAATCCCTGACCCCACCAAAACAAGCATACCTTTGGAGTGACCCAAGCTGAAAAGAAATGCTGCAGTGGAAGCTTCAGTTCTTCTCAACTGCACAGGGAAATCTCCAGTGCCCATGGTTGAGGTGCAAGTGAAGATATTTGCTGCTGTTCTTGTGCTGGGGAGGGAAAAGGGAGGTGTGGAGGGAAGGTGGAAACCTCCTTGTTCCCCCATGGGAGAGTGGACACTTCTCTCATTCTCAATGGCAGCTGACTGCTGCCTTATCTGAAAATCAGTCTGTTTTGTTATCTGCTGGGCAAGAGCAGCTCCTTTTTAGTGAAGAGCAGACCCTGAACTCAACAGTCTTGCAGTGCTTTGGTCTGAAAATACTGGTCTATGTTGAGAAGAATGGACTAGGGAATTAAAGCCTGTAATATGGGCTGCAGAAAAGTTACCTACAAGATAAGAGGGTGACTTGATCTTTTTGAGAAAAAAAGAGCAAAAAAGGCTTCCTTATCTTCATAGTGTTTGCTCTGAAGTATCATCTTGTGACTGCCAGAGTCTGCCTTGCAGTATCAGTCAATTACAGCCTGTGGCTGACATCAACTCCTTCCTTTCAGAGGTGCCATTGTACTCCCCAAAGTGTGGCTGGTTCCTCTTGGCACCTGTGCCACCTGTTTGTGCCTGCAGCCCTGTGCTGCTGCCCCCACTGATGCCCAGCCCTGCAATAGGACAGCGGACTGAAAGGAAGAGGAAATCAACACAATGAACCATCAGAGGAGCTCAGGTGAGTCAATATCAGATGTACGATGAGGAGTGAATGAGTCCTGCCCCTTCTGGAGGGTCCCAGATTGTTTGTGAGCAGTACCAGTGCAGATCTCCTGGGGCATTCTGCACTGCAATGATCAGAGTTGTTCACACAGCCGGGCTCTGGCTCATCAGGGTGCTGTGGCTGTCCTCTGTGAGGAATTTGTCACTATGCAGCTCTACTTCTCTTCATTAAAGTGGCCATGTGAAATAGCTGTTGAGGTTGCTAAATGCCTGCTTTGCTAACTGATCTTCTCCCCAGCTGCCAGCTTTTTAGAGCAGAAGACATGAGGTTGCTAAACCCATTCATTTCTCACATGCACCCACGTTTCTAATGTCTGTGGGGTTCTGGCTTTAGAAGTCCTCTGCCAGCCATTGGAATGAAGAGCACTTCGTGAAGACACTGTAATTATTCTGGGATTTAGGGGTGTGTGGAAATGATTCATGGAGACGTTTCCCAGCCAGCAGGCTCATGGAGCCAGGTGAGCTCTTCCCTGGAATGTGAAGCATGCAGCGTGGCGACTGGGAGAAACAGGTTTGGCAGGACGTTTTTAAGCTGTTTGCAGCAGCCAGCCCTCTTCAGAGCCACGTCCCTGCCTCGCTGGATGCTCTGCTCTGCCACAGCGGCCCTGCTGAGCTGGAGAGGATGGACACGCTGCGCAGGAGCCTGTCCCGATGGAAGAGGTACCACATCAAGGTGCACCTGGCCGACGAGGACCTGATGATGCCCCTGACGGTGCGGCCCAGGGACACCGTGATGGACCTGCGGGCTCTCCTGGTTCGGGAGGGCATCACCTCCTGGAAGAAGACGTTTTATTACAACTCCAGGCAGCTCGAGGAACATGAGACCCTCAAAGAAGCCAATATCCAGAATGGTTCTGTCCTCCTCCTTGTCAGCAATAAAAGGTAGGCAAGGAGTTCGTCTGCCCTGGGGGTGGTGGAGAGGAAGGGGAATGCTCGGTGTGGCTCAGCCCCTTGGGACACTTTCTTGTCAGGGTTTGTGGAAGGCAGACCAGGAACTCGGATCCTGCCATTTCCAGCAGGATTGAGGCCCCAGGCTCTTCAAATCCAGACATGTGCTGTGAAATAAGCAGCTCAGGGGAGGTTGCTGCTGCCTGCCCTGTCTTTGGACAGGTCTCGTTTTCCTGGATATGCAGCCAAGCACAGAGAGAGAAACATGACAAGAAAAAGGGGCAGAGGAGGTTGTGAGACATGGGAGAGTGTTCTGGGAACCTCTGTCTTGTCCTGTTGTGTATCCCTCCTCTGTAGCAAATACTTTCTGCAGATATTTTGGGGGTGGCACAGTCCTTGTGACAGGAGAGGAGCTGCCAGCCACCAGCAGAGCACAGGCAGTGTGGACAGGGATGGCAAGAGGCTGCAGCTGCCCAAAATGTGTCTGAATCACAGCAGGAAGTACAGTGAGACTGGAGACTCCCAGGAGAGCCAGGGCATGGGAGATCAATCACAGCAAGCACTGTGTTCTAGTGAGGATGAAAGCTGAGATAATGGACCTTGGACTCACTGGCCCACAGGACAGTTTTGATTCAGTGTGGTGAATTTATGCCCACCTGCACTGTCTTTCCTAATGCTGGGTTGTTGCTGCCAGCGTGATTAATTCTGTGAAGCATTTTGGGGATACTGGGTAGAAGAGGTATGCTGTGGGTATGTGGTGTCTAATTCATCTTTCTAAATCCTGAGCCCTCTGAGTTATGTGTCTATGCTGATCAGAGTTTCCTCTGCAGAAAACTCTGCACTAAAGACTTCAGTTCCTGATTATATCCCACATACTGGAATGGTCCTATTTTCCAGTCCAGAGGCAGCTTGAAATCTCACACAAAGAAGATTTAATAAAGCATTTCCTTTCAGAGCTCAGCCAGACACAGGAGATTTCACATCACTCAGCTAACTGCAAACCCCAAGTCACCCACGGCCCTTTTTCTCCAACATCTCATTTCAGTTCTCTGATTAACTTGGCTCAGCTCCTCCTTTTCACCTGGTTTTTAATGGCAGAAGCTCTTCTATTTGTTGTTGTTTCCAGTATTTATTTTCCTACTTTTTACAGTCTGAATTTTTGAAAGTAAAAGAGGATCTGGAAGGTCTTGGGTTGATGGAGTGCACATACTGATGCTTGTTTGGTAGATGCCTGGTTTCCATAAAAAGGAAACCTTTCCATAGTGTGCTGTGCACCTTCCCACATGCTGCAGCAATGCAAAACTCACCAGGAGATCCTGCCCTGGTGTGCTGAGTTCAGAGGGCCCAGCTGAAGTCACTGGCCATTTTTGAAAATCTAGAGCCTGTTGCTCCAAGTCCCAGCTCATTTTTTGTGAGCACATTAAAAACAAAGTGATATTTCTAATATTTTTCTCCATGGATTTCCTGCTAACCTTCCTGGTTCCTAAACTAGCACCTCTGGCCAATCTCCTATTGCTTTTTCCAGGCCTGGGTGCAATGTGGGGAGTGCCCAGTCTCTACCTGAAGTCATATCTCCTTGATTTTTTGTTTTTACATAAAGGATTATTGGGTTGTGCCAACCTCACCCACTCCCAAAGGCGTTTTTGTAAATGCCCAGATACTGGGGACACGTTTCTCTAAAGGTTCATGGGATGACTGAGCTATGGTAGGATAGTTCCCTGACATTTTTCTGAGGTGTGTGGCTGAGGGCAGGTTGTGACTCAGCACCTTGCCAGGTCTTCAGCACAGAGAGGTTTTAGAGGATTTTAGATGCCTGTCTCTCGCTGCCACTGGGACTTAGGAAATGTAGACTGGGAGAAGGCTGCATTGTAACTGAGATTACAGTACCAATTTGAGTCTTAAGATCACTCAGGCAGATCTTTAGGTATCATAAATCCATGTTGCACCAATAGTGTCTTTGGAAATACACTGGTGGGTATCAGCTGGGCAATAACCAGTGAATAACCATGGGGAATATAACAAGAGTAGCTCTGTGCTGTTGGGACTCTCTAGGGACCACAGGAGCAGAGAGAATAGTGAAAACATGGTGCTGCATTTAGCCAACATTCCTGAGGATTTAAGAGTTGGTTTTAGTGTTTCACCAACTCAGTGAAGTATGGATCCCTGCCCATCCACTTCTTCAGTTCTCCCTGAGAATCTTGATGTCTCCTCCTCACTCTTGTGTACCGAGGTGCCAGCCAAACAGAGCACTATTAATTCCAAAAGTGGAGTTGCTGTGATTGCCAAGGTCTGCAGCTCAGTGTCGTGCCTATAAATATTAATGGTCACTCTGCATGCTGTGTGTTCCTGCAATGGGCTCACGGGACAGTTTGCTTTGAACCAGAGAAAACATGAAAATGACCCTGTTTTTCATCCTCCCCTCCCCGCCTAATGCCTTTGTAGATAATTGGCATTTAGCAAAGGCCAAGTCAGCAATTCCACTTCTTGCTGGTACTTTCTGGGGTTTGTAACTTAGTCATAAAAATTCACTTAAGGCGGCAGCTTGGCAGGAAAGGGATCAGCATACCAGCTAATGCTGAAAATTTATTTAGACCTTAATGTTTAAAAGTTCGAGCAAGCCGTTTTGGAGATCAGTCAACATGACCTCTCGCCCTGGGAAAACACATGGGCTGGCCAGAACTGCAAATATCACATCCACCTAGGATGCAATTCCCCTTTGTGCAGAGCCTGTTAATCACATTACTGCTGTGCTGACTGAAATTGCAATCCTGTTGTGGTAGAGGCCCAGAAAAGAACTCACTCAAAAACAGCTTCTGCCCTACAGAGTGACATATTACAATAACATGGTTTGCCAGTGGGTAAAACAAGCAAAGCAACAGCTGAAATGGGGATGAACAAGCAGAGAAACGCCCCAGCTCAGTGGCCATGGGCCAGCATGTGGTGTTGAAGCCATCAGTGCCTAAGAGGAGAGCAGCAGTGGGTCTTGGCATGAGCAGAACCACCCAGCATGGCTGCAGAAGCATCCATGGGCTGTCCCAAGCGCCCAAGGCGTGCTCAGTGCTGGCACTGTGGGCCACACCACGGCAGAACCCGTTTGGCTGGCTCTGGAGGCAGGGCCAGGGAGCTGCTCAGCTGGTCTGGTGGTGACGTGGGAGTTCTGAAGCTGGCATGACTCTTCCTGAATTTTGTCTCCTTGGAACTCCTTGGAACTCCTTGGAACTCCTTGCTGGCTGTGTTGGAGCTCCACTGAACAAGGCCACCCCTGGAGGTGGATGCAATAATCTGATCAGAGAGAGAGAAAGCCAGATGAGTTTTCCCATGAATCAACTTGGGAGACTTTAGGGAGCTGGAGAGAAAGAATTCTAGACAATTGGTGTTTTGTAATAAGGTGTTTTGCCCATAAGGCTCTTTGCAAATGGTGTCTTGTTAATTAGCCAGTCATGTGGAATGTATTGATTAAATGACCAGTCAGGTCCACCTGTATGGGACCAGGGAATAAAAGAAGCAGTTTCAGTAAAGTTGGGGCTTTTGGCCTCTCAGCCTTCTGGCCCAGAGTCTGTGATTGGTGACACAGTCTGACCTGGGCTGGGTGGTGGGCACATGGAATCAGCTGCTCCTTGCTGATCATTTATTGGCTGTGTTTGGGTGTTCAGTGGGAGGTGGAGGAACATTGCCTTGACCTGGTGAATCCTCTGTTTAACCCATGAGCTGTTTCAAACAGAGGATGTCAGTGGCTGATCCAGAGCAATCCCTAGACCTGCCCACTGTGCCTGTCACTGCCTGCTCCTGGGGATGTTCCACAGTTCCAGCTGGGTCTCACTGTGGTGTAAGCACAAGCACACTGACAGAGCCTTTGCTCTTGGTTCCAGGCTCCTCTCCTGCATTCACCCAGGCAAGGTCTGTGCTGATAAATTGAGCACTGCCTGGACTTTTCTCTGTTACAATGATGGAGAATTCAACTGCAATTTTTGGCTCAATCCAGGTGCATTTCAGGAGCCAGCATGAGCCAGGGACTGCTTTTTATGGGATACCTGGATGTGTCTACACAGATTTGGAGAGTGAGAATTTAATAGGAAAGCCTTGGCCATCCTGTGCCAGCTGTCCTCTAAATGCAGGAGAATGTCCCAGGCACATTTGATTTACTGGCACACAGGACATGGGTCCCCTCAGCCTTTTGGAAGCTGGGGTTCATTGAGAACAGCTTTTTTCATCATCCATGGCTTGCCTGGAGAATGGAGTTCAGGAAGTCATTGGTGAATAGGTTAAATAAAGTGGACGCCAGCACTGAGTTCAGCAGAAGTCTATTATCTGGAATCTATTGGTGTTGATTTTCTGGCCTGGAGCCACCTGAAAGCATCTATCTCAGGGCATTAGCTCAGTTACCATAACAACTCATCCAGGAAAAACTCCTGACAGCTCCAAGAGCACACCAAGGTCCCACGTTGTGTATTGGAGCCACTCTTAAGTCAAAATAAGCATGTCCAGGTTCCCCCCTCTCCTGCAATCCAGCCTCAGTGTCCCCTGTGAGTGCCAGTCCTTATAGAAGCTTTGACATGCTTGGGAAGCTGTTTTATTCTTCAGAGGCTGCTCAGTCTGGTTTTCCAAAGGTCCATCCACTCCAGGATGGATGTTTTACCTCCTGCCAGAATAACAAACCCATCCATCCTTGGGGAGCCCATTGCATTCCCTTTTTGGCATTCAGTTTACAGTGTCTGATTTTTTTGGAACTGTAAATGAAAACTATGACTGAGCCACTTGCACAGGGTCCAGTTTGGCTGGTGCTGAACTCCTGCCTGTGTTTGACTCTGTGGTGACATCAGGACATAATGACAGGCACTCAGCAGAGGCTCACTCCACACCTGCATCACTGTCCTGTCAGCCCTGCTCACTGTCACTGGAATTACCTGGGACACAGTCACCAAGCACAGCAGGTGCTGTTGGACCTCTAGAAACAAACAAACAAACAAAAAGTAATGGGATCTACACAATTTGACCCTGAAGTAAGATTTTTACTCTGAATTTCAGAGTGGTTTTGTGATGCCTGCTCTTTGCACTGACCCTCCCGCTCCCGTGGCTGCTCAGCAATTACTCCTCAGCATGGAAGGGAGACTTTTCACCCCCATCCAGCTCTTCCAGCCTTGCCCTGTTAAGCTGAGGCCTAGCAGCAGGCTCTGAGGCACCTCACAGTGGGATAACGATCCTCTAAATAGTGCTGGGAGTCTCTCTGCTCAGGGAGAACTAATTAAGTTCTTCAGTACATGCTTAGACATATGCTGACCTGGTATGGCCTTAACAGGTCTGCTTCCTCCTACCAGATAAATAATACTGGCTTAAAAATATCCTCCCAGAGATGTGTTACTGAGGCAACAGCCAGGTGGGGGGCTGGCTGCATCTCTAGTATTTATGTGTATTATTCACGGGCCAAGCTCTCTTCTGGTGTCCTGAGTTAAGTGATTTTTAAGTTCTGAAAGCATTAGTGCAGTTACCTCTGCTGACACCTCACAGCACACAGGTCAGACAGTCACACCTGTCTTTAGCTCGTTTACTTATTGTTCAGCCCAAGAAGCTCATTTAACAAAAACACAGGGTTGCAGTGATAGAGAATGTGATGCACAGGATTTGAATTCCTCCCTGTGCAGTTGCATGAGACTGCAGCAGGTGAAACTGAGCTAATACATCCCCAGGGGTCTGTCTGGGTTCTAGGCAAAGAATGAATGAATGGGAAGCACATCCTAACGTGGGTTTTTTTCTGGTGTGATATGGCCCAGCTCACTGGACTGCTCTGTAGTTGTACCCCAAAACTGCCTCATTTTGGAGCCACTGGTACCCCAAAACTGCCTCATTTTGGAGCCACAAGTACTCCAAAACTGCCTCATTTTGGAGCCACAGGTACCCCAAAACTGCCTCATTTTGGAGCCACAGGTACCCCAAAACTTCCTCATTTTGGAGCCACAGGTACCCCAAAACTGCCTCATTTTGGAGCCACAAGTACCCCAAAACTGCCTCATTTTCTAGCCAGGGTTTATGCAGCAATATCAGGGTTTATATCAGGTGAGGGTGATAAATCCCCCCTTCCCTTGTCATGGTGTTTGATGTGGGCTGCAGGGTGGGCTCACAGCAAACCCTTGGCTGTCAAAACCCCCTGAAATTTCAAGTGAAGAAAAAAATGCTGAAATATGAATCCTGCTCTGGATTTTACAGAAAACCCAACTAGAGATTGATATCAGCCTCTCTAGACTGATCCTTTGCTAGAACACAGCAAAAAACTCCCACCCCACAGACTCTGAAATTCTCTAAGATCTGATGAAATCTTTGCAGCACAGGCTCAGTTTCTTGTCATGAAATGAAAACATAATTGCAAACAGCAATTCAGGGGAGCCAAAAGACTCAGCCCTGCTCTTAGTTGCAGTCCAAGGCAGGATAATGAGCTCTCCAAGCAAATCCCAGCCCCAACAAACTTGGAAGAGCTTTAGGTTCTGTTCTGGAGACCCCAGGGGATAGCACTGGGTGATTTCTAAGGATTTTCAGAAGAGTAACTTAGAAAAGAATTCTACTTTGCCAAGTTTAGGTCTTCTGTGGAGGGTCTGGACCCCTGTCAGATGTTGATAGACCCACAACCCCTGAAAGCTGCCTTTAGTGCTAATGCCTGAGGCTGAATGTGTTGAGAGCAGTTGGAGCTCTTGTCTTGCTGCAAACATTCTCAAAGTGCTCCTAAAGCTACAGACCACCCTTGTTCTAAGATGAAAAATGGATTTCCAGGAACAGGCACTAAAGAGGAAGAGCCTTGCTTATGAGAAAAAGGTTTCCAGGCAGTTTTGCATTATCTGAAGGAGGGTGAAAGCATCTTCTGTGGAAGGATAAACAGGTTTGAAACCTTGCAAGTGGCTTATTCTGAGTTATTTAGTGTGATTGAAGAACAAAACCAGCCAGAGGATGAGCTTTACATTCTCCCCGTTCAGGGTCAGTGCCTGCTTGGTGAAATGCCATTTTTGATTGCATCTCTCCAAGTATTTGCCTCTTTCTTACTCAGATAATGCCAAAGAGCACAGCCCAAGCCATGAGGGACGTGGAGTGTGACAAGGGCTGAAGGAAGCAGGTGGAAGGGAGCTGGCCCATGGAAAGGCAGCCTGGCCACCAGTGTGGGTAAGTCCCTCCTGCACGCCAGCTCAAGGACTGTTCAGAAAGCAGCTCCAAGTGTTTCCAGCATGGTGCCCATGAATAATTAACCCAAACAAAACAACACACAGTGTTTCCTCATCAGCGTGCCATGTGGAGCCAGCTGCCAATGGAGGAGGAGTGTGGTGAGACTGACTCAGCTCCTGAGAGCAGTGAATCAGTGAAATGCCCAGGAAAAGGGAATTTCTGCCTGGGCAATGGAGCAGCAAGGAGCTGAGGTGGGCTTTGCTTAGAGCCCCAGATGGGACATGGGACATCTGAGCCTCCTCCTGACTCCTTCTCAGGATTCTGCAGTAAGTTGCTGGTCTTGGCTTTTGTTTTCCTACATGTGAAATAATTATTTTTCCCTTTCAGCCTGTCCATCCAGGTGTAAATAACTCAGGTCATGCACTGTCTGGGTTCCAGGACACTTTCTGTACAGTGGAGCCCCATTTCCAGGTTACAGGCTTTGTACAGCAAAAAGTGGTGAGTGCACTAGAGACAGTCCTGGAGCTTGGCAGCCTCTCCAAAGGCTGATTTCTGGTACAGCCACCACTCACCTGATCTCAGGGATACACAGGTGCCCCAAAACTGCCTCATTTTGGAGCCACAGGTACCCCAAAACTGCCTCATTTTGGAGCCATAGGTACCCCAAAACTGCCTCATTTTGGAGGCACATGTACACCAAAACTGTCTCATTTTGGAGCCATAGGTATACCAAAACTACCTCATTTTGGAGCCACTGGTGCCCTAAAACTGCCTCATTTTGGAGCCACAAGTACCCCAAAACTGCCTCATTTTGGAGCCATAGGCACCCCAAAACTGCCTCATTTTGGAGCCATAGGTACCCCAAAACTGCCTCATTTTGGAGCCACAAGTACCCCAAACTGCCTCATTTTGGAGCCATTGGTACCCCAAAACTGCCTCATTTTGGAGCCATAGGTACCCCAAAACTGCCTCATTTTGGAGCCATAGGTACCCCAAAACTGCCTCATTTTCCAGCCAGGGTTTATACAGCAATGAGCCTCCTTGTGTTCTTCTATCTGCAGCTGTTCCCCCACTTTCCCCTGCTCCAATAACTTCTGAACCAGCTGACCTGACTCAACCCAATCTGATGGAAAAAGAGAGGTCTCACAGACCCAGGATTCCTGCAATTTTCATGAGCAAACAGCAGTTGGATAGAAGAGAGACATTTAAGTTAATATTCTGTTGAAGGAGAGGTAATTACACCTCTGGCTCCCTGCCTATTTTGGGATGCAGGTGACCAGCTGGCATTTAGATATGACTGGTCAATCAGTTCCTGCCCTGCCTCAAAGCAGCCCCTGCATAGCAAGAAGATGCTGGAACAGCCAAGGATTTTTCTGGGAAGGTCTGGAGGGCATCAGGTGCCCTGAGGATGTTGCAGTAAGCTGGGAGAACCAAGAAAGGAAGAAATAAAAAGCAGTTGTAATACAAATCAGAGGAAGAACGGGTTTCACCGGTTTCTTACTCACAGAACAACTTGATTTTTAGGTTCAAACTTATTTTCAGGAAAAGAAAATAGATGTTTCACTGATCCCCACAGTAGTTTTCCCAGAAAAATCCAGTGACTGGCAACTCTTAGCAGATGTGCCAAATCTGAGTTTTCTAGGTTTTTTTTTGCCATGAGAAAACATTTGATGTTTTTTTTGTCCAACACAAGCATTTGAGAAAATGCTATGGAAAACAGAATTTTTAATTTTTTCTTTTCCCCAAAGAACAAAAACATTCCCCCCAAGAACTTTGCACAGAAAGAGATTCTGAGACAAAAACCTGAACACAGTCCCAGCTGAACATTTTTTTTAAGCAAATGGGATGGACAAAGGGTGGGATGGGACTAAAGTGGGAAGAAGGAATGTGAGTTTTCCAAGGTCAACCAGCAAGGCAGGTACTGACTGTTGGGTCAGCAGTTCTGCCACTGGACCATGCAGTGCCTCTGCATGTCTGTCTATCCTGAAATAATGAATGTCCTGGAGCAGAGCCAGCACTTCCCTGAGTGCTTGGGAAGTGCCTCACACAGCCCAGTGTGTAGCCATAAATAATAATTAAAAGTAGAATAATAATATGAAAGTGGATGTGTGCCACTGGAGATGGGACACCCTGAACAACAGAGTTCTAAATCTCTGCCCCTCATCCAGCAGAAGGTGCAGTTTGCTTCACAAAGCCTGGGAGCCAGGATTTGCTTCCCTGGGCTTGATAATCACAGTCTTTTACTCTGCAAAAGGCAAACTGACCTGAGCTGAATTAGGTCCAATATCTACTCTAACACCTCCTGCCTGTAGCTGGCAGCTCTGGAACCTTTTTGCAGCTCAGGGGGATATCTGGAAAGACTGAATTAACCGTGCTGGTGTGGGGAGATGCCTGGACTAATGTTTTTTTCAGAGATAGGCTTTGATTGACACCTCAAATCTGCCTGACAATCTTTTATTCTAAGTGCAGTTGCTGCCTTGCTTCAGAGCAGGAAGAGCTGGTTTGGTTGCTGTCCTTCAAATGATGCATCTCATCCCATGGGAAAGAGTAGGAGAAAACCACCTCGAAAGAGCCACAGGACCAGCATAAAAAGAGGTAAAACCAACTGGATCTATTTGAGGTATTTCTGCTTTTTTTCCTCTATGCCACAATCCAGTGCAAGACACTTGGGAACAGAGCATGTGCTCTGAGTAGGTGGAAGCCACTTTTTATAGTGGAATTTAGGCATTGGGGGTTTACCTGAGTCTGGCCAGGAAGGCTGGATCACCAAATGGGCAGAGGGATGCTTCCAATCCTCTTCTGGACACACCTGGATGAAAAATAAGTCTTTTATTTGGGGTGTCCTGTCTCTCCTTGCTTTCCTAGGTCCTTCCAAACAAGCCAGGCCCTTTGGAGTTTTGCCTTTCTGCAAAAGGCAAACTGACCTGAGCTGGATCAGGTCCAGGATCTCCTCTAACACCTCCTGCCTGTAGCTGGCAGCTCTGGCCAGCTCTGGAAGGCTTTCTGCAGCTCAGGGGGATATCTGTAATGACTAAATTAACTGTGCTGCTGTGGGGAGCTGCCTGGATACCAGAAAAGATGCTGGCAGTGAGAACTGCTGTGAAATGGATGTTTCCCTTGTCTGTGAACACAGGTGTGGACGAGCCCAAGGAGCAGCACTGAAGGTGTGTGCTGCAAGGTGGAGAAGTTTGCACCCTCACAGTGCTGCTCTGTGCCTGGGACTGTTTAACTCTGGGATCCTGCTGCTGATGGAGCATCACAGACATTGGAATATCCAAAGCACTGCTGTCTGCCTCCTCCTCCTCCCTGGAGCTGCAGCCAGGCCTTCCCAGCAGCTCCTTCTCCTTCTCCTTCTCCTCCTGAGCAGAAGACAAGCCCAGGCAGGTGATCTCCAGCAGCAGCTGTGCTCCAGGCAGGCAGCTCAGGCTGGGGCACGTCTCAGTGGCTCCTCTGTGCTCCTCCTGCACCTGGGACATGCATGCATCAAGTGGTTCAGTTTACAGGGCCATCAGCCTGGCAAGCTTTCCTCGCTAAATTTACTTTTTAAAGTTCCATCAGCGTTGTATCCAGAGGGAATGGAGGAGCAGATGCAGCTTGTGAAGTCTGGCTTTAATTCACCCACCTCATTTCATTTCCTGCCCTGCCTACTAATCAATGAGTCTGCACTAGCAGCTCTGGGAATTCCACAGGGTTTTCCACCTCCAGGAGAATTCAGCACAGTGGCTGAGCTCCCAGGGTCTCAGCAGGCTGTCTCTGTCCTTTGAGGCCCCTTCATTTTGGATTTCCCTCCCCCTGAACCCTTGCAGACCCTCTCCAGCCCAGGGCAGCTGCTGCTCATTGCCTTGCAGGGCACAGGGGCAGCTCTGTGCCATTGTCCCCACAGCCTGTGTGGCATCCCCCTGGAATGTGAGTGCAGTACAACACTGCAAGTGCTCTCCTTCAAGGGTTCCAGCCCCAACTTTGCTTTTCAGAGCCACATTCTTCTTACAGGGGCTGTGTCAGACACTGCTGGGGCCATTTGGGCCTTGTCAGAACCCAGAACATCCCTCTGGATGTCCAGGAGCCCTGCCAGGGGGCTCAGAGACCCTGGCACACAGCCCAGAACACCTCTGGGTTTGATTGTGACCTGTGGAGAAAATTGCCAGCTTTGTATGAAGACCTGAAAGCCACAGGAGTTTAAGTAGTGTAATAATAAAGTTATCACTGGGTGAAAAAGCAGATTTTGGGGTTTTTGGAATAGGGGTTTTGGGACAAGATGGAGGGACTTGGGCATGTCCAGCCTTTCTTCTTCTTCTTCTTCTTCTCTACCTCCATCTTCTGCTGTGATGTTGGCACTTTGAGATTGGTTTAGAATAGAAGTGCACTGTCTAACATAGGTGATAAATATTGGGAAGTAATTGTAAACATGTTATTATATGTAGTTTGTAATATAAAGAAATAACACTGTCCTGAGGGCAGTCAGTGTGCCTGGAATTGTCCTGCTGGACAGACCTTGGCTGGACAGGAGAAAAATTTTTATAGATAAGATACAATAAACAACTCTGAGACCAAAAACCGAAGAGTTCCAACTCATTCTTTGCACGTGAGGGCCAAAACAGAGACTTTGCACGTGTCCCTTGGCTGCAATAAACTGCAGAACTCCTGAGCCCTCATCACCTCCCAGTGGGACCAGCAGAGCCTGGCAGGGCTCCTGTGTCCCCCGTGTCCCCCACAGCCCCTGAGTGTGTCCCTTCCTGTGGCCACAGGCACAAACACAACTGTCCCAGGCATGGTCCTGGGAAAAGTCTGTCAGAAGATCAGAGGAGAGAATGAGAAACAATTCATAGTTTAACTTTCTGCACCCAGTACTGTGAACATGTACATTGTGTTATAAAGATTTGTTTACCAAAAGTCGTTTCTTTATTAACCAATAGTAATAGTGTTTTAAGTAAAAAACCAATTAAGTCAACCTGTAGTGAACTAGTTTATAAAAGAGCAATGAGTTTCTTAATAAAAATATATTAATAAACTTCCTAATGCATAAAGTCTATGCCAATGATTACCTGGCCAGGGCTGGGTTCTGTGATAACTTCCATGTCCCTTCTCCCAGGACAGTGGCAGCACCTCAGCTCAGTTCTTAGACCTTCAGGGAGCACCATGAGAGGGTTTCTGGCACTTTTGCTCTGTTTAAGCAGAATTATTCAGTACTGGGTTTTTTTGGGGCTCCTGTTGATTCCAGGCAGTGCTGCTCTGTTCAATCAGCCCTGTCAAAGGCTGCCTTTGCTGGTGGTACCTATTTTGTGACACCACTGCTGTAATCTGTACCAGATTGCTCTTTGCCTGCTGAAATGGACAATTAGGATGCAGTTGTAATGCAAATCACACCGTGGAATAAAAGCTGTGGGGAGCAGCATCCCCCATAATCAGTTATGTCATCCTTTGTTATGGCGTGATGGCTTCAACTCTGCTCCTGCTCTGAGGGATCAGGAGGAGAGAGTCTGTTGTGCCTTTGTGTTTTACAGGCACAAACTCGATGCAGAGCTGCCTTTAGGCACTGGCAGCCCTCACAGAGTGTGTGTGTGTGCAAACCTAACAGACAGATTCCACCCACTCTGGAAATTCGATGATTGCCTCGTTTTTTTTTGTTTTTCTGTTTCATACTCCACAGGCCAAACCCACGGGGTAATTGCCAGTCTCTGCACAGGGGCTGAGATGTTGTGATGAGGGAGAAGCACAGAGATGCTGAAATTTCAATCTGCCACAAAATGTGCTCCTAATCCTGATGGCCTTGTGACTGTGGTGCTGTCACTGGTGTCATTGCAGTTGTTCTTGTCGCTGTTTTCCCCATGTTTGGTGCTAAATATTGTAAACGAGGAGAAATATTTAGATTTGCAATGGAATCTAAATTTGCTGTGGGATTAAACACACAGGAGCCTGAAAAGCCAAATGGGAGAGGTATGTTTTCATGTAAAAATGGCAAGTCATAGCCATGCAAAGTGAATATTTTGTTGATACAGCTGCTTTTGCTGCAGATCTGCTTTGCATTTCCCCAGGCCACAGGTAGCAGAGAATGAAGCTGAATGTTTTCTCACCCTTGAGGTGGAATGTGGGAACTCAGCACATCACTCTGGATGTGTAGAGTTGCTGAGAACCTTCTTGAGGAGCTCAGAAGACCTGGAATGTTGACAGGAGCACCTGGTGGCTTGACTTTGACTTTTCTAGGGATTTGCTACCTGTGTATGAAGACATGAAGGCCACACGAGTTTGAATGGTGCAGGAATGATGTATTTACAGAGTGAAAATACAGATTTTAGGAGTTTTGTATAAGAGATAATGGAGACAAGATGGAGGGAACAAGGCGTGTCTCGTCCTTCTTTCTTCTTCATGTCACCCATTTTCTGTGATGATGTTGGCACTTGAAGATTGGTTTAGCATACAAGTGCACTGTCTAACATGGGTGATAGGTATTGTAGAAGTAAATATGATGTACATAATTTGTAGTATATAAAGCCAACGCCACCTTGGGGGCAGTCAGAGTGCTCTTGGCTGCCTTGCTGTTCACACCTCAGCTGGGCAGAAAGAAAATTTTGTAGATAAGAAATAATAAACAATGAGAAGACTGAAAAGTGAAGGGTCCAGTCTCATTCTTTGGAGCTCAGGCTGCTTTCAAACCATGCCAGGCACCTCGAGGCAGAGACAGAAACCCTTGAGGTGGAATATCTGTGTGGGTAGAGCTGGGGGTCGGTGTTGTGAGGTGTTGGAGTAGATGAAACAGGAAAGCCTTATAAATGTGATTGCCTGGCAAAAGATTTTGAGAATATAGAAACTATAAGCGAGATTGAAGTGAAAGCAAGTTTTGAGATCCCTCAGTTACTGAAAAACGGGAAAACAATGGTATGACTGGCTGAAGGTAATCCCCTTGTGATGGAACAACACCCTCTGCTTGCAGACAGGCCCAAAGGTCAGAGCAGACCCTGCCAGCTTGGCAGAAGGGTCCAAAGAGGAATTTTTAGGGTTTAAAATGTAACACAGTATGGTAATGTAGTGATTCTTATAGGCTGTATGGAAATGCTATAGGATTTGTATCTTGTTCTAGATTGGTTAGTGAGAATCAGAATATTCAACACAGAAGATGATTTATTGTATTGTAACAGGAACTTCGAGCACTCTCTCACACTTTTTCTTCCCTTTCCGTCTCTTCTCTTTGCTCTTTCCACTGCATCTTCCACTTCTTCCCACACTCTTAGCTCTCACCCCTTTTACTCTCACGTTCTACCCCTCTCTTCTCTCGGGCCTGCTCCGATCTGTGGCTGGCAGCTCCCAGCAGGGCCCTGCACCCAGGCCCTTTGCAATAAACCTCAAATTCCAAGACCAGAAGAAGATTTATTGTATTGTAATGGGAACCTCACCCTCTGATCCTCTCTTTTACTCTCTCATTCTCTCATTGCCATTCTCTTTATCTCTCTCTCCCTCTTTTGGGCCTGCTCCGAGCTGTGCCTGGCAGCTCCCAGCAGGGCCCTGCACCCAGGCCCTTTGCAATAAACCCCAAATCCCAGCAGGGCCCTGCACCCAGGCCCTTTGCAATGAACCCCAAATCCCAGCAGGCCCCTGCACCCAGGCCCTTTGCAATAAACCCCAAATTCCTGACCTGGCTGCAGAGATCCCTTGTCCCCATTTGTCCCGACTGTCCTACCCCTGTACCCGTTCCTACAGACTCCAACAGTGAGGGTTACCTGAGCTACCTGTGAATCCAGAGTGAGAACAATGTCTGTCCACATCTCATGGAAACTCTGCCTTCCAGGGCACGGCCAGGAACGAGTGTAAGGCGTGGTGAAGGCAGATGGATGAGCTGAGTTCAAAGTCCTCCTGGATGCTATGGCAACAAAACTTGTATATCTACTCAGAAAAGCCTTTGCAACCACCATAAATGACTTTAAATGGCCTTATTTTCCTGCTAGCAGAGGAATAAGCAGCTTCAATGGGGAGGAGTAAATCCACTTGATTACACATGTTGCTGGGAATAGCACTCTTATTGGTTATTACTAATAACCCAATTTGTTACTGGCAGTGTGGCTGCTGACACAGGCAGTCTGATCTGCCAGGGAGTAGCTGCAACTGCTCCTAAAATTCCAATTACAGTGGAACAAGGGGACTCAGAAGGGCCTCAAGGGAAGAAACTCGGTAGGAAGCAAAAAGTCAACATGGAGCACTTGGGTTATAGATGATGTGTGTGACCAATGAAATCTGTCTTTGGAGGAGGATTTCTGCCAGGTGAGGCTGAGCCCTTTTCCATCCTGATGCTCTCCTCAGGCCATCCATGGTGTTTGTGTGTCAGGCCATGAGCTGATGGAGGTGTTGGCTTTTTGGCTGATCTTCTGGAGGAAAGAGGGACTTCTAGACCTTGGGTGTGCAAAGCAGCTCAAGCTCAAGGCTTCAGGGCAGGATTTAGATGGAATTTCTCTGTTGAAATCAATGGCAAAGCACCTGATCACCACAGCAGGAGTGTTCTCACATGGCAACGCCCTGGGAAATTCTCTCTTGGAATAGATCAGATTCTGCTCTTATTTATGCAATTATAAATTCAGTGTAGCTCCATTTGAAACAACTGTTTTCATCTGATGCAAATAAAATCAAGATCTGGCCCAGGCTGCTTTTGTACACAATGGAAACTGACTGAATTATGGAAAACAGGAAACAAATCTAATGTAAATCTGAATGGAAATATCATGGTCTCTGTTACATCAGAATAAATTGGAAGGAAGTCTGTTGATTCTAGTGGAATTCATCTGGATTTACACCAGGCTGTGGCTCAGCATTTGTCAGTTGGCTGCACACTGACATCAAAACTCAAACCATGGCACCTCATCTGAATAGCTTTGAATATTTTCTCCCTTTTCCTTTATATTTAAGCAGTTGGCTGATTAGCCTTTTCAAACAAATAAACCCCTGCAAACAGGCATCAACAAATAAGCCTTGCTCTCACCAGCATTTGCAGAATCTAAATGATGAATATGAAGTGCTGAGCTTGGGTTTAGAGTCACTTAAACTTGCTCCTGACTGTGCTCACACTTTAGAGCAGCAGGATTGAGCTCAGGGTGGGTCAGATCCTGACAAAACCATTTTGATTTCCCAAAGGAGGGAAATCCCAAAGGCAAATCCAAAGGGCTGGGGCTGCTGTCCCTGTCCCAGAGCTCAGCCCCTGTGCCTCCCCTCAGTCACTGCTCTGCAAATATCCATAATGCAGGCAACCAGCTCAAGTCGATTTTCCAGCCTCCTTGGAGAGGCTCAGCTGCATCACTGCTCTTTACTCACTGCCTGCAAATGATCCAAGTGCACAGAGAATAAAGCTGATATTGAGGTGGATGTAATGGGGCCACCAAACAGAGTCAAGGGAGAGTCACAACTGCAGAGACATTTTCTGCTCCAGCAATACAGGAAGATGGGGGCAGTTTTTTTGCGTTTATAGGAGTAAAACTCTCTGGGCAAGGACCTTAAAAATGGGAATAATTATAATTTACTGCTCATACCATGCAGTGGGGAATCAGGCCCAAGCTTGTAGCTATGAGATTTAGCTGTAAATGCTGTGGACTGACTGTGCTGTACAGAGATTTACTGAGTCACATTGATTTCAGAACTGCTCCCCCCAGGGAATGGCACTGTTTTTATTCCAGCAGGGTTATGAGACCCTACACTTGATTCTCATCTTATGTTCTGAAAAATAGAGTGATTTTTGCTGGGTGTATGCCTGACTTCCTTGCATATGCATGTAACGTGCCTTGAAGAGCTGATACAACCTTGATAAGATTCTTATTTAAGTCATTATCCTAATTAAACCCTATTATGTAGGGAAGAATTCTGTCCATTTCCTCACAGAGACTCTCAACACTGAGCTGGGTCTTAGAGCAGCAATCAGGTTTGCCCATGATGGCAATAGAACAGGTTAGCCTGTAAACCCAGAGTAAATTTGCAATCTCCATCTGTTAAAAAGAAATGCATTAATGGATTCCGTGACTGATCTCCTGAAATGTCGTTTGAATGGTTTTGACTGTGCTTTTGTTTTATTCCTGGGAAATTTCACAGTACAAAAAGACTTTTATTTTCCCTTCTTCATTTGCCAGGAATGTCTTTGAATGTTGTTTGTGATGTAGACTGAGGTTTGGGCCAGATCTTTAGCTCACATAAGCTGATGCATCTCTATTGTCTGATTTACCTGAGCTGAGGATCAGGGGCAAGAAAATGAAAGGAAGAAACTGCTGGGAATGAAGCTTTTTGACCAGGGAAATAGTTAATGCAGAAAAGATATTATTTCCTAAAAAAAAAATTTAGAAAAATTGATTTTTCTAAATTTACAAGCTTATTCTTTGGGATATGAATGCCTAGAACAAGTCTTCCTGACCCAGTGCTGTTCTTCTATCAATCCTTTTTAATGTTGTTAATTTGAGGCCTTTCCCACTGATTTCCTGCTCTGCCTCCCAGGGCGTGTGCAGGAAATGCTGGGTGGTTTGAATTAAAATGTTCCACTGTGGAAAAAGTTAAAAAAAAAATTAAATAGAAAGTCTTTGCTGATAGGAGACTGGGGAATGTGGTGCTATGGAAGAGTCTGGATTATTTTAAATTATTTTAGTGCTTCCAAAAGCAAATGCCAAATGCTGAGATGATGTTTTTGGATGTGCTGGGATCAAGAAGAGGCAGATGTGGGAGTAAGGAGAGCAACCCATAGACTGATGAGACACTAATGTGGGGAATAAAAGGAGAAAAAAGGGAGAAATGTGTTAACTGAAGCCTTGGCCTAGCCCCGAGCTCATTAGCAAGGGCTCAGAGAGCTGTTCAGGAGGGCTCTGGCCATGAAATCATGAGGCAGGGCTGCATGACAATGAAGAGCTCAGAAAAATCACAATTCAGGTTTAAACCAGGTCTAAGCCCTGCAGAGGTTTGGATCTGCTCAGGGCTGGCTGCTTCAGCTTCCTCTGAGGCTTTCAGTGCAGTGAAGGATGCTGGAAATGAGGAGTCTCCTGCTGCCAAACCAGCACCACCACTGGGAGGTGACTCTGGTGTGGTTTCACACTGGACTGTCACTTTTCCTTCCTCCCACAGCCAGGGGCTCATTTTGTGTGGATGAAAGAGGACAGAGCTGCTTTTTGTCCTAAAAGGAGAGAAGAAATACTCCAGACACAATCCCAGTGAAGGTCCTGGGCTAGCAAATGCTGGGAGAATTCCCCAAAAGCATGAATGTCACAGACATCTTTAATGGAAAATTCTTTCCTTAGGATTTTTACCTCCTGAGAAGCTGAGAGGCCTCAGGAACAAAATGTAAACATTGATTATCTGCTGCTGTGGAATGCAACAGGTGCATCTGGGATTGGTCTCATGTGGTTGTTTCTAATTAATGACCAAGCTGGCTTGGACTCTCCACCAGAGCCACAAGCCTTTGTTATTCATTCTTTGCTATTCTATTCTTAGCCAGCCTTCTGATGAAATTGAAATTCTTTTCTTCTATTCTTTTAGTATAGTTTTAATGTAATATATATCATAAAATAATAAATCAAACCTTCTGTAACATGGAGTCAGATCCTCATCTCTTCCCTCATCCAAGAACCCCTGTGAACACCATCACACATTAATTGTGATTAATTGTGATTGATTGTGATAATGCCACTGGGAAAGGACACAGAGGGTGCCCTTGGTGAGGTGCAGGGCCAGGCCATGGAAAAGCTGAGGAAGGAACACAAGGTCAGGAGATGCAAGTGGCCTTTCCTATTCCACCTTCTGGAAGCTCATGCTCTTCCCAGCCCTCCTTCTTCCTGGTCACTGAATTATTTTTTCTATTTTCTGTCACTTTGAGCGAGGGGAAGGGAGAGGAAGCTGGTCTACAAAGCAATTTGCAATGTGCTTCCCTGTTTGTCTGCTCCCTACAAATAATTGGTTTTTTTTTTTTTTTTTCTGAGGGATAAAGGCAGAAGATAATTCCTTTAAGTGGCAATTAAGCTCCAGGTGGCTGCAGAAAGCTGCAGCTTTCTCCAGCTCCTGCACAGACACAGCTTGAGTCCCAGGTTTCCCTACTTCCCTAAACCAAGAGGGTTTTTTTCCCCTGGCTTTCTTTTGTGTCTGGTGGTGATTATCCTTCTTCAGGGCAGCCCAAAGTGATTGGAGCAGCAGGGGAAAATGACAAGCTGAGGATGCTCCATAAACTGGCTGTGCCCTTTTTCCAAAACGCACTAATTTCACAGAGCAGGGAACAGTTTCATCTCCATCCTGATTTGAACTCCTCGTGTTTCTCCTGCAAAACCTCTGTTTTCTGAGCAGTGAGCCCAGCTCAATTTCCTTTCAGCCCTGCTGTGCTGCCAAGCCTTAGGAAGAGACTTTTGCTGGTGTTGGATGGAGCACTGAGGGCTGGTGGAGCAATCCTCGTGTTCCAGGACTCCCAGGGCGTCTCATCTGCAGCCTGGTGTGCTGGCTTTGGCTCATTAGCTAATGAGGTTAATGAGAACACCTGTAGGAGCCACCTGATAGGCAGGGGCTGTGTCTGGCCCTGGGGATTGCTCAGGGTGACACAGCCAGGTCCTGGCAGGGCACAGCAGGGCAGAGCTCCAGCTCTGAACCACCTCTGGAGCAAGGGGAGGTGTAAGAGCTGAAATGAGGGATGTGGGACTCCAGGGGCTCTCCAAAATGCAGTTTATTGTACCCAAAAGGCAGTTTATTGTATACAAAATGCAGTTTATTGTATACAAAATGCAGTTTATTGTACCCAAAATGCAGTTCATTGTATCCAACAGTTACAGCAGTCCAGGGTCATGGATGACAGAGCTGTGCCCACAGCTGTCAGCTCCAGCTGCAGGCAGGCCTGGAGACCCTTTGCTTTTGGTTACCAATGCATTATTTACTTTTCTTTTGGTTACAATGCATTTTTATAGACTTTTCTTTGCTGAGCATCTTTATACAGTAGAACCAATCTGTATCTTAACTATTATCTATTGCCCATCATAACTACTATAATTACCATATTCATGTTACTGTTCTCCAATCACTAACAGTCAGTCCATTACAGTTTAAGCTGGAAGTTGTTTTTCAGTTTTCTTGCAGTGGGAAATTCTGAGACCTTTTTTCTACTTGCAGCTTTGCTGATTTGTCTGTCTGTGCTCTCTTTCTGCTTGGTAAGAACATCTTCTTGTTTGGGGTGGGTTTATCCTTTGCCATAAAACCCCTTCTAACTAACACACCCTCTGCCTGCTTGGTTATCCAGTAGGACTGGCTCAGCAGTTCTTTTCTTCTATATCAAAACTTGCTTCCATCTCAATTCCTTCATCACACTCCACATTTAAAAACCTTTCTGCCAAGCACACAGATCTGTGAGACCTTCTTGTCAAACTTTCATCCTTCCCAACAGGGATGGACATGGGAGCTGGGGGAATGGGTGACAAGGTAGACGGGAGACTTGCTCATCTTTTAATGCAGACAAATCTTAACTTTATTGATTAACAGAAACACTTTTATAATCACAGTAAGAAGGCTCATGCATATTGCAAAACTAAAGCTCACTATTGGTCAGCTAAAAAAATCAGTCCCACCTTTTTCTCAAGATGTTTGTGGCTTCTTTTTTACCTCTTGTTATCACATAATTTACAAAACAACTTTTTGCTCAAAGAAACCATGTCCTTGAATTAGGCAGCTGTTGCTTTCTCAGATGCTCTTTCTCACGTTACTTTTCCTATGGACTATGTCTCAGTAAAAAAAAACTGTCCACAAATGGGGAATATTCAGCCTGGTGCTGGTGCTGGGCTTTGCAGGGGCTGGAAATGTTCCCCACTCTCATGAGGCTTGTGAACCTTGGGGGCTGCAGAGCCAGCCCACAGCTCCAGCTGCACAGGAGTGGGAGCCACTCACTCTGAGATCTCCCCTTTCTCAGACAGGTTCTAGCAATGGCACCTAACAGCACAATGTTACCATTTCTACCTGGTGTTAATGATTTATCACCCCTGAATTCTGCACCATGGCTGACGGTGGTCACAGGGGTTTGTAGAGGATGGAAGAGACAGGATCTTGATTCCATGATCAGAAGGCTTGATTTATTATATTATGATATATATATATAACATTATAACTATACTACATAGAGATAGAAAAGGAAAGGAGCTTCTTCAGAAGCTGGCTAAGCTAAGAATAGAAATAGAAAGAATAATAACAAAGGTCTGTGTCTCAGCAGAGAGCAATAGCAGCTCCACCATGAATGGTCAGTAAATCCAAACATCTACAGGAGACCAGTCACAGGTGGACCTGTTGCATTCCACAGCAGCAGATAATAATTGTTTACATTTGTTACTGAGCTTCTCAGCTCCAGCAGGAAAAGTCCTACAGAAAGGATTTTTCACAAAGGATGTCTGCGACACACCATGGCTGACAGCAATGTTCTCTGGTGTGGACAGGTGGATGGAATTTCATCTCTGGCTGTTTGGTGTGCTAACAGAATCAGAATTAATATTTTGTCTTGCCTGGCTTATCTTAGCTAGCACCAGCTATTATTTCACCTACTCTGCTTCTCTTCCCCCTCTCTGTCACAAGTGAAATAATTTGAATTTGAGCTGTACTTGAAGCAGGACTCACCTCAAATCAGATTTCCAATTCCTTGACCACAGCCTGATCCCAACACCTCCAATCCCCACTGAGTCCAGGCAAAGGCAGGCCTGGAACTGGATGGCTCAAGCAGGGAGAATTTTGTGGTGCCTGCAGACCCAGCGTGGGATTCTGTGTTGGGTTAGATCCCATACATATTGCATTGTTTGCCTTCTTTATTTCCCTTTCTCCTCCCTGCTCGTGGTTGTTTGTTTTCTCTTCATGTGTGGCATAAAAAGGCTGTTTGAAGAGAAACTACCCAATCCAAATGAAAGGGAATGTTGCTTTTGGAACATCCAGCTGAAGCCTGAGCAGAGCTGATAGTAAATTATGAATTAGCTGGAGATTTTTATCACTTTTTTTCTTTCTCTTTATTTTTACTTGTCTTTTTTTCCCCCTCCCTGTGTATTTTCTTAACCCTAATTAAAATGTGCTGGGCAAAAAAAAAGTGTAATGAAGAGCTGGACTCATTACTTTTGTTTATGGCAAAATCCAAGTGGAACAGAACTCTAAATGGGCTCTGGTTGAGTCCCATCTCCCTCCATAAAGAGTGTAGTAAATATCAGCCACATTGATTTTCCTTCTCCTGAACCCTTCCTATTTGTTCTGGTCTAAGTGCACGATGTTTTCCTCTGAGGTTCTTTTCTAGAACTGTTCTATTATCTGCTGTTGTTGTTAATCTGTGTTGAGTGTGTAATTGAGATCCTAAGAGGGAGGTTAAGAGAAACCCCCTCAGGAAGACATCTGACCTACATGGAGAAAGAGAAAAAAATAAAATAAATAACCCAAGCCATTGAGGCCAACTGCTCCATTTACCTGGTGGAGCCATTTCCTTCAGCAAGGACTTTCATCCACTGCAGGCTCAGCTCTCTTCTGTAATTAGTTCTGTGTGTGTGTTCTCAACTCCAACTTGATTTTGGCATTGATTTCTTTGCCTTGGGGGGACATTTACCTGTTGTTTCCCTCTGATTTTCAGTTGTCTGCTGAACTGGTGTTACAGGCAGGGGGTTGGACGTGGCCCCTTTTCTCTTCCCTTTTTCCTGCTGTGATTTCACCTGGCACACCCTGGGGTGATGTGGAGGATGGCTCAAAGCACCAACCACAGCTCCCTAATTCCCCTTGGCTTTCCCAAAGGGGATGAGGAGCTGAAATCTTCCTGAGGGACTGGGAAACCACGTTCAGCCAGCCCAGCCCTGCCTTCATCCCCCTGCAGCTCCTCATCCTCATCTCTCCTTTTTCTTCAGCTCTGAGCAGCTGAGCTCCCTGTCCCCCTTGTTCAGGCTCTGCCTCCGGGGTGTGTTGCAGATCCATGGGATCCATGATTGCCTGCTTGCCGTGCCAGCTCCCAAATCTCAGCAGATAAAGAGCTCTTAGTGTTTTCTTAATGTCTCTTTGTAGTTTATGAAAGGCCTAGGAGGCATGAGGGGGAAATGAGAATGTGACTCAGAAATCCCTGCTCCCAGCCACGTGCTCCCTTCACAATCTCATTTGTAAGCAGGCTATTAAAAAGTGAATTATCTGAGCCAAGTGGCAGCACTGAAATGGAGGGGCTGGGTGGAGGGTGGCAGAGCAGGTGAGGGGTGGCAGAACAGGTGGAGAGGTGGTGAGGGGGTGGCAGAGAAGGTGGGGAGGTGGCAGAGCAGGTGAGGATGGGCAGAACAGGTGAGGAGGGACTGGGTGGAGGGGTGGGAGAGCAGGTGAGGGGTGGCAGAGAAAGTGGGGAGGTAGCAGAAAAGGTGGGGAGGTAGCAGAGCAGGTGAGGGGTGGCAGAGCAGGTGAGGAGAGGCAGAGCAGGTCAGGAGGTGGCAGAGAAGGTGGGGAGGTGGCAGAGCAGGTGAGGATGGACAGAGCAGGTGAGGAGGGGTGGCAGAACAGGTGAGGGGTGGCAGAACAGGTGAGGGTGAGGGTGAGGGGTGGCAGAGCATGTGAGGAGGGGGCAGAGAAGGTGAGGGGTGGCAGAACAGGTGAGGGGTGGCAGAGAAGGTGAGGGGGTGGCAGAGCAGGTGAGGGGTGGCAGAGAAGGTGAGGGGTGACAGAGCAGGTGAGGGGTGGCAGAGAAGGTGAGGGGTGACAGAGCAGGTGAGGAGAGGCAGAGCAGGTGAGGGGTGGCAGAGCAGGTGAGGGGTGGCAGAGAAGGTGAGGGGTGACAGAGCAGGTGAGGGGTGGCAGAGTAGGTGAGGATGGGCAGAGCAGGTGAGGGGTGGCAGAACAGGTGAGGAGGTGGCACCTGCTCTGTCTGGGCCTGTTTGGGCTCCTCCAGGTCCTGCTTTTCTCTCTCTTTTCCTGTTTCTGGTGAAATTTCCTATTCCTCCAAGTAATTTCCTATTTCTCAGTCGGGGCTGGGTCAAGCCTTTCAGGAATTAGATTCTGTTTCAGTTCACAGCTCAACCTCTCAAAAAATTCCTTTTCGATCTCTCCTCTTCTGTTCAGGAATTGCTCTGAGTGTCTCTATTGACTTTCCATGGAAAGTGGACATGGCCAAGTGAAAAACCTTGCTGCTGCTGATTTTACAGGAGTAATATTGACCTTCCCATAGATACTGAAGAGAACAGAAAGTCCTGATTCTCAGTAAAACGAAACTAAAATTGGATTTGATGAGTTCTATAAAATGCTTATAGATTTTTATTTTTTTTTCCTGCTTGGGCTGAAACATCTTTTTCTCACAAAGGCCAGATACAGGATATTTACAGAGAATGGGGGGAAACCTTTTTCTTCAAAAAATATTTGTACTGGTAAATCACTGCAAATTGGTAAACTCCCAGATGAATCTAAATAAATAATAGCAGGATTTTGGCTGCATTTGCAAAAAACCAATTCAAACAAAAAAACAAAACAAAACCACAAAAACCTTCCACCCTGATTTATGGGTTTCAGGTATAATTGAGATCTAAGTAAGGTGTAGTGAATATTTGCAGATTTTATAGAGTTTGCAATGGAAGCAGTGGCTGTGCAATCTTTTGGGGAGTAAATCCAGGTCACAGCTCAGCTCCTGTTTTTATTGGCAAGACTCTGATTGCTGCAGAGTGCCCTGCTGTGGCCACACAGATCCTCCCAGGGATGTCACAGATTTTCCAGGGGTGACATCAGTTCCTTCCTTGGGTGAAAAGCTGAATTTCTGCACAGTGGGAGAAAACAAAGAGTTCAGGGTTAGGTTGGAGTGAGAGGGGTTTGAGCAGGGTCAAAACTTCACCTGTGCAAGAGAAAGAGCCACTGGTGCCCAGAGGGATCCCACAGCCTTAATGCACTTATAAAAATGTGCAGAATTTAATTCTTAACTCTTAATTCTTCCTAAGAGCAGCTCAGATCTCCTGTTCTTGCTGCTCCTGAGCTCACCAGCATGGCTTGAGCCCCTGGTATCCATCAGAGCTCTTCCCTCTCCAGCACAGGAGCATCCCCAGCAAGCACAGAACATCCTAAAACAACAGCCAGGCCTGTATTTGCTTTTTGGCTCTCATCTTCATATTTTCCAGGTCTTGTGCCATGGACTGAGTAGAGAAATATTCCTATAATTTTAAAAGAAAGCTGGGATAATCTGTGCTAGAAGTTTCCAAAGAATTTCAAGAGCTCCCACCCAAGATACTGTGGCCACAGCAACCTGTTGTCTGACCCAAGTGATTATTACAATATATTTAAATAATCATTAATTAAAAATGTATAAAATCTTTCTGTGTGTAAGCTTCACAAGGCACACGATCCCTGCTTTCCTCTGAAACCTCCTTCTTGCCACTGAGTCTTTTATTTCCCTTTCAGCTCTCCATGTCTTCTCTCTGTGTCTTTTCTCAGCCTCTGATGGCTTTGCTCAGTTCATCCTCTGTCATTTGTGTCTGGATCTGGAAACATTTCTCAGGATGTTTGACTCATCCATCATTTAGATAATCACAAGGAAAAAACCCCAGTTTCCAGCTATGAACATCCTTAAAAAGCACAAAGGAAAAAAAAACCCCAAAAAACCCTCACCTTGAACTTCCCTTCCTGCTTTGCTTTTCATTTAATTTGAGAATCTGACTTGACAGTCTTTGCTCTGGCAAAAGTCCCACTGAAGTTATTAAGGGCAAGAGCTTGTCAGGATTAAGGGGAAGGATTTGAAATATCTGTGAGTGATAGCAATATCCCCAGTTCTATTAGGCCAGATAAGTGTTGGCAAAGGACATTAACCCTGGAGCCTTGAGCCAGCTGCTGACTGCCCTGTGGGGGAAAGGAGAGGGGGATTCCAAGGGGGAAAATGCTTCACAGCTGCTGGAATGGGGTTTAGGAGCTGCAAATGGACCCATGGGACCATCAGGCACAGGGTGTTGGGAGAAGGGAGTGGGAGCCTAAATGGGAATTAAAAGGTGCTGCTGGCACAGAGCCTGGTGTGCTGGGCATGGATGGATGGCACAGGGTGCAGCCCTGGGCAGCTTTGGGAAGGGAACTGCACTGCAACCTGTGGGTGCAGGGTTGGGAAGGGAGCAGAGGCAGCACAGGTGCTGTAACCTGGTGTTTGATACCTTCCAGCACCTTAACACCCCTTCCTACTGATGGAAACTTCTGCTGCTTCTCTGCTCCTGTTTCTCAGGCAGTCATTGTCTCAAATGCTCATTTTGCCATTTGAAGGGTGAATGTGACTTCAGAGGCAAAGAATAATGGAATGGTTTGGGTTGGAAGGGACCTTAAAAAGCACCCAGAGCCACCCCTGCCATGGCAGGGACACCTCCCACTGTCCCAGGTGCTCCCAGCCCTGCCCAGCCTGGCCTTGGGCACTGCCAGGGACCCAGGGGCACCCACCCTGTGCCAGGACCTGCCCACCCTCACAGCCAGGAATTTCATCCTGATATCCAATTGCTGATATCCAATCTGACCCTGCCCTCTGGCAGTGTAAAGCCATGAGGGCAAAGGGACAAAGGTGAGTGGGTCAGGAAAGGAGACATCAGGATGGGGTCAGGTAAAAAAGATTTCCTTATACAATTTTATGCTTTCCTGAGCCTGCAGTGCTGGGTGGATTCAGGAATTCCACGTATTCAGGGGTTCCATATATTCAGGGATTCCATGTATTCAGGCATTCCATGTAGTCATGAATTCCATGTATTCAGGGATTTCATGTATTCAGGGATTCCATGTATACAGGGATTTCATGTATTCAGAGATTCCATGTATTCAGAGATTCCATGTATTCAGGAATTCCATGTGTTCAGGGATTTAATGTATTCAGGAATTCCATGTATTCAGGAATTCCATGTATTCAGGGATTCCATGTATTCAGGGGTTCCATATGTTAAGAAATTCCATGTAGTCAGAGATTCCATGTATTCAGGATTTCCATGTATTCAGAGATTTAATGTATTCAGGGATTCCATGTATTCAGGGATTTAATGTATTCAGGGATTCCATGTATTCAGGATTTCCATGTGTTCAGGGATTTAATGTTTTCCAGCTGGAGCACAATTTTCACAAGCAGCAGCCCCTGCCCTGTGCAGTAAATTGAGGATCTGATCCCACTTTTTCCACCTTCTCTGCTGTGATTCCTGCCCTGACACACGTGGCATCTGTGTGTGCACGTGGTTCTGCATCCCTGCAGCCAGGGGAGATCACCTTAAATGCCAATGGCAAAACCAAATAAATAAAATCCAAAGGGACAAAGATGAGTGGATCAGGATTAGTGACATCAAGATGGGGTCAGTTAAAAAAGCTTTCCTTATACATTTTTATGCTTTCCTGAGCCTGCAGTGCTGGGTGGATTCAGGGATTCCCTGTATTCAGGGGTTCCATGTATTCCAGCTGGGCACATGGAGCACAATTTTCACAAGCAGCAGCCCCTGCCCTGTGCAGTAAATTGAGGATCTGATCCCACTTTTTCCACCTTCTCTGCTGTGATTCCTGCCCTGACACACGTGGCATCTCTGTGTGCACGTGGTTCTGCATCCCTGCAGCCAGGGGAGATCACCTTAAATGCCAATGTTAAACCAAATAAACACCGAAATAAATTTCAAACAAAAATAACATTTCCAAGGCTGTTCCATCCCCACCACCCACCACCATTTATAACTAATTGGGGCTTTGTTAAATTCCCTCACCCAGTGACAGATAAATACTAAACTCCACTGGTTAACAATAATCACCCTAATTATGCCAAGATGACATTTACAATACAGGCAATTGCTAATCCATTACCTCACTCTGCTGAATACTAGAACACTCAAATTAAAAGTTATTCACCCACAAAGAACAATGTTTTAGTAGCTGACACAGCTTAGTAAAGGAATTTATTAAGGTAATTTGCAGTTTTCCCATAAATAAAACATTCTAGTGTTCTCCCATCCTTCTCCCTCCCTTTCCCCAAAGTAATCTTTTGTGATAAATCTCTTTTTTTTCTTCATCTCTTGTAGCACCCTTAAAAAAATAATAATTTAAACTGTCAGGCAGACTTAGATATTTAAATTTGCTCACCTGAAAGGCAACAGAGAGCTGCTCATCCATCTCTTCAGGCTCTTTTTGGAGAGCAGGGGTGGCACTTTGGGGTTTGTGGTGCTGGAGGAGGTCCCTGTGACAGAGCCCTCACTGTAAAGGAAGAAAAGCCCTGCCATGAAAGGCAAGGCTTTAAAACACCCATTTCATGTGGGGATGCTCCTGTTTGGAGATAAAGTGATGTTAATTTGAATGAACTTTATTCCTTCCCGAGGAAGGTGAGTGCAGCCTGATTAAATCCACTTGAGTGCTGCATCAGAGCCTGCCTGGGGAGTTAATGGCCAATAACAGGCAGAAAACAAAGCCAGGTAATGCTTGGCACAGCAGGGCTCAAACTTCAGCACATAAAACTTCCTGTGACCTGAGAGCTGCATTTCATCTCAGCACTGAACTGACAGCCCAGTTTGTGCAGTGGTGTTGCCATTCTACCTGGTGGAGAACACGAGTTCCCAGATCAGAGAAGGTGAATTTTTAAATTTCTACTCTTGGAGAGATGCAGTGACCTCAGCCCTGCCATGTGAAAAACGCCAATCACTTGCTTTTGAAATTGTTAAAAGTTTAATAGTAATGAAATGGTTATAAAAATAGTAATACAATTAGAGTCATAATAATTTGGACAAGTTGAATTGGGACAATATGAGACAATAAATACAAAGAGTTATGGACATCTGGGTACCTTTTTCTGGGCATGACGAGCCCAAAAAAGGACACAGTTAACAGAGGATTAACCCTTAAAAACAACAGCCTGTTGCATATTCATACATCTCATACATGATGCAAAAATTCCATTCAAACACGGGATTCTGTCTGGGCAGTGTCACCTTTTTCCTCTGAATCCCAACAGTGCCACTGAGGCAGGAAAAAGTTTGTTTCTTCTGATCAGAGGGCAATAAATTCTCTTTCTCTGAAAGATTCAGGTGTCCTGTGGCTGATATCTCACTGTGAGTCATTTCTTTTTAAAATCATCTTACATAGCACAGTTTCTATTTTAACAATTTTTATAACCTAAAACTAAATTTACCACAATACTTAAGAGAATTAATACAGCATTACTTTCTACCACAACACAAATAAAATTCATTTTAATATTTGTGAAAAGCCAATCATAAAATACATGCATTTTTCACACCCCAGCTCTGGACCACACCACACTGCAACTATTAAAGTGCAGAAGTTTGCTGAGCTCACCCGTGCCAGTTAATGACTGCTGCCCCAATTAGCACTGTCATTCCCCATCCATTTTCTTCCTGCTTACCAACTTTTTGCCATTAATTTGGTTTTTCATGTTCCCCTCTACCAAATTCCTGCCTAACCAAACCCAGGGACTCTGTCTCATCATTTTCTCTTCTGATGGAGCTCAGCCTCAGCTTTGCCAGCTCTGCTTTTGTCATCCTGCCCAGGATGCCCATCCAGGCCCTGGGATGTGTTTGCACTCTGGGTGCTCCAGCTCTGGAACTGGAGGGACAATTCCACACAAACTGGAGCAGAGGGAGGCACTGCACAGCCTGGAGGGAGCTGAAGGGTTTGTCCCAGAATCCAGCATCTCTTTATAAATATTCCACAAGCTTGGAATACTTTTTTACTTTCTGTGATTGCAAATCTGAATTTTGCTGGTGAGATGCATCCATGACTGTGTGTTTGACCCCCCTCTGCCATTAGCAATGCAGAAAATTCATTATCCCACCAAACTTGGGAAAACTTTAATTTTATCTCCTGGCTGGGAGACTGTGAGGAGCAACAGAGGATTTCCTGTTCTCGAAGTTATGGAAAGATGGAGCTTCCTTGTTCCTCATCAATCACATTTATTTAATTTTTTTTCATTTCTGAGCTGCATATTTCATCCATGCCAAGCTCCCACACCCAGTGCACAATGCCTGGTCCTTACACTGAGAGTGCACAGAAGTGATGGAAAAGAAGGAAGGAATGATAAAAAGAGGGATGGAAGGAGGTAACACTAAAATCAACAGTTTCTCTTCCTCTCATTTTAGGTCAGAAAAAGTCTTCCCAACTTTATGAAAGGCATATTGAAAAAAAATCAGTAAATTCATGAACATGCAGTTATTACTTAGGAGACAAATTACATTTCTCCCAAAATGTTCCAAAATGCATTCATTTTCAGAGTACATTACTTTCATAATACTGTGTGGAACATTAAATGAGAATTTCCCTGACTTGGCTACAGAACAGATTTTTATATTTCAGTGTCTGACACAGAGCCCAGGGTAACTAATGAAAATCTTTTCGAAAAGTGACAATCTTGTCTAGCAGCCTTGCCTGTTGAAGAGATTGCAACATAAAACAGATGAGTGCCCTGCTTGACAGCTAATTGTGTCGGGCTTAATTACAACAAGCAGAATTTAATCGGCTGTGCAGTGCAGTTTTTTAGGATGGGGGAACCATCTGGAATATCCCTTGCTCCTGGGCTGATGGAGGGGTGGGCATTGCTGCCTTTCAAAGGCAGGGAGCAACTGTGTGCAGATTGAAATGCAGAAGTGGTTCCTTCCTTCGTGTATTTCATTTGAGCCCTTTGATGAGTTTCAGAGATATTTATGCAAACCTGCCCGCTGTTGCTTCACCAAGCAAGGTTTTGGAAACTTTCCCAGTTCCAGTGTGATGAGCTCTGCTCTCCTCTGTGGCCAGAGCTGGCACAGAGCTGCACCCTGCTCCTTCCCCTGCATCCCTGGATGGCTGTGCCAGGTGTGGCCAGCCCAGGTGTGGGCAGGGCTCTGGCACAGGCAGGGAGTGCTGCAGAGCCAGCTCTGTGTCACTGCCCCGCCATGCCAGCCTTGCCAGGGACAGCTCTGTGTCACTGTCCTGCCCTGCAGTGCCAGCTCTGTGTCACTGCCCTGTCCTGCAATGCCAGCTCTGTGTCACTGCCCTGCCCTGCAGTGCCAGCCTTGTCAGGGACATCTCTGTGTCACTGCCCTGCCATGCCAGCCTTGCCAGGGACAGCTCTGTGTCACTGTCCTGTCCTGCAGTGCCAGCTCTGTGTCACTGTCCTGTCCTGCAGCCTGGCATGGGGCTCCTGCCCACAGTAGCACCAGGATATCTGTTTGTACCAGGGCAGCCTGAGAAGTTGCAGTAATTTTCAACCTGCACCCATCTGCCAGAGGCTGCTGGGAGTTTAAATGGAAGGAAACTGAGAGCAGAATTTAGCTCAGGCTCTGCATTCCTTGGGCTCACACGGGATGTGCAGAAACAGAGCAACTGTGCCCTCACTTCTGCCCTTCCAGTGCTGCCCTGGGTCTGCTGCTCTGAGTCTGCTGTTCTGGATCTCTTCTGGATCTCCTGCCCTGGATTTGCTCTGGATCTGCTCTGAATCTGCTGCCCTGAATCTGTTCTGGATCTGGTCTGGATCTCCTGCCCTGGATCTCCTGCCCTGGATTTGCTCTGGATCTCCTGCCCTGGATTTGCCCTGGATTTGCTCTGGATCTATTCTGGATCTCCTGCCCTGGATTTGCTCTGGATCTGTTCTGGATCTCCTGCCCTGGTCCCAGCTCTGCCCAGAGCCCCCATGTGGGAGGGTCTGTGTGTCCTGGCAGCCTTTACAGCCCTGGCTGTGAGCAGGCAGCACAGCCCAGCACCTGCAGCACTTGGGTTCATTCCAGATTTCCCACCTGACCTTGAGCAAACCGCCTGACCTTACATTTGTGTCCCCTAATTCAAACGAGAGGAATGAGAACATATGCAGGAAACTGCTCTGGAGTCTCTGGAGAAGCAGCTCCTCCATCCCACACTCACTGCAAAACCTTGCTTCTGTTTCTTTTCCACCCTTCTCTGTAATTTCCAAGCCAATAATCATTAGCCATCCCCTAACGAGTTCCCCACCCTGCAATTAGCATCCTTTATGCCCATTTTACAGCGGCAAAAACCAAGAGGCAAGGTCAGCTGGAAGCTGGAGGCAGGAGGGGTGTGAGAACGGCCCATTTTCCACAGCAGCATCCCTGCTCTGACCACTGGACCCTGCTACACTCAGCACCATATCAGGGAGAGGCAGACACGAGCATTGTCCCCAGCGCTAATCTTCAGAGCACCACATTAGTGCAATTTGGTGTCGAGACGCCTTATCTATCACCAGGCAAAGAGTGAGATTAGAGGACTGGAGTTACAAGTGCCTTTTTGTTTGCGCTAACTGGCTGAGTGTCTGTCTGGAAAACAGAGGCTTTCCATCTAAATTGCTGTCACGTTTTTCCACACAGGAGTAGATTGGTCTCAGCACCCTTATTAAAAATACTCCTGGCGTTCTGCAGCAGCTGCTCGGGAGGCTGCAGCGCTCAGGAGTGAGTTGGGCAGTGGATGCTGAACACCACGTACTGATCACTGCTTTCCTGGTGTAAATCTGAAGCCAAAGCCAGCGGAATAATTCCTGATTTACACCAGAACCCTGTCCCTGGGACCTGCCTGTGTTCCCCACCCTCTTTGCACCAACTCAGCTGCAGTGCACCTGGATGCAGCTGCAGGGGTTTGCAGTGGGTGATGCTGCCTCCAGTTTGTCACACTGAAACCGATATCCCCATGGTGCAAGAACAGGCAGAATCAGTTCTTTCCCCTGTATTTGGTGAGGTGTTACTCCAGATCATCCAGTAAATGACTGGGGAGAAAAATGAAGGAAGGTAGAAAAAGACTAAATGAATTTAAAAAAGAAAAAGAGAGAGAAAAAGGAAAAGAGAGGGAGGGAAACAGGGAAAAAAAAAAGCAAGAGGATGGGGCAGGAGAAATGTGAAAAGGAAAGACAAGGAGGAGCACAGGGCAGAGTGTTATCAAAGGCTTTCCTTGTGTGCTAATGATGCTTTAATCCCCTAATGACATGGAGGCGCACGAACATGAATATGGAAGGCAGGTACATCCAGGATCAAACAGGCTCGGGGTTTTTTTGTGTTTGCACCTGAAATTCATCCGAAGCTCGCTGTCAAACAGCGTTTGCTGCACTTGTCTCTTGCTGCTGCTGCTGCTCTGCCTGGCAGCTGCACTGACACTGCTCCAGCACCGGGGCAAGGAGGGGAAAAGGGGCTGCAAATTCCTCGAGAAACAGCAAAAAAACCCCAACACAGCTCAGCATCCTCCCGGGGCTGCTGCTGGCAGCGACAGCCCCGCAGATGGCAGTGGCAGGTTAAAATCCAGCTCGGAGCTGCAGAGCTCAGCACGGGCAGCTCCTCTGGTCCCCACCAAACCAAGCACCCCACCTGGCCCTCACTGCTGACATCCTTCCTCCAGGGATGAATGTGAGGGTTTTCCTGGAGGCCATGCTCAGAGCAGGGCTGGGGGAAGCAGGGTGGTGATGGAACAGGGCTGGGATGTGGACAGTTTTTTATTGAGACACAGTCCATGGGAAAAAGAGACGTGAGAAAGTACATCTGAGAAAGCAACAGCTGCCTAATTCAAGGACATGGTTGCTTTGAGCAAGAAGTTGTTTAAGAAAATATGTGATAACAGGAGGTAAAAAAGAAGCCACAAACATCTTGAGAAAGGTGGGACTGACTTTTTTAGCTGACCAATAGTGAGCTCTAGTTTTGCAATATCTATGAGCCTTATTACTGTGATTATAAAAATGTGCCTGTTAATCAATAAATTGAGACTTGTCGATCATCAGAGGGTGAACAGGTCTCTCGTCTACCTCATCACTGGGACAAGTGGAAAATTGGGAAGGTAAAGGCAAAACTGCAGGAGCAGGGAGGAGCAGTGTGAGGTAGAGAGGGGGCAGATGGAGAGCAAAGCTGCCCAGCAGAGAAAGGGGAACACAGGCAGGTGCCAGGCACAGGGTTCTGGTGTAAATCTGGCATTTATAACCCTGGCACAGGGTGTTCTGTGGCTGCTCCATCCCTGGCAGTGCCCAGGGCCAGGCTGGACATTGGGGCTTGGAGCAGCCTGGGGCAGTGGGAGGTGTCCCTGGGACAGTGGGAGATGACCCTGGGACAGTGGAGGTGACCCTGGGACAATGGAAGGTGTCCCTGGGACAATGGGAGGTGTCCCTGGGACAGTGGAGGTGTCCCTGGAACAATGGAAGGTGTCCCTGGGACAATGGAAGGTGTCCCTGGGACAGTGGGAGGTGTCCCTGGGACAGTGGAGGTGTCCCTGAGACAATGGAAGGTGACCCTGGGACAATGGAAGGTGTCCCTGGGACAATGGAAGGTGTCCCTGGACAGTGAGAGGTGTCCCTGGGACAATGGAAGGTGTCCTTGGGACAGTGGAGGTGTCCCTGGGGCAGTGGGAGGTGTCCCTGGGACAATGGGAGGTGTCCCTGGGACAGTGGGAGGTGTCCCTGGGACAGTGGAGGTGTCCCTGGGACAGTGGAAGGTGTCCCTGGGACAATGGGAGGTGTCCCTGGGACAGTGAGAGGTGTCCCTGGGGACAGTGGGAGGTGTCCCTGGGGCAGTGGAAGGTGACCCTGGGACAATGGGAGGTGTCCCTGTCTGGGGACCAGGTCTTCCCCCTCACACTTCTTTGTCATGTGCTTCTCTCTCATCCTCTCCCTCTTGCCAGTGAAAGATGGATCTGTCATCTTCATGTTTCCAGGGTTAATGAAAAGAAGTTTCCCTCCAGGCCAGAGGCACAGCAAACCCGTTCTGCTGGAAAATTCAAAGTGAGGATTAAAATTTGTAAAGCAGCACACACGGCCTTGTGCAGCATCTGCCATTACTGCCCAAACTGCTGTGGATAAGTGGCAGTGCCACTGGCATGGGATTGTCCAGAGGATCCCTTGTGGTGTGGAGGGACAGGGCTCACCTGCATGCACAGAGAGTTTGGTGTGTGGAGTTTTACAGCACCAGTGTGTCCCATGGCTCCCTCAAAACCAGCCTTGGTTTCTTTGATGGATGCAGACACAGCCTGGGAAGTGGCTTTTTTTTTCACAATGATTCTGCATCTCCCAGCTGGCCTGCTTGGTCCTGTCCTGTCTAATCTGGCAGCATCAAGGACAGAATTAGCAGAACAACTTATCCCCAAGCAGGAGTTCAGGTTGTCTTTAAGCAGGAGTTGGTGTGGGGGGATTGGTGCCCCCAATCCCCTGAGCAACAAAGGCAAAGATGTCCCAAGGCACCAGCTGAGGAGGGGATGGCCTGGACCAAAAAACCTCCCAAGACTTAGAGGGTAGCAATTCATGCATTTAATATTTCAGGCCATCAAACATATTTCATCCCAAATGAAACCTCTGGGCATTAAACACCTGAGTTCCTCTCTGGAACTGATCCCAAGGCACCTCAGTCTTTAAACACCCAAATTTCTCTGTTCTGCCTCTCTCCAAACCACACTCCCTGCCTGTGAAGGGTTCACATCCCAGTGATAAGACAAGAGCCAATAGCTGGATGCCAACAGATGGAAGCAATAAGCAAGAACAGGGAGTGTAACAGAAATAATAAACAAGCACACGTAGAACATTTTCTCCTACGCTGGCCAAGGAAAGTCCATTAATTCTCATCTGGAAATCCCTGTAACATTGGCAGCGAGGATCTGCTGCCATGGCTGCTCGTGCTGCTGCCCCACTGCACACATTTGCCTTGGTAATGTGAGCCATCAGCCAGGAAATGCTGCACCTTTCTCCTTCCAGCTCCTTTCCCCATACCCAGGGACGAAGAATATGCTGCCAGTAAGAGGTGAGTGAGAGAAAAAGAAAGGAAAGGAAGAAAAGAAAGAAAAAGAAGCAAAGGAAGAAAGGGAGAGAGAAAGGGAGAAAGGAAGGAAGGAAGGGAGGAAAAGAAGGAAAGGGAGGGAGGGAGGGAGGGAGGGAGGGAGGGAGGGAAGGAAGGAAGGAAGGAAGGAAGGAAGGAAGGAAGGAAGGAAGGAAGGAAGGAAGGAAGGAAGGAAGGAAGGAAGGAAGGAAGGAAGGAAGGAAGGAAGGAAGGAAGGAAGGAAGGAAGGAAGGAAGGAAGGAAGGAAGGAAGGAAGGAAGGAAGGAAGGAAGGAAGGAAGGAAGGAAGGAAGGAAGGAAGGAAGGAAGGAAGGAAGGAAGGAAGGAAGGAAGGAAGGAAGGAAGGAAGGAAGGAAGGAAGGAAGGAAGGAAAGGAAGGAAGGAAAGGAAGGAAAGATTCACAGCTTGGTAAACCAGTGTAAAACCCAGAGCCAAACCTGCTGTGCCCCAGGAAAAGGGAGAGGGGCAGCAGTGAAATTTTGCTGAGGAGCAGCTGCAGGCAGCAAGGACCAAAGGACACAACAGCTCCCACCACACCAGCCCTGCATGGTCCAGCCCCAGTGGGCACTGCAAACACAGATTGTGGCCTTTTTGCCCACAGGGATGGGCAGACACATCAGCCAGCACCAGGGACCACCAAGCCCAAGCAGCAGACTCACCTTGACAGCTCTGAACACCCTCTGGGAGCTCCCAAACTTGAATTCCTCCCTCAAGGACTGACCTCCTCCTCAGGTGCCTTTCCCAGTCCCAAACATCACCTCCAGGGCTTGCTGCACTGGGGGGACTCTGTGGTGTCCCTGCTGTCCCCTCATGAACCCACAGCCAGCAGCTCTCTGCCTCTCACCTTGGTCACAACGAGAAGGGAGTTGATGCAGCAGGCATCAGTGAAACAGCAACTTCTTTCTCCTTGACATTCAGGAGGCTGGAAAGCTCCTTGTAGGGTCAAGCAGAGCAGCTTTTAAATAATGCATCATGTTTGTTAGTGTGCTGGCATTTAAATGCTGGCTGGGAGGGAAAAGGGAACTGGGTTCCAGTGCTGTGAGCTTTTTATTATGGGGCCACTGGAAGCCCCTTGTGGAACCACAACACTCACACCCCACCTGGCCCTCACTCACCTGCTGCTCTGCACATCCTGGCTCCTCCTGCATGCTCAGGGATGTGCTTCCACCCTCACCTGCACATCCCTGTCACAGACAGCTTTTATGGAAAGTCCTTTCCTTAGGGTTTTTCCTCCTGAGAAGCTGAGAGGCCTCAGGAACAAAATGTAAACATTGATTATCTGCTGCTGTGGAATGCAACAAGCAGATCTTTGATTAGCCCATGTTGGTTGTTTCTAATTAATAGCCAATCACAGTCAGCTCAGACAGAGAGCCTGAGCCACAAACCTTTGTTATCATTCTTTGCTATTCTATTCTTAGCCAGCCTTCTGATGAAAACCTTTTCTTCTATTATTTTAGTATAGTTTTAATGTAATATATATCATAAAATAATAAATCAAGCCTTCTGAAACACGGAGTCAGATTCTCATCTCCTCCCTGACCCAAGAACCCCTGTGAACACCATCACACATCCCATCCTTCTCCACATGCTCAGAGCTCACTGGGCTGGGAGGATGGACAGACAAACACCCCTGAAATGTACCTGTATCCCCCTGGCACACAGTCCCTGCCAAACAGCCTGACCCCAGTGGCTGTGAGCACCTGGTGTGTCTCATTGCTGTGGGGATGGGCAGCAAGAGGAGGGTTTGAGCACCAGATCCAGGCTGGGACAGGGGCTCTCTCCCTGAGCTGTGGGGACAGACCCTCCCCAGCCCCTTTCCCCTGCCAGAGCAAGAGCACTCAGACGAGCTGTGCTCTGTGCTCATCATGCTGAGCAGCGAGAATTCACCTTTCTAACAACCAGCTGAACACTTTGGAGCACCTGGGTTGAATTTTCAGGCCTGTGATGTGTTGCCAGGAGCTGTCACTTCTGCTTGGATCAGTCATTTGAGCAGTGTGTTAGCAGGTGGTGTCACAGCTCTGCCTGGGATCAGTGAGCAGGGATGGGGAAGGAGCTGGAAACTCGAGTGACCTTCTGGCAGTGCCTGTGCTGCTGCAGTTTGTCACTGCAGAGCATTGCTGGGGTCACCCTCCCCTGCCTTCTTCTAAAGCTGCTGCCAGGCCAAGGCCAGTGGGGATGGGGTCACATATCACAATATAATAAATCCAGCACCCAGCTCCCCTCCTGGGCTCCAGATGATGCCATGCAAACAGATAACCCTGCAGATAACCACCGTGGCAGGAAGAGAATTGTTGCCCAAATAATTTGTGTGGGGGTTTTTTCTTTATTATCTTTCCTCTCCCTCCCACCTTCCCCACCCTGGCAATTAATTAACCTCGGTGGTTTATAGCAAATTGCCTTCCAGCAAAAATCAGGCCTGCTGTGATAGCAGCCCTAATTGCCATGTCAGAGATTTCCTAGCCCCATTCATTCCCCAGCACCATCAGCTATTGTTATAAATTAATAAAGCCTGGACACATCCCGTATTTAAGAATGAAAGCACAGAGAGAGAGAGAGTGATGGAGCATTAAAGAGACAGAACATCTGAAGGCTCCTGACAGGACCCCAAGATTCTGCTCTCCTTCCCTGCTTTCCAAAAACAACCTCAAAATATGAGACTGGAGGTATTTCTAAATGCAGCTCCCTAAAAACTCACCCATCTGCCTAAAAACACGCCCATTCAGAATTACAGGGTATTTTTAGACTGTAAAAGAGAGCAGATATAAATATGTCTTCATTCCTGCTGCAATCCCATTGGCTTAATCAATTACATCACTGATAGGTTTGATCCATGACATCCAAACAGAGATTCTATTACAGAGTGAGCATGCAGAGAATGTACATATGTGTGTGCCTGGGGGATATATCTGTTTTTATATATTTGTACATAATATGTATAAATGTACAAATTTATATACAGGCATGGACACACATAGCCTTTCCTTTTCTATTAAAAAAAAACAACAAAAAAACACTGCTTGAATAATTTTCACAAATAAGACAAACCCCATATTTTGCTGGCAAAACGATTATGGCTGTCAGGTCTGATGGATGCAGTGTCTCCCATGAATTATTCATAGAGGCTAATTATAAGCTGGCAGATTTCTGGCACAAATGTGCTGGAGATCCCAGTTATCTGTGACTGATCTGCTCCTCCCAAGCTCCTGAGGCACCAGAGGAGAGCAACAAATGGCTCCAAACTGACTCACTGCACATGAGCTGAGCCAGGTGGGGACTCAGCCCTGCTCCTGCAAGGGCCAGCAGACCCCAAAGGGACCCCAAACTGCCTCAAACTGCCTGAAATCTCTGAGGATCTGATGGCAATTGCTGTGTGAAACAGGAATCTGCTGCCACAGGTCCAGCAGAGGATGCCCAAGGAAAGGTTTGGAATGGGTGATAAAGATTCAAAGGCAGAGCCTCTTCTAATCAGCTCTACTTCCATCACCTCCTGTGATTTCCAGCACAAGAAATCCTGTGGCTCCTCAGCTGGTTCCAGCACAGCCCCAGCAGCTGCTGGTGAGGATTCTCTAATGGAAACCAGTGAAAAGTGGATTTAGTGGATTTCCCAGGCTGGGAAAAGTGGATTTTCCAGGCTGGCAGTGATGAGCTCAGAGGGTTTGAGAGGTCCTGGCCAGCCCACCCTTGTTTGGGAGGTGTCTGAGGGGCATTGCCAGCCTTTGCAGAGCCCACAGCCATGGCAGCCCCCAAACCCTGCACTGCAGCAAGCCTGAGCTGTGAGGATGAAGAGGAAGAAGGATGCAGTGACCCCCTGGCCAGGCTGGATGGTGTCACACAGTGTCACCTGCTCCCAGGGGTCCCTCCCTCCCAAATCCCCTCAGCATTTCCAGCTCTGGGGCTGCAGCTCTGGTTTAAAGCTCTTTGCTTTCTTTGAGGCTTTGGCCACTTTGCAGGAGTTTCATTCACCCATCAGTCGCTGTCTGGAGAACAAAGCTTCAGAGGCAAAACCAAAGGTCAGAAGAAGTTCCCTGTTCAAAGTCTCCTCCTCTGCAGGAGTTAAACACAGCATCAAACTCCACTGGAAAGCACCATGACTCTCCAAAGCTCTGTTTGCATGGCTGGAGCTCATCTCTGAGCAAAGCAGAGGACAAAACTCCCAGGTTTTGACTGGAAATTTAAGAGAAAGTCCCAGGTTATGTCCCACACCAGGAAACCTGGCACAAGGACAGCAAAGAACAGGAAATCCACAACCACGAATTCCATGGAATTCCATGCCTGAGAGAGAGGGACAAGGCAGATTTCTTGAGGCTTCTCCAACCCATTAATCTGCCCACTAATACAAAACTTAATTCTGCCAGCAGTGGACACCTTGAGGGGGAAATTCAGGGCTTATTGGTTCAAATAGCCCAGCCAGTTTCCAGCCTCAGTGGATATTTCATTACTGCCCAATGGGGCCAGTTAGTGATTGTGCCTTTAGGGCACAGCTGAAGAACAGGAACCCCATGGATGAGCCTTTCCTTGCCCTGGCTCCCTGGAGCTGCCACTGAAATCAGCACAGCTCTGGGGACTGTCTGAGGCACAGCTTTGGTTCCCTGCTATTCTGGCTGTGTGAGCACATTCAACCCCAAATCTGAGTGTCTGGGCTGTCAGTGACTGAGGCACAGCTTTGCTTCCCTGCTATATTCTGGCTGTGTGAGCAGATCCACCCAGAGCAGATCCCCAAATCTGAGTGTCTGGGCTATCAGTGTCTGAGGCACAGCTTTGGTTCCCAGCTATTCTGCCTGTGTGAGCAGATCCAACCCAGAGCAGATCCAACCCCAAATCTGAGTGCCTGGGCTGTCAGTGACTGGGGCACAGCTTTGGTTCCCAGCTATTCTGGCTGTGTGAGCAGATCCAACCCCAAACCTGAGTGCCTGGGCTATCAGTGACTGAGGCACAGCTTTGGTTCCCTGCTATTCTGCCTGTGTGAGCAGATCCAACCCCAAATCTGAGTGTCTGGGCTGTCAGTGTCTGAGGCACAGCTTTGGTTCCCAGCTATTCTGGCTGTGTGAGCACATTCAACCCCAAATCTGAGTGTCTGAGCTGTCAGTGACTGAGGCACAGCTTTGGTTCCCAGCTATTCTGGCTGTGTGAGCAGATCCAACCCCAAATCTGAGTGCCTGGGCTATCAGTGTCTGAGGCACAGCTTTGGTTCCCTGCTATATTCTTTGGTTCCCTGCTATATTCTGGCTGTGTGAGCAGATCCAACCCCAAATCTGAGTGCCTGGGTGTCACAGACATCCTTTGTGAAAAATCCTTTCTGTAGGACTTTTCCTGCTGGAGCTGAGAAGCTCAGTAACAAATGTAAACAATTATTGTCTGCTGCTGTGGAATGCAACAGGTCCACCTGTGGTTGGTCCCCTGTAGATGTTTGGATTTATTGACCACTCATGGTGGAGCTGCTATTGCTCTCTGCTGAGACACAGACCTTTGTTATTATTCTTTCTATTTCTATTCTTATCTTAGCCAGCTTCTGAAGAAGCTCCTTTCCTATTTCTATGTAGTATAGTTATAATGTTATATATATATCATAATATAATAAATCAAGCCTTCTGATCATGGAATCAAGATCCTGTCTCTTCCATCCTCTAACAAACCCCTGTGACCACCATCACAACCTGGGAACACCTGAGGCACAGGAAATAATCTCACTAACACCTGTCCTTGCTCCCTTCAGGATAAAAGGGCAGGTTGTGAGCAAGAGAATGAATGGCCCTAATAAGGCCAGGGCTGGTAAATAACATTATGCCTTCATTTGCTCTGAACCATTCATATTCCTCCAAGCAGAAAGGTAACAAGAATTGTGCAGCAATAACAGGTTCAGCTGTTGGGAGCCTGCAAACTTTGTCTCTTCTCTCAGTGCGTGCTATAAAAATTACCCCTCAGAGAGCTTTCCTTCTCTTTCCTTTTCCTCTTGACATACTGTAGATATAAACTCTCTCCCTGGAAGGAAATTTCTTCTCCCATGCATTCCAAGCTCAGTGACATTCTTCACAGGGCCCTGGAGCACAGGGGCTCTGTGTGCATCTGTCTCCTTGGTGTGAACCTAAAGATCAGGAGGCATTCATTTACAAAAATAGTGAGGGCACTTTTTTTTCTTTTTTTTCCTTCTTGCCTGAGCCTCCTCCTAAATCTAAAGCTGGTGCTAAATCCTCCCAGGTGCTGAGGAAGCAGCAGCCTGCCCAGGTACAGTCAGGATAATTGGGATGCAGAGGAGACAGACCTGCACAATTCTCCCTTGTCTATACACTGCCCTCCCCATCTCACTCCTCCTCTGCACTTTTAATGTTTTCTTTCAACCTCTGGGTTGTATTAAAATATTAATGCTTAGGTTTTATTATAATTTTATATTCCGCAGTTAATATTTTAATACAATAAAAGCCCAAATGAAGTCTTTCAATGTTATTGGATGAAATGATTATGCACAATTGAAACAAAACAATCCATTAGGGCCAGGAAGATGTTTTCTTGTAATTTTCTTTTCCTGACTGTTAACCAAATGTCATTCTTTTGTTTTGAGGAAAGGACAGCCCTCCCTGCTTTCAAAATATCAAGGATTCAATTGAATAGTGTATTCAGGTGCCTCAAATGGAAACAAACACCCCTGATGTGGCTCCAGATTTACCTTGCTGTGTGATGTAGCTCTGAGAAGGAAGGGTATGGCCCAGAAAGGGACAAGGTGAGACATGAGGGTGCCCAGCCCTGCCATGTGCCACCCCAGCCCTGTCCCTGCTCTGGATTTGCTGTTCTGCCCCCAAAAGAGCTGCAGGCACCCACCTGGCTGTGCTGCAGCAGGGCAGGTGAGCACAGCTCTTGGACAGAGGGTCTGAGCCAGCTGACTGTGATTGGCCATTAATTAGAAACAACCCTATGAGACCAATCCCAGATGCACCTGTTGCATTCCACAGCAGCAGATAATCAATGTTTGCATTTTGTTCCTCTCAGCTTCCCAGGAGGAAAAAACCCCAAGGAAAAGATTTTTCATAAAAGATGTCTGTGACATTTGATGAAGCTGAAGAGCCCAGGACTGGGGTTTGTGTTGGTTATGGGGTCCACTGGGATTGGTTTGAAGTCCCTGATGGGCACATTTGTGTCCTGGGCAGCAGAGTGGCACCAGTCAGGGGTTGGCAGAGGGAGCACCAAGCCCCAGGTGCCAAAGATGTGTCCTGGAGCCATCCCCACTGCCCCAGCTCTGCCAGGCAGCCTCACCCACGGGGGGAAACTGCAGCAGGGGAGTCAACCACAGAATCAGGCACTGCAGCCAGGCTGAAATTGCTCCAAAACCAGTCCCAGCACAGAAACTCTCAAGCCAGCTGTGCTGGGAACCTCGTGTTGATCAGACCTGAGGAAACAGGACCTTCCTGCCCTCCTCACAGCCACCCACACCTTGCCCCTGCAATGGAGGAATTATTTATTTTGTGGCCTTTTGCCAAGACACTGAAGGTTTTCCTTGTATTTGGCAGAGCAGCTTTCTTCCTATCTTCTGTGGTCAGGAAGTGTTTCTCCACATGAGGATTTGCCTGTATGGCAAGGATTTACTATTCCAATCAAAATTCAGCTTCTACAGGCCACTAATCCCACATATCTGCAGCAGAATAATCCATCCAGCACGAGCACACGAGGGAATTTCCCTGGGTGGACAAAATCTTGCAGGTCCTTTGCAAAGTGAAGAGGAAAAGGGAATTGGGCACCAAATTTCAGCAGGATCCCTCAGGAGCTGCTGCAGGGAGAAGCTCAGAGAGTTTAAAAGCAATCCCAACCTAGGGATGATTTAACAGCATTTCAAAATGCTGAAGAATCTTCTCATCACAATAATGTCAGAGCCTGTCAGGGAGGAGGGAAAACAGACGCTCTGAACACGATGGATCTGTGAGAAATGGAAAATGCTGTTTAGTTAAAACAAAGCTCTTTCAAAGCACGCAGTGGGGGAGCAGAGGGAGGGAAGAGTAAAGGCAAAAAGCACCTCGTTCTGTAAATTTAAAAGAGATTTAAACCTGCTGAGGTGCAGAGCCCTGCCTGCTTGGCACAGCCAGAGGAATTGCTGCCACTCAGGGAGGTGGGAACCCCTTCCCCTGGAGCACAGCCCAGAGCATCCCTGCTCCAGCCACCCCGGGGGAAAAGCCTCTTTAAATAATAGTAGTAGTAATAATAATAATAATAATTTTATTATATTTTAAGTCATAATAATAACAATAACAATAATAATAAAAATAATAATTATTATTATCGTCATCATCATCTTTTAAATAATCAGAAGAAACTGAGAGGAGGAAGTGTCACCTGGAACCTTGAAGATAATAATTTTATTATATTTTAAGCCATAATAATAATAATAATAATAATAATAATAATAATAATAATAATAATAATTATTATTATTATTATTATCGTCATCATCATCTTTTAAATAATCAGAAGAAATTGAGAGGAGGAAGTGTCACCTGGAACCTTGAAGAACAGTTGCCAAGAGATGTTGCACTTCCTCCTCTCAATTTTTTTCTGATTATTTAAAAGATGATAATAATAATAGTAGTAGTAATAATAATAACAACAATAATAATAAGCTTAAAAGCAAATAATGATAATAATATTTATATTTATATTTATATTTATATTTATATTTATATTTATATTTATATTTATATTTATATTTATATTTATATTTATATTTATATTTATATTTTTATTTTTTAATTTTTATTTTTATTTTTATTTTTATTTTTACTTTTACTTTTTAGATTTATTTTATTTCTATTTATTATTATTATTATTATTATTATTATTATTATTATTATTATTATTATTATTATTATTATCTTTTAAATAATCAGAAGAAGGTGAGAGGAGGAAGTGTCACCCTGAACCTTGAGACAGATCCTTTTAACTTGTACTGGTTAATAATAGCAACCCCAAAGGATAACCCTCAAACAATGAGAGAAATTACAGAGAAATCAGAGAAATCACAGCAAAGGAAAGAAAAATAAAAACCCATTCAGGATTGTGGAAGATCAGCATACCTGAGCAAAGAGACTTTCATGGACATGTCTTTAATCTTTCCTGCTTGCAGCCCTTAATAGCAGAACCTGATTCCAAGACTTGGTGATTGATTTCCAGCCCAGACACAAAGTGACAGGCTCATTTTCAAGTATTGCTCAGCTATAATTCCGTATTTTATTTGTTATTATTGTAACCTGCTGATGGAGTGGGGCTGTATTCGAGGCAGTGGGTAACAACTCTGGCTCCAGGCATTATTTAGAGTTGGGTTTTTAATGCCACAGCCTCGTGCCTCTTGATATTTATGAAGAAGATGTGCCTGCTCGGATCTTATTTGTTTGTTGTTCAAACAAAGGCTCAGGAAATTGGATGCTGTTTCTGGCCAGTGATATCATCTCAACAGTTAAGGGAAGGCCACTGGGCTGTTCACATTTCTCCAGCACAGCAGTGAGGAGAGCTGCCTGCAATTCAAGGTGAGTGAGTCACCTTGGAATGTGCTTCATGTCTGTGAAGGGGGCAAAGCTCTGCTCCTCAAACCACGGGGCAGAGGAACCTCTGAGCTGGGGCTGAGCACTCCCCCAGGGGTCTGGGGCACCCCACTGCCCATCACTGACATTCCTCTTCTGATTTCCCCATTTTTTCCCTTAATTTCTCCCTCTAATTTCTCCCTCTTCTAATCAAAGATCAAATTGAGAGATCTTGCCTTGGCATTTTGCTCACTCAGAATAAGGAAAACTTTCCAGTCAGATTCAGAGAGAGCATTCATTCCCCTGGACAGCAGCATGAGCAGCTCCCCAAAGGTCTGGGGCAGCCCCACTGCTCATCACTGACATTCCTCTTCTGATTTCCCCATTTTTTCCCTTAATTTCTCCAATTTCTCCCTCTTCTAATCAAAGATCAAATTAAGAGATCTTGCCTTGGCATTTTGCTCACTCAGAATAAGGTTCTTGGAAGGAAAACCTTGCAGCCAGATTCAGAGAGAACATTCATTCCCATGGACAGCAGCATGAGCAGCTCCCCCAAGGGTCTAGGGTAGCCCCACTGCCCATCACTTAAATTTCTCTCCTGATTTTCCAATTTTCCCAATTTTTCCCTTAATTTCTCCCTCTAATTTCTCCCTCTTCTAATCAAAGATCAAATTAAGAGATCTTGCCTTGACATTTTGCTCACTCAGAATAAGGAAAACTTTCCAGCCAGATTCAGAAAGAGCATTCACCCCACTGGAGACCAGCATGAGCAGCTCCCCAAGGGTCTGGGGCAGCCCCACTGCCCATCACTTAAATTTCTCTCCTGATTCTCCAATTTTCCCCATTTCTTGCCTTAATTTCTCCCTCTTCTAAACAAAAATCAAATTAAGAGATCTTGCCTTGGCATTTTCTCACTCAGAATAAGGAAAACTTTCCAGCCAGATTCAGAGAGAGCATTCACCCCACTGGAGAGCAGCATGAGCAGCTGCCCCAAGGGTCTGGGGCAGCCCCACTGCCCATCACTTAAATTTCTCTCCTGATTTTCCCATTTTCCCCATTTCTTTCCTTAATTTCTCCCTCTTCTAATCAAAGATCAAATTGAGAGATCTTGCCTTGGCATTTTGCTCACTCAGAATAAGGCTCTTGGAAGGAAAACCTTGCAGCCAGATTCAGAGAGAGCATTCCTCCCACTGGACAGCAGCATGAGCAGCTCCCCCAGGGGTCTGGGGCAGCCCCACTGCCCATCACTTAAATGTCTCTCCTGATTTTCCAATTTTCCCCATTTCTTGCCTTAATTTCTCCCTCTTCTAATCAAAGATCAAATTGAGAGATTTTGCCTTGGCATTTTGCTCACTCAGAATAAGGAAAACTTTCCAGCCAGATTCAGAGAGAGCATTCACCCCACTGGAGACCAAAGGTCTGGGGCAGCCCCACTGCTTATCACTGAAATTTCTCTTCTGATTTGCCAGAGTTTTCCCCATTTATTGCCTTAATTTCTCAAATTAAATTTGAGAAATTAAGAGATCAAATTAAGAAATCTTGCCTTGGCATTTTGCTCACTCAGAACAAGGAAAACCTCCCAGCCACATTCAGAGAGAGCATTCACCCCACTGGAGACCAGCATGGAAAATCCTGCTGGGCTTCTCAGGGCTTTTGTGGGATCAGGGCATGTTTATGGAGCCAGAGCAAAGGGTCATGCTGGCTGCTCCTTTTCCAGGCCAGGAAAATGTCTTAGCCCTGGTTTAAACCTCAGCTCACTCCCCTTGCCTTGCGGCACGAAGGAGAGGAGGGTGCAGAGCTTGCTGCTCCCTGTGACCTCACCTGGGAGCTCCTAAATAACTCTGGCAGCTGGGAAAAGCTGGTTCAGCCTGAGAAACGGAGCCTGCTGCAGCAGCAGAAGCCAAGGAAGGGACCTGATGCTCCAGCTCTGGGGTTTAACCTCTGCTGTGCCTCTGTGCAGCAGCAGCGAGTGGAGTTTGTGCTCACAACAGAAACCTTCCCAAGGCTGCTGGCTCTCTTCTCCACAAACGTGGCCCTCTGCTGTTCACAAGCGAAATACAGAGAAATCAGCAATAATTGCTCATGAATATGAGAGGATTGTTGGAAAAGTGGCTTTTCCACACCTTAAACTCAGTTCAGGTGGCTCAGGAAGCCACGAGCAGCATCCATGAGCAGCATCCCGAACATCAGCTGGAGCATCACAAAGATTTTACCTTCCCTCTCACTCCCACCTCCCTCTGCTTTGGAAACAAAGATTCCTTGGGGGTTTGCAGATCTAAATCTGCTGTGCTAGGAAGGAATAAACCCCCAGCACTGTTATCTGGTGGGTGGAGAGGAGGAGCAGAGGGAAAGGATGCAGATCAGTGAGGGGTGGCCACACACACCCACAGGGGAGGCTGCAGCTCAGCTCAGGCTCTGAGAGGAAGCAGAGCTGTCGTTTATATCAGGGTTTCCATAGAGACCCACTTTTGAAAGACTTAAGGTGGAATGGTGATGTATGTTCTGAGGGGCTGGAGATAAAAATAGCCTTGCTAAGTGCTGCATGGACTAATTAGATGATGATCCTTGGCTCGGAGCTCTCCTTGGTGGTGCTGGGCTTGCCCACACGTTCCTGCTGGTGCAGGGGGCAATGCAGCACCTCCAAAGCAGCAGTGATCTCTGCTGAGGGCTCCCCTGGGAGGATTGATGCTTTTCAAAGCTTTGTCTTTGCCAGCCCAAGCAGAAACAAGGTGTGCTCCAGCCCTTCTGCTCCAGCAGCACCCAGGGGTCACAGCCTGGCCTTTGGCTGTGGGTTGGCAAAAGGAGGAAAGCAGAAAGGGAAGGAGGAGCCCAGCAATGGGCACTGGAGGATTTCCACCTGCTGTGGCAAGGAAAGCAACAAATTCACTGAAACCAGCCCAAAAGCCTCAGACAGGGGCATTTCACCTGCTGGGATTCCAGGAGCTCCAGGGAATGTCACATCCACCAGGCAGCAATGGGCTTTAATGGATTTCCACCTACCATGGCAAGGAAAGCAACAAATTCACTAAAACCAGCCTAAAAAGCATCAGACAGGGACATTTGACCTGTTGGATTCCAGGAACTCCAGGGAATGTCACATCCACCAGGCAGCAATGGGCACTGGTGGATTTCCACCTGCTGTGGCAAGGAAAGCAACAAATTCACTGAAACCAGCCCAAAAAGCCTCAGACAGGGGCATTTGACCTGCTGGGATTCCAGGAGCTCCAGGGAATGTCACATCCAGGGCAGGGAGGGATGGTGATGTGGTGATTTTGCTCCTTGGCTGTAGGAATTGCCTGACCCTGCACTGCTGCCACAGCCAGGCACAAACAAGAAAACAAAATACAGAAGGGAAGGAGCTCAGCCAGAGAAATGGGAGGGTCTCTGACAGCATCTCCCACCCCATGTTATGATGGAGCAATTGCTCAGGCTTGGCCAAACCTTTAATCCCTCAGAGACTGCCTGGGGTTTTTGCCCCACTTACTGAAAATAAAAATGCACTTTGGGTTTGCAGGTCAGCAAGAGCTGTTCGTGCACTTAGGTCAAAATGGCACTGTGGGAAAATCCTTTTTTTTTTGAAGGAACCAGAACAAAACCTTCTCAATACTCTGCTTTGAAAAAAGGGCATTTTGTTTGGAACTGCAATAACGTGGTGAATGCATCCAAGAAAGCAACAGAATCTTTTGTTTTGATGGGGAACAAACACAATTCTTTGAGTCCAATTACTTCTACTTGGGCAAGGGATGATGGAAAAAACTTTGTTTCTGGTGCCTCCCCCCTCCCCATACCCATCACTCTTCAGTTTCCTCCAGTTAAAGCCACAAAACAAATTAGAGATTTCTCACTCAGCTGCAGTCCTTAGCCAGAAGAGCAATTTCCATGCTGCCCTCAGCCCAGCTGTCTCACAGTCTGGCTATCTAACAAGCCACACTGACTCTCAGGATATTTTTCCTAAAGCAAATTCCTAATGATGGTTATGAAAACCTCCTTATGGTTTCCCAGCTGATGCAAAAGTAGCACACAGTGAGAAGAGGCCCTGATTCACATGTGAGCGTTTCTGGGAGCAGCCTCTGGTTTTTGGGGCTGTGTGGGGGTCATAAATAATGGAATTAACCCTAATGGAATACCCTGAGTTGGGAGGGTTCACATGTGAGCGTTTCTAGCAGCAGAATCTGGTTTTTGGGGCTGTGTGGAGGTCATAAATAATGGAATTAACCCTAATGGAATACCCTGAGTTGGAAGGGACCCTCAGGGATGATCAGTGCAGCCCTGTCCCTGCACAGCCACCCCAACACCCCCACCCTGAGCACCCCTGGGAGCTCCTGCAGCTCTGGCAGCCTTGGCACCATTCCCTGGGCAGCCTGGGCAGTGCCCAGCAGCCTCGGGGGGCAGAACCTTGCCCTGAGCTCCATGCCAAGGCCTGGCCCAGCTCCAGCCCTTGCTGGGCTCCTGTCCCTGTCAGGAGCAGGGAAATCTGCTCAAAGTGAGGGGGTTGTGGCTCCCCAGTCCCAAAAAGCCCCTTTAACCTTGAGAGGAACACAGATTTTGCCATTGTCTCCTTTAAAGACCCGAACATGGATGTGCCCGTTTATTGACACACATAAATTTGGATTGACTTTTATTACACCTGAGCCTCAGCTCACAAACCTGCAGCAGAGCTATCTCTGAGTTTCTGCTGGCTCTCAGCCTCACCTTTTCATCACCTTTGGCTGCCTTGGTGCCCCTGACCATGGGCAGAGGCAGCTCCTGTGCCAGGCTCTGTGTGGCAGCTCTGCCCTGACAGGACCTGCAGCTGGAATTTTCCTGGCTTTCCTCATGTTCCAAGCCTTGATTCATCCCCTGCACAGGGAAAAGCAGCTCATGTGGAGCTGTCAGGGTGCCTGGAAGCCCCTGTTTTCCTCCCCAGCCCAGGAAGATCAGCAGCAGGGCTCCTGGGGAAGAAGAACAGCAGAAATCCTCTGCTGAAGGTCAGCAGCACAGCAAAGATTAATGGCACTGCAAGGTTTAGGTCTGGCTGTGCTGGGAGGGTCTCTGGAGACAGCCAATAAAGGCTGATAGAATTTTACATACAAATGAATCCTTTTAAGGAGCTGAATGCCCTGAACGAGCCTGGATGTGGCCGTGCTCCTGTCCTGAGGAGCGGGGCAGATGTTCCAACCTGATCAGAGGAGAGGAAGGGAAAAGGGAAAAGAGAAAAGAAAGGAAAAGAGAGAAAAAAGAGAAGGGAAAAGAGGAGAGGAGAGGAGAGGAGAGGAGAGGAGAGGAGAGGAGAGGAGAGGAGAGGAGAGGAGAGGAGAGGAGAGGAGAGGAGAGGAGAGGAGAGGAGAGGAGAGAAAAAGGGAGAAAAGAGAAAAGGGAAAAGGGAAAGGAGAGAAAAAGAGAAGAGAGAAGAGAAAAGTGGAAAAGGGAAAAGAGAAAAGAGAAAAGAGAGAAAAGAGAGAAGAGAAGAGAGAAAAGGAAAAAGAGAGAAGAGAGAAAAGGAAAAAGAGAGGAGAGAAGAGAGAAGAGGGAAAAGAGACGAGGAGAGGAGAGGAGAGGAGAGGAGAGGAGAGGAGAGGAGAGGAGAGGAGGAGAGGAGAGGAGAGGAGAGGAGAGGAGAGAAGAGAAGAGAAGAGAAGAGAAGAGAAGAGAAGAGAAGAGAAGAGAAGAGAAGAGAAGAGAAGAGAAGAGAAGAGAAGAGAAGAGAAGAGAAGAGAAGAGAAGAGAAGAGAAGAGAAGAGAAGAGAAGAGAAGAGAAGAGAGAAGAGGTTTTGCAGGCTGAGCCTGTGGGTTTGCAGGGTTTTGCTGCTCAGCCTGGCCCTGGGGCAGAGCAGGGCTGGGCACCCCGGGCTCCCACCCTTGCTCTGACACTGCAGGCTGGGTGGCCTTGCAGGATTTATGCCCCTCTTAAAACAAGGATCCTGACATTGTCCTCCTTTGTAAAGCGCCCTGGAGCTCACAGAGAGCAGCACTGCATCACAGAGAGTTATTGCTCCCTCTGATCCTTCTCCTGCCCTCCTCAGGTGAATTTCTGAGCATCTCCCAGACCTGACCCAGCAATATGAGTCACATCTGTCAGAGGCTGCTCCTCCATCATCCCCAGGGGAAAATGAGGGATGTGCTGATGTGTTTTGTCATGTCTGGGCTCAGCTCCTGGGCAGGGCTCCCTGTGTGTGTTGAGTTTTCAGTCACCTGCAGGGTCTGTCTGTGTGCAAGGGGAGGCAGGCACAGAGGCTGCTCAGAAATCAGGCAACAGGCAGCAATTTATAGTGTGGGGCCATCCAGACCTGGCATTTCGAGGCAAAATACACCTGGGAGAGGAGGTTTTCCACCCTCAAGGGCAGCAGGCTTGGGAAAGCTTGGTTAGGGCTGAGCCTTGGTCCAGCAAAATCCACTGGGACCTTTGTTTCTCCACCTTGTCCTAATTCCTGAGATCTGGGAGAGAGGGAATTAAAAACCACAGAAATCTTCCCTTTCCTCTCTCCCACTGCCCTGGGAGCCCCATCCTGCTGAGGGTTCCATCTTTGCAATGTCTGAGGTTCCTCCTGCTCACAGAGCACAGGGCTCTGATCTCTGGGAAGATCCAAGATGGGCATGGCCTTCACCACCTCCTAAATCTGATTTTCTTTCAGCTGTGGGAGGAAGCTCAGAGCACTGGAAGGTGTCTGGAGCATGGTCAGCCCTGTTCCTCTGTTAGCAGAAAAGGAGAACATGGAAAATTCTCCTCAAAAAACAAACCCCTGGGACTTCAAAATTGTTTTTCCAAATAAAAAGGTTCCCATGAAAGGACAAGCTTTTAATTTCAGGAACATTTGATTTTAGGATCTTTCTGAAAGCCTCAACTAAAAGTTGAGGAGGTGGTCTGGACACTAAAATGAGAATTCTCACCACCCTTCATTCCCCTTGTCATAAAAGATCTATTTCATGGCCCATTTGGAAAGTTCTGCTTTTTTAGTTTTGTTCTTTTTTCCTTTCAGACTCAGACCAAACCCCACCTTTCCCAAATTCAGAATTCCCTCCCCTGTGCTGAGCCCTGCTCACCTGGATGGAGCCTGCAGGGCAGCAGCCAACGTGGGAATTCTCCAAGGATTGTGTTTGGAGTTTTATAGCATTACACAGCAGCCTGATTGGATTTGAATGGCTTAAATTAACTGGGTTATTTAATGGATTGTCCAGATTAGGCAGGAATCTGCAAAGGCTGTTACTTCAAGAAGAGCAGCTGCATGGGAAGAAAAGATCTCCAAGTCACATTAATATCCTGGAGGCTCACAAGTCCTGACAGGCCACTCCTGTCCTTTATTGACATTCTCAGATGCATTTAGCCAGGTTTGTGTTTAGTTTAATAATCTCCCGAAAGTTTAATTGTTGCTTTATTCATCCATGACCTTTCCTTCTCATCTGGAGACATATTATTGCTAATCTACAAATTTCAAGAACCAGATTTATTTGCAAAACCAATTATTCTACTATGCAAATCTCTTCTGTTCCTGCAGCCTGCCTGAACAGGGCTTTTTTACCTCCACCATAATATATAGCCACTATTCAAATATTTGAATGTAAAATTTATCTATATTTCTTTTCAAGCATGCCCAGGTTCTGTGTGGTACAAAGTTAATTAAAGTCTTTAGAATCAAGAGCAGGTGCCCTGACCTTGATCCAGACCTGGCAGATTTAACCTCCAAAATCCTCATTTAACCACAGGGGAGCTGCAGGAACCTTTTTTCCTGACAAAGGGACCTCTGCAGACCCCAAAGGTGGCAGCTGATTGTCTTTGTAAAGGTTCCTGGACAAGTAATCAGATACAAAGACTCCCTGCATTACAGAAGGTTGATTAATAATAATTAACAAGAAATTTATCATAATAAGTTTCTATAAAATAATAAAAATGCAAAATGTCATTATATAAAAATTAATAATCTATAGGACAATATATAAAAGAATAAAAATATAAAAATATTACTATGAAATAATAATTACTAAGGTTGATTAATAATAATGAATAAGAAATTTCTTAAGAATAAGTTTCTAGAAAATAATAAAAATACAAAATGTCGTTATATAAATAAATAATAATCTATAGAACAGTATATAAAAGAATAAAAATATAAAAATATTACTATGAAATAATAATTACTAAGGTTGATTAATAAGAATTAATAAGAAATTTATTAAGAATAAGTTTCTATAAAATAATAAAAATACAAAACGTCGTTATATAAAAATTAATAATCTATAGGACAATATATAAAAGAATAAAAATCTAAAAATATTACTATGAAATAATAATTACTAAGGTTGATTAATAATAATTAATAAGAAACGTGTTAATAATAAGTTTCTATCAAATAATAAAAAGATAACATCTTATTATATAAATAATCTATAATTTATATAATAATTTATAATATTACATAAATAATAAGAATCTAAAATAATATAAAATAATAAATAAAGTTGATTATTAATAAGTAATAAAATTTATTAATAATCAATACGAAAACAGCAATTAATAACTGCTATTTTATATTTTAGTTCGGTACAGGTGGACTTAATTGGTCCTCCAATCTAAACACTCTCACCATTGGTTAATTAAGAAACCACCCTTTGGTAAACAAATCTCTTTAACACATTCTACTTGTTCATTATATTAGATGCAGTGAGTTAAGATGAGAATTATTATTATTATTATTATTATTATTATTATTAAGAATTAGTATTTTTAATAATTATTAATTATTATAATTTAATTTTAATTTTAATTTTAATTTTAATTTTAATTTTAATTTTAATTTTTATTTTTATTTTCATTTTTATTTTTATTTTTTATTTTTATTTTTACTTTTATAATTTTATTCTTTTTTTCTCTGATGAGAATGGTGTCTGGGCCAGTTGTGTTTCTCTCTGTGACCACATCTGGTCATCTCCTGGTAGCCAAACCCCTTCTCCAGCAAGAGCTGGCTCAAGCTCTCAGTATTTCAGCTCTCAGTGGCTTTAAGCTGTTTTTCACAGTGTGTGGATTGTTTCTCTTGCTCAAATAATTTAGCTTTAACCTGAGGCTGTGGGCTCAATCCTCGCTGTCAAAACCCAGCGTGCAGCTTTGCATGCAGCTCCTGAGGGGATGGGGGGATACAACATGAATCTCCCCGGCTCCTTCAAAGTCTTGCAGAGCTGCTTTATGTGTGTAGAAATCAACATAAATAAAAATAAACCTGACAGGCTTTAGTCTGTGTTCCTCTGGTGTATCCTTGTCTGCACTGGATTTAGCCAGGCTGGTTTTTATCTGACAGCATCAGCAGGGGATGTTTACAGAGGGACAGGCTCAGTAAATCCTGGCAGGGAAAAGGGTTCCCTCACAAATATTTCCAGGCCAAGTAAGAAATAGTGTGCAGCCCATGGACATGGAGTGAGCAGACATCTTTAGTGAAAAATCCCTTCTTAGGATTTTTCCTGCTGGAGCTGAGAAGCTCAGGAACAAATGTAAACAATTATTATCTGCTGCTGTGGAATGCAACAGGTCCACCTGGGATTGGTCTCATGTGGATGTTTGGATTTACTGACCACTCATGGTGGAGCTGCCATCACTCTCTGCAGAGAGACAGACCTTTGTTATTATTCTTTCTATTTCTATTCTTAGCATAGCCAGCTTCTGAAGAAGCTCCTTTCCTTTTCTATTTCTATGTAGTATAGTTATAATGTTATATATTGTGGACAGTTTTTTACTGAGACATAGTCCATGGGAAAAACTGACGTGAGAAAGTACATCTGAGAAAGCAACAGCTGCCTAATTCAAGGCCATGGTTTCTTTGAGCAAGAAGTTGTTTAATAAAATATGTGATAACAGGAGGTAAAAAAGAAGCCACAAACATCTTGAGAAAGGTGGGACTGACTTTTTATAGCTGACCAATAGTGAGCTCTAGTTTTGCAATATGTATGAGCCTTATTACTGTGATTATAAAAGTGTGCCTGTTAATCAATAAATCTGAGATCTTGTTGGTCATCAGTGGATGAGCAAGTCTCCTGTCTACCTTGTCAATATATATATATCATAATATAATAAATCAAACCTTCTGATCATGGAATCAAGATCCTGACTCTTCCATCCTCTAAAAAACCCCTGTGACCACCATCACACATGGAGGCAGCAGCAGCCCCTGGTGGGTTCCACCAGCCCCAGCTCCTTTTTGGGCTGAGCACACATGGTCTGCCCCAGCCAAGGTGCACAGCACAGCAGGCAGCTCTCACTGCCCCTGGAAATGGAAGTTTCTGCTCTGGTTTCACTTGAGCTAAAGAATTACTTTTTGTTCTTCTATGCAGAGGCAAACAGACCTCACAAAACCCTGCAACACTGTCCAATTACACTTGGAGGTGGAAACATCAGAGTTTCTTGTGGGAAAAGAGGCCACATTCTCCTGCTGCTGCCTGTGCTGTGGTGTGGGCACAAATGAAATGTGAATGAATTAAACCTCTCTCACCAATGCAAGTGATTACAGGGCAGCTGCAATCCAAGGTGAAGCTGAGCCTTTAGTAGGTTTATTTTAAGCTCAGACACCATTAAGTACACCAGAAACATGAAATAAACTTTCCCTCTGTGACATTTGGATGAAAATGTGACTGATTTTAATGATTGTAGGGTTTTCTGGTGCCCTGCAGCTGGACTCTGGCACCTGCTCTGGGCTGGCCACAGGCACCCTGTGCTGGGACAAATGTCTCCAGGAGGGTTTGCTGTAACTGGCCATCCTCGTTTCGCCAGAGTTGTTTGATATTTTTAGCTTTTCATCACAAACTGACTCTCATCTTGTCTCACAAAGCTGCTGTTGAGGCAGAACTGCTCTGAAATCCCACTTCTAATCTAAGTGCAGTCTCACCCATTGACACTGAGCCCTGTGGAAAGCATCACTGTGCTCTGATGCATATTCAGGCAGGGAGAGAGCTGAGCTGATGGACCTTCAGTGGCAAATCCAGCCAATTCCAGGCTCTTCTCCCCATCCCTGTGCTCTGTCACCAGCACTGTGCTGGCCCATCCAGGGCTCAGAGAAGGGCTGGGAAATGGGATCAACTAAGAAGGAAAACAAACTCTGCTTTTACTGGGTGGATTTTCAGCCAGAGCAGCTCCAGTGCTCACACACAGAGCCCTGGCAGGGCAGGGGAGGAGATGGAGCAGCAGGAGCTGCAAGGGACACCCTCAGTCTGTCCTGTCCCACTGCAAGGGACACCCCCAGTGTGTCCTGTCCCACTGCAAGGGACACCCCCAGTCTGTCCTGTCCCACTCCAAGGGACACCCCCAGTCTGTCCTGTCCCACTCCAAGGGACACCCCCAGTCTGTCCTGTCCCACTCCAAGGGACATCCCCAGTCTGTCCTGTCCCACTCCAAGGGACACCCCCAGTCTGTCCTGTCCCACTCCAAGGGACATCCCCAGTCTGTCCTGTCCCACTCCAAGGGACACCCCCAGTCTGTCCTGTCTCATTCCAAGGGACATCCCCAGTCTGTCCTGTCTCATTCCAAGGGACACCCCCAGTCTGTTCTGCCTCACTCCAAGGGACACCCCCAATCTGTCCTGTCCCACTCCAAGGGACACCCCCAGTCTGTTCTGTCATCCTGGCCTTGCTGCAGGACCCCAGACCTGTCTGCCCAGGTGTCACTCACTTCCCAAGGACACCAGCACTCAGCTCCTCTGCCAAAAACTTGGGGATACAAGAGCCTTTGTCTCCAGAGCACACGATGGTGAGGAAGATGAAACAAGAAAGCTTTCTAAAAGTGATTGTCTGGCAAAAGATTTTGAGAATATGGAAACTGTAAGTGAGATTGAAATGAAAGCAAGCTTTGAGATCTTTTAGTTACTGAACAACTGGAAAACAATGGTGTGGCCACTGAAGGTACTCTCTTTTGATGAAACAATATCCTCTGCCTGCAGAAAGGTCTAAAGGTCAGAGCAGACCCTGCTAACTTGGCAGAAGGGCCCAAAGAGGAGTTTTTAGGGTTTAAAATGTAACACAGTGTGGTAATGTAATGATTCTTATAAGCTGTATGTAAATGCTATAGGATTTGTATATTGTACTAGATTGGTTAGTGAGAATCAGAATATTCAACACAGAAGAAGATTTATTGTATTGTAAAGGGAACCTCACTCTCTTACCCCTTTTACTCTCTCACCCTCTCACCCTCTCTCCCCCTCTCTCCCTCAGGCCTGCTCCGATCTGTGCCTGGCAGCTCCCAGCAGGGCCCTGCACCCAGGCCCTTTGCAATAAACCCCAAATTCCAAGACCAGAAGGAGATTTATTGTATTGTAACGGGAACTTCACCCTCTGATCCTCTTTTTTACTCTCTCATTCTCTCTTTACCACTCTCTTTATCTCTCTCTCCCTCTTTGGGGCCTACTCTCAGCTGTGGCTGGCAGCTCCCAGCAGGGCCCTGCACCCAGGCCCTTTGCAATAAACCCCAAATCCCAGCAGGGCCCTGCACCCAGGCCCTTTGCAATAAACCCCAAATTCCAGACCTGGCTGCAGAGATCTCTCATCTCCATACATCCCGACCATCATACCCCCCAACATTCCAACAACACTCCACTTTTTTTTTCCACTTCTTCAAATTATATGATTCTTATAATTTGTCACATCGCTGGTGGTTTCCAAACATCATTTAGCCAGTGGAGGCTGAGGGGGGACAGCTGTTCTTCAGGTCAGCTCATGAGGCATTTGGCTTGCCAGTCAACCAAGTCTCACTCACTTGGAGACAATATATCTGAGCCATAAAACCTCAACTGGAAACATAACTCACCAAATTTAGTGAGTGGCCTGTCATCACTGAGAGCAATGATCCTTAACCCCTTATCTAGCTCCAGGGAATCATTATCTGCACTTGTTAATTTAGGCTTGTTTTAAGTAATAAAAAAGGATTTCTCTCAGCTAAAAATTTCTGATTCTGCTACAGCTTCATTATTCAGTTTCATACTAAGAATTTTTTTTAAATTGATTCAACTTGACATTCAAATAAATACCCAACATACCAGCCAATTAACACAGTTACTGGCCAAATTCCCAGGCATTTTTGCTAGCCAGGCAAGGGCTGCAGAAGCCTCTGAAAACGAAGCTGAGTTTAATCCATCCTTGTTGAGCTGTGCACATTTGAAATGTGACCCCAGCCCTTGCAGGGGGTGCCAGGCAGGGATTTCAGGCTGCACAGGGCACAGGTGGGAGCCTGGGTTTGCCTCAGCAACCCCTTCCAGCACAGCCTCTCCAGCATAATCCTTCACTTTCTCTTTGGGCTGCACTGCTCCCTGCACGTTTATGCACAAAAATCAAAACAATCAGGTGCAATGGTGCAGTGCCTCGCAGGTTTCAGCTCCTGTTCAGGGATCCATCCCTCACTGAGCTGCAGGAAAGGTTGGGGCAGCTCCTCACACCAATATCAGCCAGGAAAGGGCTCAAAAGGTAACAGCAATATTCCCTCAGAGCAGGACGAGCAGGGTCAGGGTGAAGGCAGGACATCAGTCACTAATATATAGAGTGGAAAAAGAAACCTGCCAGAAAACAACAAAAGCAAGTTGGGAACACAATCACCCCAAACTTCTGAGGTTAGCACAATGACCACAAAGCCTCCAGCAATCCATCTGTCAGCTGGGAAGATGTGATTCAGATAGTGAAGGGAGCCACACTGGTGGACAGCTCCATGGGAACCAATTTGCTTGAAGAAGGAAGAAACTTTAATCAGTCAGGGTTCAAAAGGCCTGTAACTCATGTCAGAGCAGAGCAAATCTGATTGTACACTCATCACAGGTGAACAAAAGATCAGAGAAGACAAAACAATTACAAGCAGATAATGAACTGGGTAGTCAGCAGCACAGACAGACTGAACCCAAAGAGTGGATCCAAGGTAACTGTCGCAGTTTTATGAAAAATCCTTTCTTTAGGATTTTTTTTTCTCCTGAGAAGCTGACAGGCCTCAGGGACAAAATGCAAACATTGATTATCTGCTGCTGTGGAATGCAACAGGTGCATCTGTGATTGGTCTCATGTGGTTGTGTCTAATTAATGGCCAGTCACAATCAGCTGGCTTGGACTCTGTCCAAGACACAAATCTTTGTTATAATTCTTTCTTTTTCTATTCTTAGCTAGCCTTCTGATGAAATCCTTCCTTCTATTCTTTTAGTATAGTTTTAATGTAATATATATATAATAAATCAAGCCTTCTGAAACATGGAGTCAGATCCTCATCTCTTCCCTCAATCTAAAACCCCTGTGAACACCAGCACAGGTAACCATGCCCAGGGCAGCAGGAAGAGCAGGAGGAAGAAGAACCAGCTCACCTCCATGTGCTGGAGTCCTGGAAGAGGAGAACAGCCCAAATCTAATCCTGAAAATGCTGTGGTTTGGCAGTCAGTGCTTTTCCAGCCCCTCTCCTTTGTGGCTTGTGTTGCCACCACCAGACTGTGAAGGAAACCTTGAAGCCATTTCCAGCTCCTCAGTTCCAAGGCACCAGCTGCTTTAGGATGGCTGCTCCTGCCCTTCCTGCTCTGCTGGAGCCCTGACACTTGCTTTGCAGGGTATGAAGGATTCTCCTCCAAAGCATCAGCTCTGAAGAAATAACTGCCCCAGGGAGCCTGAGCTGCAGTCGTGGGGAGAGGCAGATTAGAGGAATCAGACTCATTTTCCAGTGGAACAGCTGGGAATGTGCAGGCACTGTGGGTGACTGTCTCAGATGAGACAGGTTATGAGCAGCTGACAGAGAGGAATGTCTCAAATGCTCCAGAGCCCAGGCACAGGCACCCAGCAGGATGTTTGCTCTGCTCCTCCAGCCCTCTGTGGAGCAGGGAAAAGCAAAAATATCCACCTCTGCCAGAGAGACTGATGGTGCCCTGTTGGGGAAGATGAAACAGGAAAGCCTTTTAAATATGATTGCCTGGCAAAAGATTTTGAGAATATAGAAACGTTAAGTGAGATTGAAATGAAAGCAAGTGTTGAGATCCTCAGTTACTGAACAATGGGAAAACAATGGTGTGGCTGGCTGAAGGTAATCCCCTTTTGATGGAACAACACCCTCTGCTTGCAGACAGGCCCAAGGGTCAGAGCAGACCCTGCAGCTTGGCAGAAGGGCCCAAAGAGGAGTTTTTAGGGTTTAAAATGTAACACAGTATGGTAATGTAGTGATTTTTATAGGCTGTGTGTAAATGCTATAGGATTTGTATATTGTACTAGATTGGTTAGTGAGAATCAGAATATTCAACACAGAAGAAGATTTATTGTATTGGAATGGGAACTTCACTCTCTTACCTCTTTTACTCTCTTATGCTTTTGCTCTCTTGCATCTCTTACTCTCTTACCCTCTCACCCTCTCTCCCCCTCTCTTCTCTCAGGCCTGCTCTGAGCTGTGCCTGGCAGCTCCCAGCAGGGCCCTGCACTTGGCCCTTTGCAATAAACCCCAAATTCCAAGACCAGAAGAAGATTTATTGTATTGTATGTCCAACTCAGTCTACAGAATCTCCTGCTGTAGCCAAAAAGCACCGAGAGGCAAAATGCAGAATTCCCCACCCTGGGACATCACCTGAGTCACTCTGGGGAGTGACTCAGGATAAATCCAGGATAAATCCCCACTACAGCTGCATTTCCCAGTGCTGTGCACTCTTTCCTGCCCACAAACAGCAAGTTCCATTAGCCCAAATTGCTTCTGCTCTCACAAAGACTCAAACCAAAGAAGAAATAAAGAACAAAAATAACATCTCTTGCCCAGGATAACACAACGTGTGTATTTTCTGGCTCACTTTCTGCAATGGCAACAGTTTTTGAAGATAAAAATATCCCAGTGGTGGTCTATGGTGCAGAGAGCAGCACTTGATATGAGGACCACAAAGGAACTGATGTGTTTGCTGCAGGATCAGAGGGCACTGGGGAGAGCAACTTTCTGAGACACATCCCTCTCCACCAGGAGCAAAAATAGCCCAGAAAACCTCTGTCCTGGAATGCATTTCACTCTGCATTAAAGGTGATGGTTTCTGAGAGCTGCTCCTGTGCAAAACCAGCTCTGGTACTTATGGAACAATGCATCAAAGCCACAGATGGGAGCTGGCTCTCCTGGCAGCACAGCCACAAAAAAATAAATCCCTGCACTCTCTCCTCTCCCTCCTGTAACAAATGGCCTCTCTTTCCCAGTCATCTGTGTAACATTTAATGATTAATGTCTTATGTGGCACGACACAGAGGCTTTTGCTTCCTTTTAGGAGAGCTTAAAGCTCTTTGGAGTCTGGGTTCTACTTTCAGAGTTATCTGTCTACAGAGAAAACACATCTCAGATGTTTTCAGCCCAGTTTCTTTAAAGAACAAGCTAAATGGAGAGTTACCAAGGATGGTCTTAATGGACTTTGCTTGGTTTCTGACTGGCTTTCATCTAGTTTATTGTCCCTTCTTTAAATTTGCAAATGGCTTGGACTGTGAGCAGAGCCCCGGACTGGATTTGGGCTGGAATCTGCCTGCAGCAAGGAGGGCTGTGAGCAAGGAACAAGGAACAGGCCTGGGACTCATGAAGCCTGAAGTGCAGTGAGATGTTGCACTCCCAAATCCACTGCTTGTCATCCCTGCATCCATGAAATGAGGGTAAGGATGCAGTTCCCACACACCAAATCACTTGGGATAAGTAGCACCAAGCCTCTGCCCTAATCAAGTCCAGGAATCCACTTGCTCTCATGTCCCCAAACTGAATAGAACATCTTTTCACCCCCACAGAATAGGACATCTGCACTCTGGGAGTTTGTATTTCTCACCTTTGCTGACAAGAAAAGCCCAAACAAGTATTTTAGGTTCAAATTCCTAATTTCCAGCTCACTTCTGACCACCTTCAGCCCCTGCCAGTCCTTGGGCTCCTTTTCTTTCCCATTTGGTGCAGCTGCCAGCAGCACAGGTAAAACACCTGCAGGAGCCCCAGGCACAGGTAATTTCTGGGAAATATCAAGGATTATTCTGATTATTCCATCAGGACAACAGGATGGGCAGAGTGACAAATCCAGGCCGCACATTCCTGTTACAGTCCCTCTGTGGAGACCTGTGGTGAACACAGCAAATTGTACCAGCAAATTCTCTGGAGAATTCTGAAAGTCAAACAAGAAAGGAAAATAATGGAGGAGGCTGCCAGACTCTGGCTGGTTTGAAATGAAACAGTCTGATTGCTTCTAAGCATTTTTCTGGTTGGGGCTGGTATTTTCCCTTCCATGGGATGTTTTGAAATTTACACCTTTGTGCTGAAAAGGACCACAGCTCTCCCCCTTGGGATTTCCCAGGGAGCAGCCCAAGGCTTTGTGCCAGCCCTGTGTGTGCCAGGAGCTCTCCTGGGCAGGGGAAGCTGCCAGGGGACATTTCCCAACCCTTTCAGGACCTTTGTAGGCTGCCAGAGTGAGGCAGAGGCTGCAATGGAAACCCTGTCCCCAGAGAGGAAATGGGAACAGAATCCTGCCCTGTCTTGAGGCCCTGGGATTTTTTTTGGGGTAAAAGTGACTTATTCTGTTTGTTCAGTTGCAGTTGCAGAAACCACTCAGCGAAAGAATAAAATAAAAGCAAAGATACTTTTCCTCAGAGCTCCATCTTTGTCTTGCAAGTTCTGTTTGCTGACCCAGAGGACTTGAAATGCTCCTGGAAGGGTGGAAGGGCTCTGCTCTGGGTGAGAAGGGAATAAAGAGTCCCTGGTGTGCACAGAACCTGCCTGGCTGACCCTCACTGCCCAGGGCTGTGTCTCAGTCTGATTTCAGAGGGGTTTGTCCTGATCAGCACCATCAGAGTGCATGAGGAGCCCTTCTCCCACAGCTTGGCACCTCCTGGAGCAGAGGCATGAATCAGAATCAGGCTCTGCACAGGAGCAGAATCAGAATCAGAATCAGAATCAGAACCAGAATCAGAATCAGAATCAGAATCAGAACCAGAATCAACCAGAACGAGAATGAGAATCAGAGTCAGAATCAGAACCAGAATCAACCAGAATCAGAATCAGACTCAGAACCAGAATCAGAATCAGAGTAAGAATCAGAGTCAGAACCAGAATCAACCAGAATCAAAATCAGAATCAGAATCAGAGCCAGAATCTGAGTCAGAATGAGAATCAGAGTCAGAACCAGAATCAGAATCAGAGTCAGAGTCAGAATCAGAGTCAGAGTCAGAGTCAGAGTCAGAATCAGAATGAGAACCAGAATCAACCAGAATCAGAATCAGAATCAAAGTCAGAATCTGAGTCAGAATGAGAATCAGAGTCAGAACCAGAATCAGAATCAGAATGAGAACCAGAATGGGAGTCAATCAGAACCAGAATCAGAATCAGAATCAGAGTCAGAATCAGAGTCAATCAGAACCAGAATCAGAATCAGAATCAGAACCAGAATGGGAGTCAATCAGAACCAGAATCAGAATCAGAATTAGAATCAGAATCAGAATCAGAGTCAGAATCAGAGTCAATCAGAACCAGAATCAGACCCTCCAGTGCTCCAAGTGAGGCTGCAGGGTTTGCCCTCTTTGCCACCAGGGGTGGAGCTGCTTTGTGGTTTTTTCCCCCACTGCCTTTTGCCATCTGGGCAAACCACACTTTGGTGAGTCAATGATAGAAGGGTTTAATGTAATAAACATGAATCTGTCAGGCTCAAGTGCCCTAAAATATTCCAGGCTGCAAAGGCAGGACCAACAGCGAGCTCGTTGATAGAGCCTCAAGCCAGAACTAATCAGACAGAGACACCATTTGCTTTCAATAGAAATTATATTCAAGAGGGCTGCTTCCTGCTTGCAGGGAAAGATGGGAAACAAACCAGAGGGATGTGGCACATGGAAAGGAAAGGAAAGGAAAGGAAAGGAAAGGAAAGGAAAGGAAAGGAAAGGAAAGGAAAGGAAAGGAAAGGAAAGGAAAGGAAAGGAAAGGAAAGGAAAGGAAAGGAAAGGAAAGGAAAGGAAAGGAAAGGAAAGGAAAGGAAAGGAAAGGAAAGGAAAGGAAAGGAAAGGATTCTCTCCTATCAGGCAAAACACCACAGGGTTCAGTGTCTTGCAGGGACAGAGGCTCCCTGCTTGACTGGAGGTTCTGCTGACTCAGCTTGTGGCTGAAGATCTCCCCAGGAAGCAAAACCACAGAAATGAATCAAACAGAGCAGCTTGTTGTGTGCAGGGCTGTAAATAACAGGTACTGAAAGCAGAATCAGCAGCCACCAGGCTGGGGCTGTAAAGCTGCACGTGTTGGTGCTGCATCAGGACAGGGAAACAGCCCTGCACCTCCTTGATCTGGCACAGAGATAACATTAATCTGCCTTTCAGCAGCCCCTCTGATGCCCAGCAAGGCCAATCTCACTTGTTCTGGGCTCTCTGCTGGGAAGGAGCTGGCAGGAATTGAGTGCAGAGCCTCCCAACCTCTGCTCCACTGGGTGTAAATCCAGCCCAGCTCAGTGACAGGACAGAGGTGACTTACACTGCTGAAAAGGAGAGCAAAATTCTCTGGAATGAGCGCTCTGAGCTGCTTTGATCTGATCATTAGGGATGGATAACGAGCCTGGAGCCTCCCCAGCCCTGCTCCAGGAGCTGTCCCTGAGTTAAGCAGAGCTCTAATTTATCTCCCCATCTCCACAGCACTGTTATTGCCCGGTTTACTTTGCTGTGCTCCTCCCAGGACCCCTCTGCTCCCACTCCCACACCTCGTGGCACTTTTCCTCTGAGGACTGCAGGTCCTGGGAGCATTCAACTCCAGGAGCTGCTCTTACAACATCAGCAGCTTTGCTTTGCAAGCTCAGGGACTTGAGATCACTTGGAGGGGATCCAGGCTCAGGGGAACTTAACAGAGATGTGACACGGGCTCCCTGGTGCTAGGGCAATTAATAATAATTAATCAGGTAATGACGAGGTTCCCTGGTCACAGCTCCATGGCTGATATCACCATGCTTTGGGGCAGATATGACAGGCTTGACCTTTCCTCCTCACTGGCTTTATGCTGTTATAATTTTGGTAAGGCAAACCCTCAGCTGGTGTAAATCAGCACAGCCAGAGTGACTTCTGATTTATGGCAGTACAGGAAGGGAATCACATCCCCTACATATTTTACCACCTAACAGCCCAACACACAGCCAGGCAGAGGCAGAGCAGGACTCCTTTAAACTGCTGTCTCTCACCTGCAGAGAGGAAAATAAAATCAGCTTTCAGGCTTCTGGGTATGATTGCTTCAGGGTCAGCAAGGGGAAACTCATTGTGTCTCTCCTCCCATGCAGTGGGTATTCTCCTCCTTCAGCCTATCACATGGCAGCTGAATTAGTACTACGCTGCCTAATTACATTTTATCACCTCTGGAACATCAGATTTCAGGCAGTGAAAGAAGGGGCTGAGTATTTGTAGCTGTATCCAGAATCCTCCCCTGACTTTACACGGGAAAAAGAATAGGAGAGAAACACTCCTTCCACCCCCTGAAAAGCTTTTAATATTCCTTTCTTCCTCCTGCTGTGGCTCTTTTCACTTTTTCCAGAGGCTGCAGTGTGCTGCCTCCCCGATTGAAGTGAACTCCCTCTCGAGGTTTTATCTCTGGAGCAGACTGGAGGTGTTCTGGCCCAGTGCTCTGCTGTGTGGGCTCCCTCCCCACCCCTGATATTCTCATTATCCTCATTGTCATTGTCCTGAGTCACTGAGGGCTCTTTTTGTTCCACTCCCTGCAATGGCCTGTGATAAAGACACTTCCACGTTATTATTGCTTTTGCAAAGTTCTTTTTATTTCTTCTCCAGCCAAACAATAATCTAAGGAGCCATATTGGAGGTGAGGCATTAGGAAGTGCCAGCTTTATTATCAGCACAATATGGGCCTGTAATCTGATAATGATAAAAATCTGCCCCTTTGCTTTGCCTCTTATCATTTAATTGGAGCGAAGGAGCACATTGGTTTGTTAATAATTTTATAATTGGTGCTATCTGCAGAGACCCATCAAAGGAACCGTGCACAACAACCTCCTTCAGCAGAAACCATCATCTCCCTGACAGAACGAGCTCTATGGCATTTAAACGTTGCTGTTATTGTTTGCAGGGCCCTCAGGGCACACTCATCCCTGCACAGGACCCACACCTGGGGAGCTGCTGGCTTCTGCAGTCCCTCCTGCTCTGGTTTGGACACACATCCCAGAGTTCTGACAATGCAGGATGTTTCTGCTCACACTGGTGTCTCCCCAGAGTTTTGACAATGCAGGGACATTTCTGCTCACACTGGTGTCTCCCCCTAATTTTGACAATGCAGGGACATTTCTGCTCACATTTATGTCTCCCCAGAATTTTGACAATGCAGAGATGTTTCTGCTCACACTGGTGTCTCCCCCTAATTTTGACAATGCAGGGATGTTTCTGCTCACATTGGTGTCTCCCCCTAATTTTGACAATGCAGGGTGTTTCTGCTCACACAGGTATCTCCCCAGAGTTCTGTCAATGCAGGGATGTTTCTGTTCACACTGGTGTCTCCCCCTAATTTTGACAATGCAGGTGTTTCTCTTCACACTGGTGTCTCTCCAGACTTCTGACAGTGCAGGGATGTTTCTGTTCACACTGGTGAATCCCCAGATTTATGACAATGCAGGGATGTTTCTGCTCACACTGGGGTCTCCCTGTGCCCACCTGAGCTCCCTGCTCTGGCCACACCATCTGCTCTGAGCAGGGGCAGCTGCTGGGGTTTACAATTACCCCTGCAGGGGTGAGGGAAGCACAGCCCAAGGGTTTGTTCTCCCAGCCAGGACATCCCTCTGGCTGTCCTGGACTGCCCAGACCCTGCCAGGGGGCTCAGAGACCCTGGCACAGAGCCCAAAATGCCCCTGTGGGTTTCATTATGACCCATGGAGCAAATTACCAACCTTCTATGAAGATCAGCAAGCCCCAACAGTTTAAGTAGAATGATAGTGAAGTTATCACAGGGTGGAAAAGTAGATTTTGGGGTTTTTGGAATGGGGGTTCAGGAGGCAAGATGGAGGGATCTGGGCATGTCCTGCATTTCTCCTTCTTCTTCTTGGCCTCCATCTCCTGCTGTGATGGTGGCACTCACAGATTGGTTTAGAGTAGAAGCTCACTGTCTAACACAGGTGATGGGTATTGGGAAGTATTTGTAAATATTGTACACATAATTTTTAATTTAAAAAGATAACATTGTCCAGGGGCAGGCAGAGTGCCTCTGTCTGTCCTGCTGAATGGACCTTGGCTGGGCAGGAGAAAGAATTTTATAGATAAGAAACAATAAACAACTTTGAGACTGAGAAATGAAGAGCTCTGACTCCTTCAAGCACCAGGCTGGGAAAAAGGCAGAACTGAGGGCAGGATGCACAAATCTCTGGCAATGTGTCCTTTTCAGAGCTGTCTCAGGGCTGGGTCTGATGCTGTGCTGTGGAAAATGGGTTGGAATTTTCTGGTGCTTTCCAGGAATTCCTGGGTCTAAAAGCTCTTGTGCCCAGGATTTCCTGCAAAGCTCTGGAACCCCCACAGTTCAGCAGTCTGGCATTAAAATTATTTGGACAGAAGCTGAGAGAAAGTTATCACAGGCTCCCCCACTGCTTCTTCCCCACACCCTGATCTGTTTATTCATCACACAGGAATAAAAAAAATAAATTAACAAAACTGATTAAATTTACATTTGACCTTATCACATCTGTATAGGTCTAATAAAAAAAAAACCCTCAATCTTTAATAACCCTTTAGAGCAGCTGTGTATCAGCCATCTGTGCATAGATGGATGGCAGGATGGTGGGAGAAGAGGAAAACCCCACAAGCTTTGAGTGCCAGATGCCAAGAGGCTCTGGAGGGGACATCAGGAACTTTGTGCTGGGCTGGTTTGGGACCTGCCCCACTGTCCTGGTCCCCAGGCACTGGGATGGCCCTGACCCTGCTCAGCCCCTTGGGCTGGCACAGCTGTGGGTGCAGGTCCTTCCCTGGAGCCCTCAGCCCCATCCCCAGAGAAACAAGGAGGGGAAATGACAAGGTAGACGGGAGACCTGCTCATCCGATGATGGCCAACAAGATCTCAGATTTATTGATGAACTGAAACACTTTTATAATCACAGTAATTAGGCTCATACATATTGCAAAACTAGAGCTCACTATTGGTCAGCTAAAAAAGTCAGTCCCACCTTTCTCAAGATGTTTGTGGCTTCTTTTTTTTTACCTCCTGCTCTCACATAATTTATTAAACAACTTCTTGCTCAAAGAAACCATGTCCTTGAATTAGGCAGCTGTTGCTTTCTCAGATGTACTTTCTCACGTCAGTTTTTCCCATGGACTATGTCTCAGTAAAAAACTGTCCACAGGGAAATCTGTGCTAGAAAGCACCAAGGGCCAGGGAAACACAGCCCAGGAACCCAATCAAATATTCCCCTTTCCCTCCTTTAAAAATAGATAAAACTTCCTTGCCTCCTCACTGCCCAGGGCAGCTGAGAGGGTTAATTGATATTGGATGCACGTTTGGGCCTGACACACTTTATAAGCAGTTAGCATTAATCAGATTGAGTTTGATCAGCTCTGGCTCAGCGTGGCCCTGGCCAGCCCCTGTCACAGCTCAGTGCCCACTGCCAGCCCTGGGGACCTGGCAGAGCTGGGTCTGACCCAGCCCTGAGCCCTGCAGGAGGAACCCACTGCCCCTCAGACCCTCGACACCACGGGTGCCCTCCAACCCCAACCATCCTGGACTTCTGGGACAGCTTGGGGGGCTGCAAAAGGCATTTTCTGGCTGTGAGGTCTGTGCTGAGTGAGGCTTTGGGGATGGAGGAGCTGCTCCCCAGGGCCTGCTGTCCTGTTTGCCCCTTTGTGGCACAGCAGGCTCCTCTCAGAGGCAGCTCCACAGCTGCTCTGCCTTGGAGGGGTCCCTGAAGAGCCCCCAGGTGGGATGTGCAGCTCCTGTGAGCTCCTGTGCCACCTGTGTGAGCAGCAGCAAGCAGGGAACTGCTCATTCTTCACCCCATCACAGCTCCCAGCTTGCTCTGAGTCAGCCAAGGGGGCAGGACCAGCCCCTGTGAGGGGGAATGAGCCCCAGGGTCAGTTTGGGGTGGAAGGACCTGCCCTGAGTGCTCCATGCTGGAAACACCTCAATGGGATGCTCTCCTTGCAGAGGACTGATGTCATTTTATCCTGTTTTCTGTCTGAGTAAAAAACCCAAAAACCTCTTTGCTTGGCAGTTCTGTTGTAGAGTTTTTATTGCTTCAAACTAGAAATAGGAAAAAGTAAAATGGTGTGAGGTGCCAGACTGGTGAGGGAGGAACTGGGACCTCTTTACTCCACTTTCCCCCGCAATAAGGCAGAACAAGCTGACTTTCCCTGGCTATAGATAGACCAAGGCATGTCCTATATCCTGCCTGCAGAGCCAAGTGATGCTGGCTCAGCATTAGCCTGGCTCTCCTCCAAAATTGGATTTCCAATTAATAGCGTCGACTCATCACAGAAAAGAGGGAGCTCAGGTCTCAGCTGAAGGTCAAGGAAACTTGAGGATGGATTTACACAGCACCCAGCTCCCCAGCCACCTGCAGCACACAGGGGAGGCCAGGCCCAAGGCTGGATGGAACTTTCTGGAGGAGCTCAAGGCTGATCCTAACCCTGCAGCACTCCCAGCAGGGAGTGGGAGAGGGAGAAGGACACAGGGAGCTCCCCTCCATCCTGGCAGCCCCTGGGATGGGGGAGCATTCCTGCCCTCAGCCAAGAAAGGCACAGACCCACCTGCCCTGGGATGGAAACAGCTGCAGGAGCATCCAGATGATCTTGGGGACACTCAGCTCAGCCTTCCCTCCCTCCATGCTGAAGGACAAAGACCAGCCAGGTGTCCTCAGGCTGCTCCTGCATGAGATGAGTCCCTTGGAAAAGCACAAAGGTCACCTGACAGCCACCACTGCATTTGGAAATATCCCATCTCCATTCTCATCCCATCCCATGGATCCCATCCCATGGATCCCATTTCTTCCCATGAATCCAGTCCCATCCCATCCTATCTCATGAATCCAGTCCCATCCCATTCCTCTTCCATTCCCATTCCCATTCCCATTCCCATTCTCATTCCCATCCCCATTCCATTCCATCTCCATCCCCATCCCCATTCCCATTCCATTCCATTCCATTCCATTCCCATTCCACCCCATCCCCATTCCCATTCCATTCCATTTCCATTCCCATTCCCTTTCCCATTCCCATTCTCATCCCATTCCATTCCCATCCCCATTCCCATTCCCATTCCCATTCCCATTCCCATTCCCATTCCCATTCCCATTCCCATTCCCATTCCATTCCATTCCATTCCCATTCCCCTGCTTTAGGCAAAGGTTCACAATCTGAGGTTGGAGGGGAGAAGATATTTTATTTCTAACAGCACATGCATTTGATGAAGAGCTGTTATGAAAGATTTGCCTGGAACAATGAGAAGGGAAGGGGTGAGGCAGCATGGAAGGAAATCCTGGAGCCCAGTTTGAGCCCAGCAGTGCTGCAGAGGGCTGGGAAGGGGCAGCACTCTCCACAAAACCCCATCAAAAGCAGCTCATTCCCAGCTCAAGGAGACAAGATGCTCTCTTTCCACACACCCTTGGAGTAAGGAGCCAGTTCTGGACACACAGGGTCCCAACCAGCTGGAGAAAACTTAAATTCCAAAGGAAAGCACCAAAAATCCTCTGCTGGGGCTCACCAGATCACCTCCTCCCTCCCTGGCCTGGCAGGACACAATAATCACCTTATCAGTATTTCTCTGTCATATAAATTCACAGGCACAAAAATCAATTAACCACCAGTGTTGCTGATTATAAATCAACTATTTACATAATTAATTACTATATTTTAATAAATGGTATGCAGGAAAGGAAGCCAGCAAAATATAGCCATTCTTTTGGTCCCTATCAATTATTTGGAAGGGAAGGCAATTATACTAAATCTTTCTTCCACCTAGCTCTCTTGTCAAGGGAAATTCCTCCCCCTCCTTCAGCTGATTCAAAGCCTGGAACTGAGCCTCCAACATCACATTACTAAATTGCTTAAGCAGCATTTTAAATAACAAAAAGGGATATCATTTAATTTTTCTGAAACATGAAAATCAATAAGCTGTCCTTCAGCTTCCCTGAGTGATTGGCCAGGGCTGTCTCCCTCTGAGCTAATTCAATTTTCAGTCTTATTTGGAGGAACCAAGGTTTCAAAAAATAATCAGGCTGATCTTATGGGCCTATCTGGGATTTCAAGGAGGAATTCCTTTCACTGGATTAGGTCTCCTGTCTGTTTGGAAAGGAGAGGCATTTCTGTCATTATTTGGAGACAGACCCTTGATCAATAATTCTTCCTGGTATTTCTGGCTGCTCTGGGGGTTGCAGTTCCTGTGCATTCACCTGGGAACAGTGGCTGCATGAGGAGCCCCTTGGCTGCCTGGCAATGTGGTTTTTGGCAGCCCATCACCTCCAGGAGTGGCCAGCAGAGGATGCTTGGGGAAAGAATAAGAAACAAGCACAGCATGAATTTTTATCTCACCACAAAGTCAGTGAAAGGAGGGCTGAGCCAGCTCTTACATCTGGAACATCCTTTCTGGTGCTAATGCTCCAGGAATTTTTCTGATGTGGAGCTGGGATCTGCATGCCTTTCCTGCTGTTGGAGGAGTGCATCTCCCTCCCTCTGGGGCTGGTGTGAGGGTCCAGATGTGACAGGATCAGGGGCTGCACCAATATCAGAGCAGGGATGACACAAAACAGGTCATTCCTTTCCAACAGCTCTTGAGATTCAGTGGGAAATGATCACTCAGAGATTTCACAGGAAAATCCAGCAGGAGTGGGAAATGATCACTCATTAGAGATTTCACAGGAAAATCCAGCAGGAGTGGGAAGTGATCACTCATCAGAGATTTCACAGGAAAATCCAGCAGGAGTGGGAAGTGATCACTCATCAGAGATTTCACAGGAAAATCCAGCAGGAGTGGGAAATGATCACTCAGAGATTTTACAGGAAAATCCAGCAGGAGTGGGAAATGATCACTCATTAGAGATTTCACAGGAAAATCCAGCAGGAGTGTAAATCTGCCCTGCAAACCCTGACGTCAGCTGCAGCATGAGGTCATGCAGCACAGAGGGAGATCCCTGCTCAGTTCTGGGATTGCAGCTCATCCATCAGAGCCTGACTGGGCTCATCTCACTGCACTCACCCACCCTCTGGGGCCTTTCTGGGTCACTGTGACCCCGAGATTGTTCAAAGTCTCTTTTCTCAGCCTGAGCATTTGAAGAAGGAGTCAGAGCTCTTAATTTCTCAGTCTCAAGGTTGTTTATTGTATCTTATCTATAAAAAATTTTCTCCTGCCCTGCCGAGGTCCATCCAGCAGGACAGTCCAGGCACTCTGCCTGCCCCAGGGCAGTGTTATGTCTTTATACTAAAAACGACCTGTACAATATTTACAATTCCTTCCTAATATCTATCACCTGTGTTAGACAGTGAGCTTCTACTCTAAACCAATCTGTGAGTGCCACCATCACAGCAGAAGATGGAGGCCCAGAAGAAGAAGGAGAAAGGCTGGACACACCCAGATCCCTCCATCTTGCCTCCTGAACCCCATTCCAAAACCCCTAAAATCTACTTTTCCACCCTGTGATAACTTCGCTATTATTCTACTTAAACTGTTGTGGCTTGCAGATCTTCATACAAGGTTGGTGACTTGCTCCATGGGTCATAATCAAACCCACAGGTGTTCTGGGCTCTGTGCCAGGGTCTGTGAGCCCCCTGGCAGGGTCTGGGCAGTCCAGGACAGCCAGAGGTGTGTTCTGGGTTCCCACACCACTGGAGCTTGTTGCTCTGGCCATTACTGATATCTGCCATTCCCAACTTGTGCCACCATCACAGCAGGAGATGGAGGCCAAGAAGAAGAAGGAGAAAGGCTGGACACACCCAGTTCCCTCCATCTTGCCTCCTGAACCCCCATTCTAAAAACCCCAAAATCTACTTTTCCACCCTGTGATAACTTCACTATTATTCTACTTAAACTGTTATGCCTTGCTGATCTTCATATAAGGTTGGTAATTTGCTCCACGGGTCATAATCAAACCCACAGGTGTCTTGGGCTCTGTGCCAGGGTCTCTGAGCCCCCTGGCAGGGTCTGGGCAGTCCAGGACAGCCAGAGGGATGCTCTGGGTTCCCACCACCACCCCAGAGCCCAAAGCTGCTGCAGCCATTGCCTGGGGCTGGCACTGCCCCATTTCAGACAAACTGGGACAGGACAGAGGTGAGGGGATGTCCCCAAGGGCAGCAGCTGAGAACAGAGCAGGGTTTGCCCACTTCCTCCTGCTCTGGGCACAGCAGAGACCCTCCCCTGGTGCTCACACACATCTGTGTGTTTTCAGAGCTTGTGTTTACATGGAGCTCAGTCATAACACAGCAGATCTGAGCATCCACTGAACACCACAAACAACGCTCGCTCTGGAACATTTTCTCCATCTTTCAAGATTATTGCAGCATCTGTTGATCACATTAAGTTGTAAGTGTGCTGTCTCCATGGAGACTGCAGAGGCTCTCTGGGTTTCCAGCTCCTGGATGTGGCTTCAGCTGCAAGCAGAGTCACCCAGAGTCAATCCCTGCTCTGTGTCAGGAAAGGCAAGGATGTCACCAGGCTGCTTCTTGGACATGCTGGATAATGCAGCTGGATTTATCACTGCTCCTTTATTTATTTTTATATATTTTATATATAGTTATATAAATCAATTATGTATTAATATTAATATATTAACCATATATCAAATTAATTATATATTATATCTATATTAAATTAACTATATATATAAATCTATATTAAATTAATATATATAATATTTATTAATATATAATACATTACTTATATATAATATATAATATTTTAATATAATATTTAGTATTACAATTAATAACATAATGATATAATATATAATATATAATATATAATATATAATATATATTTATATAATGTTTATATAATAACTATATTTAATATAATATATAATATATATAATATTTAATTTATTATATAATATTTATATAATATTTATTTAAAATATATTATATAATATTTATTTATATTAATATATATAAATATATTTTTATATAATATATAAATCAATTTTAATATATATATAAAATATACATATATTTATATATATATAAAAATGATATTTATATTCTATATAAATATATATATAAATAAATATATAAAAATAAATAAATAAATAAATAAATAAATAAATAAATATATATATGAGATATTTATTCTTAAAGGGACATTGGCATGGAAGCCACACCCCAAAGGGGGATTTGTGTGAGGTTTGCTTCCGTGGCACTCCTTAAAAGCAGCAATCTTTCTTCCTTGGAAAGATCTCCATTCATCCATGGGGAAGCTCTCCCCGTGAATTTGCACAGTAACCATGAAATAACCAGAAACTCTCTTGTGAGACAAGCAGCAAGAGATAAAAGCCACTCTTCAAGGGGAAAAGGACTATAGCTGAAATCCTTTTTGCTTTTAATCAGCTTGAGGGCCCTCACAAGAAAGGTGAGGAGAGTTTTTCTTGTAATGGATCAGGGCTGAGCTCAAGAGCATTCAGCCAGCACACAAAGTGACACCAGTAATGAGGAAGCTCAGTTAATTTGTCTCACAGACTTCATTCTGTCAAATCATTGGAAGCCCTGGAATTCTGTCTCTTAACTGTGCATTTGCTTTTAGTTCTTATAAAGAGAAAAAAATTCCCATCATAATATTTCAGTTCAAATCCTGCAGGAGGCAAATTCCACACCAAAGCAAGCAATGGCAAGAAATGAACCACGTCTTCTTGTGGATGCATTATAAATAAAAACCCCCAAAGAATCTTTTTCTTTTTTCCTGTTCTCTTTCTTTTTTCCTGTTCTCTTTCTTTTTTCCTGTTCTCTTTCTTTTTTCCTGCTCTCTTTCTTTTTTCCTGTTCTCCCAAGCCAAGAATTGAAGAGAAGCTGACCAGACTTCACAGCCATTGGTTAATTAAGAAGACACCTTTTGGTAAATATCTTATGAGAAAACAACTGTTCAGAACACCAGCTGCAGGACTGTTGCAATTCCTTCTCTCAGCCTTCTCAAAACTCCCCAGAACAACTCCTGGGAAAGTTTATCTGGTTTTTCTCTCTGATTAAACTGTGGCATCCACACTCACTCACCCTTCCTGTTCTCAGGGCAGGGACAGAGGCACAGGATGCTGCTCACCCTTTTTTGGGGCAGCCAGATGAGCCAGGCTCTGCATCTTTTATTTATTCTCATTGACAGCAGAGCACAGCAGCCATGGGAGGGCTCAGGCTGGCACATCCTGCCCTTGAACCTGTGTGTGGCTGCTCTGGAACCTCTCTGGCTGCTCTGGAACCTTAAAATCCAATATTCCAATACAATACCTTCTGGAAGCCTTAATGCACAGAGCTCCATTATTCAGCTTTAACTTTCCTAATATCTTGCTAGATAAACTTTCTGCAGCTTAGAAAGCTGTTCAGACAAGCATTAATACACAGGCTTATTGTTCTATTTGCCCTGCTTTTTCTTCAGGTTTAAATAATTTTTCTGCTGACCAATCTCATGACTCTTGCTTTAGCTCTGCTCACCATTCTGCTGTATCTGAGGCCTGCCTTTTGCAGCTTTCCCAAACCCCTCTGATTTTATGGATTCCCACAACTCTCAGCCACACCAGGGCTCTGGGCTTCCTCCTTCCCCATCCTTCCCCTCCCAAAGCAGCATCCTGGCCCTGGAATGAGCCTCCCTGGGCTCACAGGCTCTGCAAACCCCACAGGGGATTGAGCGTGGCATCCCAAAAGGAGAGGAGGGAGCACAAATAAACAAACTGCTCTGCTGCAAATGAAGGAGCTGCTGGATTTAATGTGACAGGGCCGGGGATGCTTCATTTGGCACAGACTGGCAGCAGCCTGGTGATTGGCAAGGGCTCCCAATAATGGCTCTGGCCTGTCACAACAGCCCAGGATCAGCTGCAGAGCAGCCCAGGCAGCCTCCAGCCAAGCCTGGGATCTGCTGGGCTGGGGTTGAAGAGGGAATGAGCTCAGTGGCTCAGGATTGCTGCAGACGTCTTCTATAGAAAATCCTTTCCTTAGGATTTTACCTCCTGAGAAGCTGAGAGGCCTCAGGAACAAAATGCAAACATTGATTATCTGCTTCTGTGGAATGCAACAGGTACATCTGGGATTGGTCTCATGTGGTTGTTTCTAATCAATGGCCAATCACAGTCAGCTGGCTTGGACAGAGAGCCCAAGCCACAAACCTTTGTTATTCATTCCTTCTTTTTCTATTCTTAGCCAGCCTTCTGATGAAATCCTTTCTTCTATTCTTTTAGTATAGTTTTAATGTAATATATATAATAAAATAATAAATCAAGCCTTCTGAAACATGGAGTCACATCCTCATCTCTTCCCTCATCCTCAGACCCCTGTGAACACCATCACACACAGGACTCTGCTCTGCCAGGACCTGGGAGGAGCAGCAGGATCAGGATCACACACCTGGCTGAGCTTTGGGCACTGTCTGGTTGTTCACACCTGGGGAAAGAGCAGCCCTAGGACACTCAGAGCTGCAGATCTGGTGTTTCACGTGTTTCTCCATGAGCAGAAAACCTTGGAGGAGACAAGAACAAGAAAACTTCAGCTGGACAGCCCTCAGGAGTGCCCTGCAGAGCACTGAGCTCTTTGGCACATGTGTGGCAGCACCACAATCATTGCAGGACCTGTCACCAGTGGCTGAGTGAATCCCAGAAAGGTCCTGGGGAAAGCTGGAGGCCACAGCCCTGCACTCAGAGCCAGTCCCAGCTTCCTCAGTGCTGCAGGGAGGATTAAAAATTATTTTTAGAACAGGAACAAGAGAAGAGAGCCGAGGGAATTCTGAACATGGGCTCTCTTGGACACTACCAAAGCCTTAAACACAGCCTGGGCTGTGCCTTCCTACAGAAGAGGAGAGCAGGAGCATGGTAAAGGCAAACCTTCCCCCAAAGGCCACTGTTCAAACCCAGCAATACCCCAAAGATTTATAAACCTTGGAGGGAGGCCAGATTTCCCCTGGGAATAACAGACTTGCTGCCTCCTAACACACTCCACCATCAGAAGGCTGCAAATAGCTGAAATTGCTATAAAAATGTTCATCCTTGCAGAGTTCTGGAGGGCAGAGCTGGAGCTGTTACACCAGGGCTGACAGGCTTCCAAAGGGGAGTGCAAACAACATTCAGAGAGTTGTGTTGATTTTAGCAGCAGTAACAGAGCCAGCAGGACCTGGGAGAGATCATCTCCCTGTGCTGGGCACTGCTGAGGCTGCACCACAAAACCTGGGGCAGTGTTGGGCACCTCATGCCAAGCAAGACCTGGAGGGGATGGAGCATGTCCAAGGAAAGGGAATGGAGCTGGAGAATTCCTGAGGAGCTGGGAAGGGGCTCAACCTGGAGAAAAGGAGGCTCAGGAGGGACCTTGTGGCTCTGCACAGCTCCTGCCAGGAGGGGACAGCCAGGGGACAACAGGGACAGGAGGAGAGAGAACAGCTCAGGCTGGGTCAGGGGAGGTGTACACTGAATATCAGGGAAAATTTCTTCACCAAAATGTTCCCCAGCCCTGTCATAGGCTGCCCAGGCACTGGTAAGATCACCATCCTTGGAAGGATTTAAAAGATGTGCAGATATGGCACTTGGGGACAACATGGGTTAGTGTGGTGGTGTCACAGGGGTCCCAGGATGAGGGAAGAGATGAGGATCTGACTCCATGTTTCAGAAGGCTGATTTATTATTTTGTGATATATATTATATTAAAAGAAAAATGAAAAAGTAAAACTATATTAAAAGAATAGAAGAGAGGATTTCATCAGAAGACTTGCAAGGAAAGAATGGAATGATAATAAAATCTTGTGACTCTCAGACAATCTGGACTGTGATTGTTCATTAATTAGAAACAACCACATGAGACCAATCACAGACCCACCTGTTGCATTCCACAGCAGCAGATAATCAATTGTTTACATTTTGTTCTTGAGGCCTCTCAGCTTCTCAGGAGGAAAAACCTGGCAAAGGGATTTTTCATAAAATACGTCCGTGACATAAAATATTTTTCATAAAAATCCTGGCAAAGGGATTTTTCATACAATAGGGCTGTTCTAACCCACGTTAGGAGGGGAGCAGTTGGGAAATGAACCAGGTGAGTGTGATGAGGATCCTGGAGACCTTTTCCAAGCTGACTCTGTGGTTGCAGTGCTGAATCTCACAGGCAGGTCCCACTCTCCTGTGCCTGTGTGCACACCCCAAACCCCTTCCCTTTTCCCCCCTGAGCCCCACTGCAGTTCCTCACCCAAATCCAGGCTGGGGAGTGATGCTGGCTCTGCTGTGGGCACAGCCTCTGCTGCAGCCCTGCTGCTCCTTTGCCTTGGCTGTGGCAGCAGAGCAGCTGTTTGGGTGGGAAGCTCTTGTGTGTGAGCAGTGGTGGGGCTCAGCTGGTGGCCAAGCTGTATTTATGGTTTCCAAGGCTCCAAGCTGGCACTGTCTGCCTGAACAGGCTGCTTTAGAAACTGTGTCTGGTTCCACACTCAGTTTGCAGTGCTGGTGGAACAGGATATTTCAAAACAAGGCAGGCACTGCCTTCCTTCCAGGTTCATCCATGAATTCCTGCCTTGTGTGTTTGGGAATAGCCACAGTCCCCACAACTGCAATGCAGCAGCTGCCAGTCTTTCCTGCTCATGCAAGAAAAAAAATTAATCAGCTCCTCTTGCATTTTGATAACCTGTGGCTACACCAGCACCAAATATTGCTCAAATTAAAAAGCAAAAAAAAAAAAAAAAATGCACTGAGGTCCAGCACTTGCAGCAGATGACCCAATGGGCTGTTTTCCTTCTCTGCAAGATGCCATCATTTCCTCTGACCAAAGTCTTCCAAATCAATGGGTGTTAAGAGCACTTGGAAAAACATTACTTAAAGATAAATAATTTTTTTTTAAAGGGCAGCTGGTGAAACCTACAACCCCAGTTGCTAAAATCAGCATCATCTGTTATTTCCCATACTGTCGCAAAATGTTCCATTTTATCTGAACTAAAAACAGCTTTTCTCTGCTGGAAACATGCAAATATCATTCCTTCATAAAGAAGCCACCAGATGGGAACTTAATAACTGTAGACTCTAATTCGTGTTGCCCGGAGCTGCAAAAACCACCAAACTTTGGAAATTCTTGTTTATACCCTGCTTATTCAATGCTTTAAATATGTTTCCATGCTCAGGCATCTGGCCCACACCCAGCTGTGTTAGCACCACACAGGACACAAGCTGCAGTGGCTGGTGATGGTTTTGGCTCTTTTTTTAAAAAAAGCAGATTTACATGGGGTAATTGCTGTGAGGGTGAGCTGGTGGGAGTATGTCTGCTCTGCCAAAGCTGCCCTTTTTTCTCTGGGCTTGTTATTTTACTCACTGTTCATTTTTTTAACATAAAGCCTGTTCCCCCCACATCAAAATGTCTGTGAAGTGAAGCAGACATTTTTCTGCTCCTGCAAAAGTTGTGGGAGAGGAAATTTTATGGGAGTTTTATGGATGCCTAAATGGCTGTGCTGTAGGAGAGGAAGAAAAAGTGCACAGGAAGGAGATGGACAGCAAAGCACAAAGCAAGAGTGATATCCCTCTATGCTCAAAAACATAAGCAGAGGAATACAGAGCCCAGAAACAGCAAAAGAAATAAATTCTTCATGGATCCATTTATAACCAGAACAAGAGTTTGCAGTGCAGGGAATAGAAGCAGGCACTGACAGGGCAGTTTCACATTAACTCTGCCCATCCTCCAGGACTCTTTCAGAGCATTTTGGTGCAGGCTGGGCCTGGCTTTGTGTGCCAGAACTTCCAGCAGCTCCATTCCTACATGGGAATTCACTCCACTGCTCCATTCCTACATGGGAATTCACTCCACTGCTGTATTCCTGCATGGGAATTCATTCCATTGTTCCATTCCTACATGGGAATTCACTCCACTGCTGTATTCCTGCATGGGAATTCATTCCATTGTTCCATTCCTACATGGGAATTCACTCTACTGCTCCATTCCTACATGGGAATTCATTCCACTGCTCCATTCCTACATGGGAATTCATTCCACTGCTCCATTCCTACATGGGAATTCACTCTACTGCTCCATTCCTACATGGGAATTCATTCCACTGCTCCATTCCTACATGGGAATTCACTCCACTGCTGTATTCCTGCATGGGAATTCACTCCACTGCTTTATTCCTGCATGGGAATTCATTCAATTGCTCCATTCCTACATGGGAATTCACTCCACTGCTCTATTCCTACATGGGAATTCACTCCACTGCTCTATTCCTGTATAGGAATTTACTCCACTGCTCCATTCCTACATGGGAATTCACTCTACTGCTCCATTCCTATATGGGAATTCACTCCACTGCTCTAATCCTACATGGGAATTCATTCCACTGCTCCATTCCTACATGGGAATTCACTCCACTGCTCCCTTCCTACATGGGAATCTTCCAGGCTTTGTGGATATTTCACTCTCTTGAAAGATAAGCACAGAGGAAGGAAAGCATAAATTCAGGTTCTCCATCCACAACCGAAGGAAAATCCAGCTATTAAAAGGAGGCCCATCAATCCTCCAACACTGAAGCAGAAGCTCAGGAGGAATGAGAGGAACTCACAGCCTCTGTGGGAAAATATGTGCCTCAATCACCCACTCACCTCAAGCAGGTAATGAGAAGTGAAGCCCCATTCTTCAGAGATGAACCCAGGAATGGAGGCTTGAGATTTCACCCAGGCAGTAAATGATAATTAAAACCTGCTAAATCTACCATCATTTTTTTCTCTCTGGGTGTACAAAGAAGACAGAAGCAGGAAGGGAGGGAGGCATTTCATTCTTGCATCTAACCTGTTTTCCAGATGAGTTTTTCAATGATCAGATTCAATCTACTGTAAAAACTTCCCAGGGAGAGAAACCCTCAGCGCATGAACCAAAAATGTAATGACCTGGGAAATGTATTCCTCTTTAGGGGGAAGAAAACTGGCTTCAACTTTGTGCTCCCACTTTTATTGCTCACCAGCCTTGAAGGTTTCCTTGCCACAGTGTGGAGAGGCAGTGACTGAGCTGTGACAGGCACAGGAGATCAGCCCCTTGGACTCTACCAGGAAGAGATTGGCCTAAATTTGTGGTTTAATAAAGCTACAGCAAAATTTATCATCATATTCTACATATTAAAAAAAATTATATATATTCAAAAAATATTTTTCTACACTTTTCCCTGCGGAAACTGCTGTGCTCAAAAGGAAACCACAGGGTCGTGTTTGTCACTTAAACATGGCTCAAAAAATGAGTCCTTCAGAGCTTTATGACTTGGTGGTAGCAAAAACCTTTATAATTATGGGTGCAATGTCATTTAAAATGTGTGGAAAATTTATCAGAGCAGCTGAGGTCACCAGAGGCAGGCAGAGAGCTGTCCCACTCACTGCATTCAATGTGTCCTGCAGGACAGTGTAGGGCAGCAGGGAGGAACCTTCTGGGGATGGGACAGCCCAGTCAGAGAGAGGAAAACCTGGATAAATTCTCCCAGAATTAGCCTGAATCTCCCTTTAGGGAGCTGGGGATAAACAATGATAGCCAAATATTGAAACAACCTGCAGGTGGTATTTCTCTAATAATCTGTTTTTCTCATAAGATTCTTCACAAATGGGCGGCTTGTTAATTAACCAATCATGGGAAATGTATTGATTAATGACCAATGTGGCAAACTAAGCTGTAAAAGAAGGGAGGATGAATTCTTTGCCTCTCCAGGCCAGGACTGACCCCTTTCACAAGCATCTCCTTTCCTGCAGCATCCAAATGCTGCTGCATCGTTTAGCACCAGCCATGGACTAATTTTCTCCCTCAGGGACAGCAGATTAGATCCCACAATTTCTCTCTCCCCCTGAGTTTTCAAAAGGTCTTTCAAGCGTAATAAACTCAGGTATTTATATATCAATCTGTGTTACCTGAGGCACATATTACAGAGGCCTGGGTCACAGCAACATCATTACAGTGAGTTTTAAAGAGAGCAATGGGAATAGGGGAGATAAATAATTCTCTCTGTGGTGCCCTTTCTATTTGTATGCTGAGGCTTAGAGCAGTTCCCTGCCTTGGACACACCTTCTGAAATACAGCATTTCACACCAGAGCTGAAAAAATTCAAGGTAAGCAGCAACCAATCCTCCAGAGCTAAGAAAATAGCCTTTCCCCCTTTAAATTACAGGCACTTACACTTCACCTTGGCTCCTGTCTTCTGCTGCTTCCTCCCACTTCTTAATCCCTTGAAGCTGTTGCACACCTGCAGTCACTGCTTTTCACAGCATTTATGCTGCATTTTTTTCCCATTGCCAGGGATGTTAAAATGTGAGAAAAGGAGGTCATGGCCTGGCTGCCCTGGGGAGCAGCATCAGCCCCTCTGTGCCCATTGGGGCAGCTCAGCTGCAGGAATCCATTCAGCCACAGACCCTGAGGGAGAATTCCTGTTTAAGCATTTTCTTAATATTTTGTTGGGCTGGAGGCTGAAAATGGGCCAAATAAAAAGGGCTGTGAACACCTGCAGAACTCCTTGGTACAACACTCCTCTGATATCACTTCACCCAGCTCCTGAAGAACACAGCACGCGTTTCTGAGCGGGGAAAAAAGCAAATCACATAAAAGGGCTGCAGAAGGGTTGTAAGCTCTCCTGCTTACTCACCAGCTGACACAAGCAGGTCAGATCACTCCAACAGCAGCAGTTTATTGTTGTATTTGAGGCCAAATGAAAATCAGGTCCCCCTGGCACTAGGTGAGGTACAAAACCTCTGCGAAAGCTTCGCGGCAGCTCGAGGCTGTGGAGAGGAAGACAAAGGTCTGGAGCCAGCCAGCAAACACCAGGGATTTGGAGGCTCTGACCCCAGGATTGGCCTCTGGCCACGCTTCCACACAGGGACTGCCCAGCCCTCACCTCTAAATTCCTGCTCACCACCTGCTTCATCCTGGTTTACAAAGGCATTTTAATGCATTGACTCTCCTCCGAGGAAGAAAGTGCCTGGTGCTTGTTTAAGTGTCTTTATTAGAGCTGAAACAAATACCACATCATTTAACTTGGAGGCTTTTGTTGCTGCTATCAGTGGTGTACTGCAAATCACAGACTCAGGACTGCCTCTAACCCCTAATAAGCACAAACTGCCACTCGTCCACCACCCTGCTTTCCCCAGCTGCTGTTATCTCTGTGTGAGACAGGGAATTGGAGGAAAGAATGACCCAGTGATTGTCTAAATCAGCCCAGCTCTAATTTACTGGAATATGGTTTGAGCAGCTAATGTAACACCTACTGTGAGCAAGATGGAGCTATCTCCAGGACTTCTGTAGGCTAGGAATATTCACTTAAATGGCATTGTCTGGCTGCACTCACTGGAGGGCTGCTGTACCACAGAGAGCAGTTAACCCTTGGAGTGTGAAATTAGGTCAAAAAGAACCAAGCTTTCAATGGCAATGGGGAAAGTTAACTTTCCACTGGAAATTGGGTGTCCTGTTTGCCTCTGACACATTCTCAGCTCCTCGAGTAGCAAACAGCTTGAGCAATCACAGAGCTCAGGTAAACAGACCCTGGCAAGGTGTTCTCAGGGTGCCCTCAGTGTGGCAGGATCCTCCCTGAGCAGTTCCCTGTTTCCCATGGCTGGATTGAGCAGCTGGGCTCTCCTTAGATAGAAATTGTGACATTTTTCACAGGGGTCTGAGGATGAGGGGAGAGATGAGGATGTGACTCCATGTTTCAGAAGGCTTGATTGATTATTTTATCATATATATTACATTAAAACTATACTGAAAGAATAGAAGAAAAGGTTTCATCAGAAGGCTGGCTAAGAATAGAATAGCAAAGAATGATAACAAAGGTTTGTGGCTCAGACAGAGAGTCCAAGCCAGCTGACTGTGATTGGCCATTAATTAGAAACAACCACATGAGACCAATCACAGATCCACCTGTTGCATTCCACAGCAGCAGATAATCAATGTTCACATTTTGTTCCTGAGGCCTCTCAGCTTCTCAGGAGGAAAAATCCTAAGGAAAGGATTTTTCATGAAAAGATGTCTGTGATAAGAAGTGATGGAATTTTGTCTTTAAAACACTGCCTGAGACACCCAGGAGTCAGCACCTTCCCTGGCACCAAAGCTGAGCTCCCCAAAAAATTACCTTTGCATCCATCCTTCTGCTGCTCCCAATGAGGCAAACAGAATAATTCTAATTCCTCCTTTGCTTTATCATCTGTGAGCATTTCAAGGCGCACACTGAATTTTGACCTGAGCACATAAAGCACCAGGACCCCAATGCAGCAGTACCTGGTGGGACAGGAAGATGCTCATCCCATAATCAGCTTCAGTTCCAACAGCAAGGTCACCTCAGGCTGTTGGAAAGTCAACGCTCACAAACCTGCAAGTATAAGACAGAAATCCTGTTTTAACTGGGTTGGTAGAAAAAAAATATAATTTAACCTTCTTTTTAAGTGGGAGGGTAGATGTTCAAGAAGCAGTGCTTTCCAGTCAGGTGCTGTGGCATTTTACACAAGAATACACCTGAACCAAGCAGCTCATCTCCATTTTACAGGTGGGGAAACTGAGGCACAGGAAAGTGGAGTGGTTCCAGACTGAGCTGGAGTTCACTGGGCTGGTGCAGGTAGCACAGAACCATCTGGCTGGAACCTGTGGAAAGCACAGCTCCTGTCCCCCCTCAGCAGCTCAGGAGCAGGAGAGCCCCCCCAGATGAGCTGGAGAAGGGTGATGGGTTAAAACATCTCCCTGCCACACACCTCGTCCTGCTCTAACCTCACCTGAAACCCAATTTTTAGTTATTGTAAAAAAACCCCAAACCACACAAATCCCACACACTCCCCCACCCAAACAATCTTTATCCTGATTCTCCTGGGAAATAATGACTTTCTGTTATTAAATAATGTGAAATGATTGAGGTGAGTCATAAAGCATTTGTATTAACACTAATGGATCCGTGATTAATTTTTTTTTCTTTATTTTATTGTTATAAAACTTGTCTGTGTCTTCCCTTCCCCCTTTCTCTGTCCTCCCCATCACATTTGGTTCTCAAGGGAGGTAATCAAGACTTCACTTGAATTTCTCATTACTTGAAAGGCTCCACATCACAATATGATAATGGGACAGTTTCATAATTACAATTTTAAAAAATACTGGAGCCAGAGAAATCTGGAGAGGTTTTCAGATGCTTTTGTCTTTGTCACCTAGAAATTAAAGGATTGCTTTAAAACATATTTTAAACACAAGAGGAGAGGGCGGTTTCATCTCACAGTTATGCAAAAACCATCGTGCCCAAGCTTCATTTTGAAAAGTCCATCCTCCCTTTTTATTTCCTTAGACCACCTCCTCCCTCTGTATTTTTTTTTCCTTTTGATAAATCACCAGGCAACATTAACTGTAGGAAGATGCAAAACTAGACTGGTAATTAATTACCACTATTTCCCTTAGAGGCAAGTTCCTGTGCCTCAGTTTCCCACTTGCAATGGAAGACACTCCAGGACCTAAAGTTATTTTTGTATTTTTATCCAGAATGCTCCAGGCTTGCACCAAGAGTTTTCAACCCTGCCTGGAGGAGCAGGGCGCAGGTGGCAGGGATGAGCAGAATTAGCCCTGTGCTCTGCTAACAAGCTCTGAGATCCCACAGGATATAAGGTTGGATTAGATGTGACAAATAATAATGATTACTCTTATTATTCCTCCTAGAACCGGTCTAAGGCATCATCAGCTGGAGATGTGTCAAAGCAGCGAGATGTTATGGCTTGTGTGGGGCTCTGAAAAGCTGGGATTTCTGCCTAAAAATCAGGATGGAAAACCACACATTTTCTGCTGAGGGTGCTGCTCCCTTTAGCTTCATTCCCTGAGCAGCAGGAGCAGTGACCCCTGTCCCTGATCCCCACAACCCAACACCTCCCATCCCAAACAACTCCCATTCTAAATATCCCCCCATTCCCAACATCTCCCCATCCCCAACACCTCCCTGTCCCAAACACCTCTTCATCTCCAACATCCGCCCATCCCCAACATCTTCCCCATTCCCAACATTCTCCCATCCCAAACGTCTCCCTATCTCCAACCTCTCCCCATCCCCAACATCCCCTCATCCCCAACATCCCCCATCCCCAACATCTCTCTATTTCCAACATCCTCCCATCCCAAACATCCTCCCATCCCAAACATCTCCTTATTTCCAACATCCTCCCATCCCCAACATCCCCCTATCCTAAACATCCCCCCAATCCCAAATATTCCCCCATCCCCATCATCTCCCCATCCCCAACATCTCCCTGTCCCCAACATCTCCCTGTCCCCATCATCTCCCCATCCCCAACATCCCCAACACTCCCCATCCCACCATCTCCCCATCCCCATCTTCTCCCCATCCCCAACATCTCCCTGACCCCAACACTCCCCATCCCAGCACAGCCCAGAGCAGGGATGGGGCCACTCAAGTTCCTCTCCTTGCCTTCCCATGGAGGCTGAGGAGCAGGAACCATCTCAGCTCAGCTTTCCAGAGCTGCCACAACAGCCCTGAGCCCCAGCTCCCAGCACAGAGCTGGAAGGAGCAGGGGGGGCCCAGCTGGAAGCAGCAAACTGGGAACCCCTCTGAGCCAGGGAGGGAAGGGCAGCAGGGCCAGGGAGGGCAGAGGAGGAGGGAGAGCCCTGAGCAGATGGCTGGGGGAGAGATGGGGGAAGAGGAGAGAAGCAGACAGATGGAGGACAGAGAGGAGTGGGGTGAGCCACAGAAGCAATTCTCTGTGCTTGTTCATATTTAATCAAGAATTTGCTGCTGCTGCTATTTGTGTTTTGGCATTATTTGCTTTAGAGGGGCACCTAATCTCTGCCAGGGGCCAGGCCCTGGAGCTGTGCCCGTGCTCAGGGAGCTGCTCCTGCCTCCATCAGCTGTGCCCAGGGCCAGGGGCCTCTCACTGCTGGAACAGGGCAAGGAACAGAGATTCCTGGGCAACCATCAGGGGTGGAAGGCAAGGAGAGGAACTCAATGGCCCCATCCCTGCTGGAGGCTGTGCTGGGATGGGGAGGTGTTGGGGATGGGGAGATGTTGGGGATGGGGAGATGCTGGAGATAGGGAGATGTTTGGGACAGGGAGATGTTGGGGATGGGGAGGTGATGGGGAGGTTTTGGGGACAGGGAGATGTTGGGGATGGGGAGATGTTGGTGATGGGAGATGTTGGGGATGGGGAGATGTTTGGGACAGGGAGATGTTGGGGATGGGGAGATGTTGGTGATGGGGAGATGTTTGGGATGGGTGGATGTTGGGGATGGGGAGATGTTGGGGATGGGGAGGTGTTGGGGATGTTGGGGATGTTTGGGATATTGGGATGTTTGGGATGTGGGGATGTTGGGGATGCCAACATTTCTGTCTGCTGACATAGACAGAGATTGGGTATGATCCAGACTGCCAAATCCAGGATTCCTATAAAAGAGCTGAATAAGGGCCCTGTGTCTGACAAGAAGGAAATAAATCTATCGGACTGTTGGCTTTGATAAATCCTTTCCCTGACACATTCCTCTGTCTTTGTTTCAGCAAGGGATAATGGGAGAGGAAGAGAGAGAGAGACACACACACTGTGTCCTTTTTTTCCTGATAATTTAAATACAGTGAAACAATGACCTGATATCAACATAAAGCTGTTGGGGGAATAACCTGACTGTGCACCTTTTTTCTAGAGTCCCCAGGGTGAAATCAGCTTAGATTGATGCCTGATAAAGGAACGAGCCTGTTGCCTGAACGGGGCTCTCTCACAGCAATAGGCAGCGCTGTTATCAGAGCTGTTAAACAAATAAAGCTGTGAAGTGCAGACATTGTCTGAAGCACACTGCTGGGCTTCCCGGGCAGCCAGATCTTCTGAAGGAATCCTTGATAAAGGAAAAGGCTGTTCAGGTTAATGGATATCCCCGGGTGATGGGGGGAACGGGGATCCTGGCAGTGGCTGCTGCACAAACACAGCAGGGAGAGGCTTTGGCTGGAGCTCTGCAGCACAAGGGGATGCTCAGGGTGGGATGTGCAAGGGGATGAGGCACTGGGAGCAGTCCTTGGCTTGTCAGGGGTGTTGGAGCTCAGCTGCTGTCCTGAAATTACCACGGGGCAAGGGACACTGCAGAGGGGTCTGGAGACTGAATCACAGCAGTCAGAAATCACAGAGCAACCTTTTTGGGTCATTGTCCTCCGCAACCTTTTTGGGTCATTGTCCTCCTCTTTGGGCATGGGATCCCCCAGGGAAGAAAGGAAGAGCTGTCCAGGTAATTCTCATCACCCATGCACACACAAAGGCTTCACTGGAATGGCACAAACAGCAGCTCTGTTGTGTCCTTGCACATCTCAGCCCAAGGTGGGATCTGCCTGCTTTGCCCCAGATCTCACCTCGAGTGAGCAGAGTCCTTGGAGAAGGGAAAGGAGGGGTGACACGGGGTTTGTCCCCAGCACATCCTGCAGGTGAGCATCTTTCAGGAATACCTGAGCAGCTCCATCCTCAGCCCACGCTCAACCCACAAAGCAGGGATTTGCCCTGACCTTGAGATCTTCCATCTGGGAGCAATAATCAGATGCCAAAGTTCCCTTTCAAAGCAGCTGCACACCTCCTTCCTGCCACAGACCATCTCTGGACTTTGTCCTGATTTGCCCCAGCCTGAGAGAGAACAACGCTGGGCTCCCTTCAGCTGGACTTCTGGCAGCAGCAGGAGAACAGCAATTTCACTGCAATGTTTCTCCTGAGGAGAAAAAAAAACACCCCACAATTTGTTTGTCTGCCTGTGACAGGGAAAATTTTTCATGTTACCATCAGCCCTGGAGTTCATTCACCTATCGGAAAGATGTCCAGCTTTGAGAGATGTTTAATCTCACTTGAAAGGCAATAATTAGGGAAACACACACAAACACAAGTGCCACATGCTCCCAGGCTCATTAGAGCCTGCAAACAAACCCTTCCTCCCTGAGGGAAGGGCTGGTTTGGATGGAGGGGGTGAATGAATTTGGGTTTGTGCTTGGTTGAGGTGTGTGTGCATCCATGAGGGGATGCAGGTTCACATTTACGTGGAGGGGAGAGGTGTTGAACTGGCTGAAAGCTGTGAGAGGTGTTTAAGTGGCTGAAAGCTGTGAAATTCCCCACCCTGGTTCCATTTTTGGAAGCGGATTTTGATGAGATCTCTCCCGTCAGTGCACAAGAGAGGATCTAATCACGCCGCACAAAGACAGCCACAACTGACAATACATCTCCCTCTTCCAGGAGAAAGGAAGAAGGGAACAAAATGAATAATTCAAATGATAATTAGCAGTGTAATTATTCCTGTTTTTAGAGTAACCTACAGGACAGAACATCAACGCATGAGTCACTGGCAAAGCATAAACAGAAATAATTTGGAAGATGCTGTCCTGATGCTTTACAAAGGGACTTGTCACGAG
>CM019926.1:4202942-4274861 GCA_009764595.1 Geothlypis trichas
GCAGAACTTTGCAACACAGGTATTCATTTATATAGTACAGGAATTTATTTATATAATACAGGTATTCATTTATATATTACAGGTATTCATTTATATATTACAGATATTTATTTATATAATACAGGTATTCATTTATATAATACAGGTAAATATTTTTATATATTACAGGTATTTATTTATATATTGCAGGTATTCATTCATATATTACAGGTATTAATTTATATAGTACAGGTATTCATTTATACATTACAGGTATTCATTTATACATTACAGGTATTTATTTATATAGTACAGGTATTCATTTATATAATACAGGTAAATATTTATATATATTACAGGTATTTATTTATATATTACAGGTATTCATTCATATATTACAGGTATTAATTTATATAGTACAGGTATTAATTTATACATTACAGGTATTCATTTATATAGTACAGGTATTTATTTATATAGTACAGGTATTCATTTATATAATACAGGTAAATATTTATATATTACAGGTATTTATTTATATATTACAGGTATTTATTTATATATTACAGGTATTAATTTATATAGTACAGGTATTAATTTATACATTACAGGTATTCATTTATATAGTACAGGTATTTATTTATATATTACAGGTATTCATTCATATATTACAGGTATTAATTTATATAGTACAGGTATTCTTTTATACATTACAGGTATTCTTTTATACATTACAGGTATTTATTTCTATTTTACAGGTATTCATTCATATAGTACAGGTATTAATTTATACATTACAGATATTCTTTTATACATTACAGGTCTTTATTCATATATTACAGGTATTCATTTATATATTACAGGTATTTATTTATGTATTACACACCCCACGTGCAGCTCAGTGTATCCCAAATACAATTTTCCACACAAATGCACACACAGACACAAACAGACACAGGGCAAACCCCCTGTATTCTTTGAAAAAAAAATAAAAATTACAATTCAATACTAGATTCAAAAGGAGCTGAATCTTTTCTTACAATAATGCAGTTTGTAATTGTGGGAATTTATCCCAGGAGCAGCTTCTCACCTGGCAGGGCAAGCAGGAGAATGACTTCTGGCTCAGTTTGTGCTTTGGGATTGAATCAGGACAGGCAAAAATGAAATTATTCCCCATCTTCCCCAAGCCTGCCTGGCTTGCTCACACCCACCCACAATCCAGCCCGTGATCTTGAAGTGAAACTGCTTTTTATCATCATTGCTCCATCTAGTCAATCCAAATTTCAATTAATGGCAGGGAATTATCATTCCATTCAGCACAAAGAGGGTTTTGTTGTGGGATTTTTTTTTCTTTCTCTATTACAAAGTGCCTGTCCTGTTGCTGATTCAAGCTCTGGGCAGCCTCCTGCTCACTGTCAGCCACACTGAGATGCTGAGGGGTTCCTGGCCTCCCTGGTCAAACCCACTGCTGCTTTTATAGGCAGGAAGTACTGACCCTGCTGGAAATGTTTATTTTTCCTCCTTTCCTAATTTCCCAGCCTGGGATTTCTCTGTACACAGCCCAGAGGAAGGGCAGCACCTCACTCAGCCTGTGGTGGTGAGGGATGACAGGGCAGGGGGGAAGGATGGAGGGAGAAGGGAGTTAGGAGAAGAATCCATTTGTAATTACTGAAATAAACACAAGTCGGAGAGAAATGCAAATGCCTCGTGTTGTGAATTGCTTGACAGAAGAAGTGACAGCTTTTTATTAGGGTGATAACAGCAAGGAGTTTTAAAATAGAATAATCGGTGCAACAAAAGCAATTTTCATTCTGAATTTTCATTTTAAATGGATGATCTCGTTTTAATCAAGTGAGTCATCACAAAATGCTTTTAATTGCCTAAAGTCAAGAGCCATATTGTAATTTTGATGTCTACTTTCAGGCTGATGATTTGATTTATTTAAAATGGGGGGGCAGGAGGGTTGTGTTGTTGCCCCATTCCTGTTTTCTGTCATTTCTCCCTCAAGTGAACACAAGATCTGAATTCACTATTCAAAAATCTAAATGGCTTTTTGGAAAGTACACTCACCTTGCCAACAAATCCAGAACGGGCACGAAGCAGAAGATGTTTGTTAAAATCTGGGTTTGTTTATTTTTTTTCCCCATCTCCTTCTGTGTTATTTGAAGCAGCTGAGCTGCTAAGATGAAGTTTGACTTTTTGTGCTTTTAAAGGCATTCTGGGATGGTGCTGTGAGCTGGGAGATTGGAGCACTTCCCACAGGCTCAGAGGGATCTGCATCGACCATCCACCACGGAAAAGGCAAATTTCAGGCTTCATTCCAAGCACAAATCCTGCCTCTTTACAAGAAAAGTGGCTGAGGCTTTGTGACTGGAGCCCAGACTGCACAGCCAGGTCCTTGCTGGCTCACTGAGGGACTTCTCAGTATCTCAGGTGAGATTCTAGAGTGTTTTTACCATGCAAAACTGGTGAAAATCAGGAAGGAAGGGGAGGAAGAAGCTGTCCCTTTTTGCCCTCCTGGTGCATCCTGCTAAAATACTTCTGCATGTGAACGTGGAAGGTTTGAGATGGTTCATTTGAAGGAGCATGGCTGCAAAAAGTGGATCTGGTCCTGGACAGCCCTGGTGGGTGTCCCTGAGCTGGCTGTGCCTGGGGGACACAGAATCACACTGGGATGGGCTGGGAAGGATTTCCAGGGCCTTCCAGCTCCCGCCCCTGCCATGGACAGGAACAGTTTCCCCCCAAAGCCCAGGCCAGCCTGTCCTTGCTGTTCTTGGGGTCTCCAAGAACAGCTCTTGCTGAGCTGGGGTCTCCAGGAGAAGCCCCTCTCTCTGTTTAGGCTTGATGTGGGCTGCAGGAACCTCCAAGAGTGGAGATGGCTGCAGAGCCATGAGCCAAAGGGAGATGCAGAATCATGGGCAGCACCTCCTCCCCAGCCTGAGGATTCTGCCAGGGCACACATCACTGTGGAGCTGCTTTTCAGAGAGGGGAACCCAGCAGGTTTCAGCTCATCAGGAAGGGAGCACTCAGCAAGAACAAAGAGAGCTTCTGCTGAACTCATGCTCTGAAACCTTCCCCTGTCAAGTCCTACCCTGAAGTCAGAGGGAAGTGGTGTTGGTTCCTGTAAAAGGAAATGTTCCCTCACCACAAGATCTCACCAGGTGTGATGTCCTCAGTTCAGAGGATGCCCTGAACTTCATGAGCAGCCAAGAGTCAGGAGAGCAGGCCCAGCTTTGCCACCAGCTTCCCAAATCTCCCCTTCAAGACCTTTCAAAGTCCAAATGCACTGCCCTGAAATAAGGACAGCTACTTAGAACACCTTTTATATTTGAACAAGAAGAAATACCAATGAGACATGGAGGCCCTGGCTTTGGAAAGTGAGTGCAACAAGGCTGCCCCATCCTCTGGCCCTGTGTGCCTTTCCCTCCTCACGCTGCTCCTTTCGTGCTGCTGCTCAGACCCAGCATGGTGAAAGGGGACAGAAGCCATGTGCAAACATGTTCTCAGAGGAAAATCTGCCTTTCCCCCCCTTATTTAAAGAGCAATTCCTGTTTCTGCTCATTGTGTGTGTGCAGGGATTAAAATCTCCTGAAAGCTGAAGCAGGAGCGAGACAGGAGAACAGGCCCAGCATTGCCACCAGCTTTGAAATCTCCCCTTCCAGTCCTTTCAAACTCCAAATATACTGCCCTGAAATAAGGACAGGTGCTTAGAACACCTTTTATATTTGAACAAGAAGAAATACCAGTGAGACATGGAGGTCCTGGCTTTGGAAAGTGAGTGCAACAAGGCTGCCCCATCCTCTGGCCCTGTGTGCCTTTCCCTCCTCACGCTGCTCCTTTCGTGCTGCACGGTGAGAGGGGACAGAAGCCATTTACAAACATGTTCTCAGAGGAAAATCTGCCTTTCCCCCCCTTATTTAAAAAGCAATTCCTGTTTTTTCTCATTGTGTGTGTGCAGGGATTAAAATCTCCTGAAAGCTGAAGCAGGAGCAAGACAGGAGAACAGGCCCAGCGTTGCCACCAGCTTCGAAATCTCCCCTTCCAGTCTTTTCAAACTCTAAATACACTGCCCTGAAATAAGGACAGCTACTTAGAACACCTTTTTATTTTTTATTTGAACAAGAAGAAATTCCAGTGAGACTCGGAGGCCCTGGCTTTGGAAAGTGAGTGCAACAAGGCTGCCCCATCCTCTGGCCCTGTGCGCTTTTACCTCCTCACGCTGGACCTTTCATGCTGCTGCTCAGACCCAGCATGGTGAGAGGGGACAGAAGCCATTTACAAACATGTTCTCAGAAGAAAATCTGCCTTTCCTCCCCTTATTTAAAGAGCAATTCCTGTTTCTGCTCATTGTGTGCGTGCAGGGATTAAAATCTCCTGAAAGCTGAAGCAGGAGCGAGATGTCGCCTCTGGAAATGCTCCGTGAAGGCGTGAACGAGGACACAATGCAGAGCCAGCGCTGACATGCACAAAACAGCTCATTATATGGGAGAGAAACCAGCACCTTTCACCTCTGACAAGCTGGAAAAGAGAAAATCCCTGCCAGATAACCTGAGCAAGAGCCTCGTGGGAGAGGTGCGAGCGTGCTGGGAGCTAATTGGGAGAGCCTCCACCATCCCTGAGCAGCAGCAGCAGCAGCAGCAGAGAAAACACATCCCTTTGCTGTTAAATAAATAAAATATGCCAGCATTAGTCTCCTTCCCTGTTCCTGTGTCCCAAACTGAGTGGAGTTGTGCCCTGGTTTAGCATCTTGCTGCCTGGCTGAGCAGAGCAGGCTTTTAGCAGAATTGTCAGGTTTGTACCCATCCCATCCCATCCCCTCAGAAATTTGGGTCAAGGGCTTTCTTCACTTTGGTTTGGAGCCAGAGCTGATGCTTGGAGGGGATGAACTTCAAAAGTGTTTTATCCAGTCCTGCTCAGGATCCACCAGCCTTAGCAGGGAATGTTGTCAAGGGCTTCCTTGGCCATCTCCAAAATTCAAATTACTCATGTTTTAAAGCAGATCCTCTGCTATATTTGAGTGGCTGGTTTGTTTTCCTGGTAGGAAAAACCAAGGAAAGATCCCTTTCCTCTCATCCTGGCCACTACATGGATCTTTTAACTGAGAGCTAAAGCAACCTTGATTTGTTCTTTAAAGAATTTAATAATGATCCTAAAATATTCAAACAACACAAGGATCCAGCATGGAAATCTGCTGGGCCTTCAGAGGCCAGATTTTTCCCTTCATTAATATCTAAAATAACCATGGAGCTCAATGGAATCACTTTGGAATTTCCCTTTGGAAAGCTCAGAGCAGCAAGAGAACCCTGGGCTGCTCATCCCAATGGGGTTTGGAGTAACCTGGTCTAGGGGAAGGTGTCCCTGCCCAGGGATAATTCCCTGCCATTAATTGAAATTTGGGGTGCAGCAAAATGATCTTTAAAGCCCCTTCCAACCCAAAACATTCCCTGGTTCTGTGATCACACCTGTTGTGCCTCCTCCTGCAAGCTCGTACCCAAAATCTGCTGGCTCAGGTCTGCAGGAGAGCTGTGGAATTTGAGATAAACCTCCCAAACTGGGTAAAGACCTGCAGGAGAGCTGTGGAAGATGGAGAAAACCTCCCAAATTGGGTAAAAATCTGCAGGAGAGCTGTGGGATTTGGGGAAAACCTCCCAGATTGGGTAAAGATCTGCAGGAGAGCTGTGGAATTTGGAGAAAACCTCCCAAATTGGATAAAGAGCTGCAGGAGAGCTGTGGAATTTGGGGAAAACCTCCCAGATTGGGGAAGTTCTGCAGGAGACCTGTGGAAGATGGAGAAAACCTCCCTAGTTGGGGGAAGAAGAGAGACAGGAGAGCTGGGAAAATGGGGAAAACCTCCCAAATTGGAGAAGGTCTGTAGGAAAGCTGTGGAATTTGGGGAAAACCCATGGGAAAGAATAAAAAGGATCCTTGTAAATCCTCGGGATCCATTCCCACCATGAGAACCAGCTCTGCTCAGCCTGGGGATGAACCTGGGGAGAAGCAGGGTGGGAGGTGGGGGCTGCAGCTCTGCCTTGGTGCCTTTCTCACCCCGAGCTGTTCCAGCCCTGTGGCTCACCACGGTCCCTGTTCCATGCCTGGAATTCAGAGTTCTGTGTGTTTATCTGCTCGAATCACTGCCTGGGCTGGGCTTGCCATGGTCTCCTGGGGAGGACACACCAGGCTACACAGCTTTGTGATCGAAGCAATCTCTCCCTTGAGGTGCCTTTTGCTTTGCAAACCAATTAAAAAAAAAAAAAAAGCTGCCTTTTTTCCCTTTTTTTCCCCTTTTTCCCTTCTCTTTCCCCCACTTTCTTATTCTTGCCAAAGAGCATCAACTTGAGGTGAAATATCGTCCAGTGCTGACAAAAGCTTTGATATTGTAATGCCAGACCCATCAAGCCAGAGCTTTTAACTCTGGATTGTTCTTTTTTTATATAAAATATTGGATTTGTGACGTTTGTTCTCCTTCCTCTTGCCCACGATTGATCTGCCTGTCCTATTTATCTCCTCCACCTCACTGGGCCGTGGCCTTGAGCCCACTGGAGACTTTGCATTGATTGCTTGGGATTTTGGATGAAGCCAGCCAGTTATTTTCCTTTCCCCTCTTCACCTCTGTTACCTGTTGTTTATCCTTTAACCAGGCCTGGGCAAGGTTATTTCTGTATCCAATTGACCAGAAAAAGCACAAATTACAGTTTGGTTAAACAATGATATGGGAACATACCAAAGTCCTTTCAGAAGTCAAAATTCTTCCTCAGCATTTCAAAAACCTCAACATTTCCCATGTGAAGTTTCCATGAAAAGTTTAATCTGGGAATTAATGACATCCATTTGTGAAATGGCTTCAGAGGAGCACAGAGAAGAAATTATTTTGGTTTTCTCCAGCTCACCAAAAAGATACATCTCAGATCTGTTTTAAACCATGTTTTCCGGTGCCCTGGTGCTACCTACACATTGGGCAATGTCAGCATTTATTTCTCAGTCTGACTCTGATCTGGAGGCTCAGTCTGTCCCTCCAGACCTGCCACCACCTCCCTCTCCCCAAGCATTTCCCTGAGGCTCTCCCAGCACTGACTCTTTGCTGTTTCTAAATTAACTACTTATTTTCACTACTTCTCCCTTCAGTCAACACAGAGGAACTATCTTCTGCAGAAAACAACTGCAAGCACTGAAGCTAAACTGGCTGTGACAGATCAAAGCAGACTTTGTGTGGAGGAAAAAGGGGAAATGCTGCCCTGAATTTGGTGGTCACTGCAGCAAAGCCAAGCAGCCAGGCAGGGTGGCAGCTCTGGAACTGCAGATGGGAGACTGGCACAGCACCGTGGGTGTAAAGAGTTCGTGTGGAGGATTAAACTTTAATGAGGGCTTTTAGCATTGAAGGCATTGAAAAAACAAGGAGAAAAAAAACCAGGAAAAGGTCTCTGGGTGCTCTCCCCTGCTCGCACACACAGTTTCTCATGGGGCTTTGCATCCCTCAGCTCTTGAGGGTTATTTTGGGAAGAATAACAATGATTCCATGCTGGAAATGTTTCCCTGAAGGTGCTGCCATGGGCAGATTTCCCCTCTCAGAGCATTTTGCCCTCTCTCTCTGGGAGCAGTTTGTGCAGCCAGAGCCATTTGGGGGCTGTATCTCACAAGGTTCTGTCCTCCACCCCTCCTCCAGCATCTCAGAAAAACCCCAATCCCCCAAATCGAATCCCATTATTTAAAATGGGGAGAAACAGCAGTGAAGTTTCCCCAAACCAGTAATTACAGATTACACAGGCTGTAGGGAGGAACAGCTCCAAACTCCAAACCTGCTCCCTACAAAATGCTGCAAAACCTTCCCCTGAAAATCCTTTGAAGCCAGGAAGGAGAGTGCTCACAAGGCTGAGAAACTGTGATATAAACTGACTGAGAAACCTGTGATAGAAACGTCCCCTAGCTCGTTTCTGCCTTCTTGAAGACTTAATTAGTATTAAAAGCCCCAGGAAGTCTGAAGATTATTTATGGAGAACGTAGCAGTAGATATGACCTAAGGAAAAAAGGAGGTAAGGCTGAACCACAGAGTTTGTCCCAGGGACTAAATCTACATTTTTACTGCTTCATTCCCTAATTTAGGTGCAAATTTGGGAGTTTTTTTCCCCTCTCCTGCCGAAAATGTCAAGGTATTGCAAAGCTTTTCAAGCCTGGAATTGGGACAAAGAAAGAAAGGTCAAAGCCCTCAAAACAATTGGGAGAAATATTGGCCAAGATGTTTCATTTTCACTCTGACAGGTTTTTTTATTAACTTGCACAATCATTTAAAGCAAAAATTGATCTGCTAAAAGACACCATTAGCTCTGTGCAGGGACAGGCTTACATGAGTTGGTGTCCCCAGCTCTAAAGGGCCTTTGCTAGCATTAATTAACTCAGAATTTCTTAGCAATTTACAAAGAATAATAATTAATTCTTAGTAATTAATACTAACATTTTTCTTCCTAATTAATATAACTATTTAATAAGACTTTTTTTATAAATCTCTTCATAATTAAAGTCACTGAATCCCAACCCTTTCCAGAGAAGAGGAGTAATGGTGGGGGGAGAGGGGGATTTCTGTTGATTTACATAAAATAGAAGTTGAAGACATGGATGATTCTTTACAGAACCAAGGAAATAAATAAAAATATTCCCTGCTTGTCTGGAAAGTGCCAGTTCCCATCTCCAAAAGGCACCAGAGGCTCAGTGCATCCCCAAAAATCGAGGTGGTCCATCCTCATCCCTGTGAGCAGGATTGGACCCCTCTGCAGGCAATGGGTGTCACACACATCTTTTATAGAAAATCCTTTCTTTAGGATTTCTTCCTCCTGAGAAGCTGAGAGGCCTCAGGAACAAAATGCAAACATTGATTATCTGCTGCTGTGGAATGCAATAGTTGCATTGTGATTGGTCCATTTTGGTTGTTTTTAATTAATGGCCAATCACAGTCAGCTGGCTCGGACTGTCTGAGAGTCACAAGATTTTATTATCATTCCATTCCACTTCTTCCCTTTCAAGCCTTCTGATGAAATCCTTTCTTCTATTCTTTTAGTACACTTTTAATATATCTTTTAAATATAATATATATCATACAATAATAAATCAGCCTTCAGAAACATGGAGTCAAATTCTCATCACTTCCCTGGTCCTGGGACCCCTGTGAACACCACCACAAATGGGTTTTGCCTTTATGATCCCTTCTAAAACACCTCTGGGCTTTGTGTGATCATTTCTGTTTGACCTTTAAAGGAAAGCTCTAATCGACAACCAATTTCTGTCTCATTTGGTGACAGCTTGTTCTGTCCTGTCAGTCCCAGGTGAGTTCCTAAGGAGAAGGGTGGGCAGCCTCCCCCACCAGAGCTGAGACAAGGGAAAGCCTGGAATGACCCCAGGAATTCCTCTGGTTCTGTTTCCAGCTGAAAATGCCACCAAGGGTTTCATTGAGAGGAATCCTCTGGAAATGCCACCAAGGGTTTCACTGGGAGGGATCCTCTGAAAATGCCACCAAGGGTTTCACTGGGAGGGATCCTCTGAAAATGCCACCAAGGGTTTCACTGGGAGGGATCCTCTGAAAATGCCACCAAGGGTTTCACTGGGATTCCTCTGGAAATGCCACCAAGGGTTTCACTGGGATTCCTCTGGAAATGCCACCAAGGGTTTCACTGAGAGGATTCCTCTGAAAATGCCACCAAGGGTTTCACTGAGAGGATTCCTCTGAAAATGCCACCAAGGTTTTTACTGGAATTCCTCTGGAAATGCCACCAAGGGTTTCACTGGGATTCTTCTGAAAATTCCACCAAGGGTTTCACTGGGAGGAATCCTCTGGAAATGCCACCAAGGGTTTCACTGGGATTTCTCTGGAAATGCCACCAAGGGTTTCACTGAGAGGGTTCCTCTGTCCCAGATGAAGGCAGGGGAAAGCCCAGGGTGAGCTGAGCTTTGCTTGGGGATCCCTGACACCTTCTCAGTGCCCAAATCCCCCAGAGCACACAAGGATGGACCCTGGGGGTGGCAGAAGAGGGCTGAATGTCACAGAAGCACAAATTTTGGACAAGACCCCTAAATTCATCTGGCCCAACTGTGTGGTTGGTGTGGAGCCTCCTTCCTCAGCGAAATGGTACCAAATGTGAAAAAATAAGGAAAATATGGATAAATGCAGAGCACAGAGCTTTGGGGAATCGTGTTGGGATGCTTGGAAAGGTGGAGACAGGCATTTGGTCACTATCTGAGCCATTCTGGTCACCCTTTGGGCCTGCAGAGCCACAGTCCTGGTGTCACCACTGGCTGCCCAGGGCTCAGCCAGCAAACTGCTTTGCTTTTAAAACTGTGCAGGCAGCTGAATTGGTGAGTTCTGCTTCACCCCAAACGCAGGCAACCAGCAGCAAAGGCATTTGTCACTGTTCCCCCCTCCAAAACAGGGAAGCTTAAACAATATGCATCATTTATGCACCTCAAGAAGCAGAGAAAATCAGAATTGAAAACAGGCTGGAGCCTCTGTCTGCATGTGTCTGCATGAAATATTCAGCACAAAGCCCAGCCCTGCTGTGTGTCAGGGCTCAGGGCTGAGCTCCACAATCAGGAACCAGAGCAGCTCCCAGGAAAAGGAGCAGCACACAGCACACAGCACACAGCACACAGCACACAGCACACAGCACACACCATTCCAGGTCAGCTGCCAGGATGAGGAGGTGTTTGGAAGCCTCTTCAATATTTAAAGTGAGAATGAGACACATGGAGACCCAGTTGCTAACAGCTCTTGCCTTTGCTGCCACAGCAGCACCAGGAAATTGGGAACCTTGCTGGGATCCTGCAGAGAGCCAGGGAGGTGAGGGGAGAGGAGCCCTGGGCTGAAATTGCTGGGTGCCCAAGTGTCAGAGCTCAGCACATCCCTCTGGGTGTCCAGAGTTACCCAGGACCCTGTTGGGGGGCTCAGAGACCCCAACATGCAGCCCAGAGCACCTGGGATTTGATTTTGACCCTTGGAGCAAATGACCAGCTTTGTATGATGACCTGTAAGTCACAGAAGTTTGAATGGTGTAATAATAAAATAATCACAGGGTGAAAATGTAGATTTTAGGATTTATGGGATGGGGGTTTTGGGGACAAGATGGAGGAATCTGGGCATGTCCAGCCTTTCTTCTGCTTCTTCTTCTTGGTCTCCATCTTCTGCAGTGATGTTGGCACTTTGGGATTGGTTTAGAGTAGCAGCTCACTGTCTAACATAGGTGATGGGTATTGGGAATTAAGTGTAAATATGTTACATGGAGTTTGTAGTATAAAAAGACAACACAGAGAGTGCCTGTGGCTGCCCTGCTGAGCAGACCTCGGCTGGGCAGAAAGAAAATTTTATAGATAAGAATTAATAAACAACCTCAAGACTGAGAAGTGAAGAGTCCAGACTCGTTCTTCAGCCACAGAGAACATCCTGCACATGTCAGGGCAGCAATTAACAACCAAAACCTGAGAGCCAAGTCTGGATTGCAGCATTCAGACAGAACAAGGAGGAAGATGTGGCAAGTTGTGAGCAATGCAGGCAGCAATGAGCCCTGCCTGGCTGGGCTCTGGGAGCTGCTCCTCTGTCTCTGCAGATGACAGAGAGCAAGCCCTGCTCTCCAAGCACAGAGATGACAAGTCAAATCCTCAAACCTGCCCTGGCTGCTAAAGAAAGCTTTGAGGCTGCCCTGGGTGCCTCAGCAGGGATCTGCTCCTGGCACAAAGCCACCACGGGCAGCTTTGCAAAATCTAAAATCTCCTGCAGCACCAAGGGTTGGGGTGTCCCCCTTGGCTCTGCAGGGCATGGGCTCCTTTTGAGGGTGGGTGAAGCATCAAGAATCCCCCAACATTCCCCATCACAGAGAGGCTGGTTTAGCTGCTAACTCAGCCTAGGAAAAACCAGACTAATGCCTGCTGATTTCCAGTGGCAGATGGATGCTAAAACAGACAGAAAAATCACTGACACACAGGGCTCCTGGTGAATTCCAGCCACCCAAACAGAGAGCAAACATCTGCCCTCCAGCTCTGGCGTGGCTTCTGGTATTTACAGATCACAGAAGAGCTGGGAGAGGAGAGCAGGTGGAACATCCTCAGCACAAATTGTCCCAGTGCAAACCATCCCTGCTGGCACAGGCAGCCCCTGGGGTGAAATCTCTGCATTTGGAACATCAGCTGTCAAACCCATGAGCTGCTTCCCCCACCACCAGTGCTCCCAGTCACAGATAAACAAAGGCCAGATCTCCTCTGGAGTAAGGGGAGGGAGGAAATTTCCCAAGGGCAGCTGCAATTAAGTTTATGGTTGAAATTTGTGGTTGTCCTCTTTTAATCCCCTTCTCATTTAGCTCTGTATCCCTTCCCTGGGACTCTGAGCGTGGTTGCCCTTGTCTGCTCTCTGTGTTCAGAGTCCTTCAGAGCAGACAGAAGCACTAAAAATAAAATCACCTGTCAGGTTCCCTAGTTATTACAAACAAAACGTCCTTTACCAAAATGCAACAAGTAAAACCTTCGTATTGTGTGTGCTTATTCACATAAAATATTTAGAAAGCTCCTAATGTTTTTATGGCTGTAATTAATCTTGTGTCGTGTTGGGGAAGAACAGCACAGAAAAAAATTTCTTTGGCATTAGGCAGAAGCCTGGGCTCCCCAAGGTGTCCACAATTCCAAGGATAGAGGGGACTCATGAGTGGGGTTTGGGGGACCCCTGCTCTGCCAGGAGAGCCTGATGGGATGGAGGAGGGTTGAGCCATGTGCCTTTTTGTTTTATGCTGCTTTTGTGGCACAGATGCTCGAGGCAGCTCTGGCAGCTTCGTAGCCACGTGGAGGAAGGGATTTACCCCAGCTCTGCTGCCTGTGCTGTCAGTGCAGCTTGGCAGAGCTGGGTGCCTTCCTCTGGGCAAGGCTGATCCCACAGGTGCTGCTTTTCTTGCCTAAAATCACGGGGATTTCAAGAAAAACCTCCCTGCACGTTCACTGCAACCGTCTGGAGGGCTCTGGCTAGCACAGGAGCCTGAATAGATAGAAACTGTCAGCAGCCAGAGACTCCTGCCCAGCTTGCCTTGCCAACAAACTCTTTGATGGGAATATTCCCAGAAATATGATGCTTTTAAAAAATCGGATCCAGCCCTTGCTATCTATAGCTTCTCAACGACAAAATTTTGGCCAAAATGCAAGAGAGAGAGAGCAGCTCCCAGCAGCTCCCTGTGCCACGGGTGGAGAACAACCATCCATGGGGGAACAGCCAGGTGGCCCTGGCTGAGGCTCTGGAGCTGTGGGAGGACAGCTCAGCCCTGTCTGAGATAGGTGCAGATCCAGCATTTTTGGTTCCTGAAATGGTTTCATCATAAGAGAGTGGGAGAAGCTGTCACTGCACCAGGGGGTGAAGGAGAAATCCACACCTGGGACCAGAGACAGGCTGGCCTCAGTGAGCAAAGCCTTTAACCACAGGAACAAGCACAAGGAAAGGTGGATTTGACATTTTAATCTTGATCCTTCCACTTCTAAATTGGCCTTTGGAAGAGGAAGGTAATGTGGGAAGTGCAGGGCTGCTCCTGGGGATGTCCCAGCCCGTGAAATTCTGACATCCTGATGGGACCAAGGGATCCAACTCCAGGATTTGGATCACCCAAAGGAGACAATGGGCTGTGGAAGAACTGGCCCAGGGGTTGAGCTGAGCACTGGTGACTGCCCAGCTTGGTTTCCATCCTTGGAGGGAGCTGCTGTTCATCCAGGCTGGGAATTCAGATCCAACAGGATCCACCCCTGGGCACTGTGAAGGAGAGGGTGGTGCTGTTTTTGGGATATGGGGAGATGTCCTGCTGTGACCGTGCTCACAGGGGTCTGAGGATGAGGGAAGAGATGAGGATCTGACTCCATGTTTCACAAGGCTTGATTTATTATTTTATAATATTTATTATATTACAACTATACTAAAAGAATAGAAGAAAAGGTTTCATCAGAAGGCTGGCTAAGAATAGAGAAAGAAAGAATGATAACAAAGGTTTGTGGCTCGGATTCTCTGTCTGAGCCAGCTGACTGTGATTGGCCATTAATTAAAAACAACCCCATGAGACCAATCACAGATGCACCTGTTGCATTCCACAGCAGCAGATAATCAATGTTTACATTTTGTTCCTGAGGCCTCTCAGCTTCTCAGGAGGAAAAATCCTAAGGAAAGGATTTTTCAGAAAATATCATGGCTCCATCCTGCCCAGCCCTGCTCCAGGGGGTTCCCTACCCCATTCTCCATTGATTTAGTTATTCAAAGCCCCCTGGTTTTCAAGCATTCCCTGCAGGGAGCAAGGAGGGTTCAGGGACAGCAGCCATGAGGCAAAACTGTTCCACACACCCAGAGGGACAGAGGGACAGCAAGGAAAAGGAAAGGCTAAAGAAAGAGGAGGTGATGGCCCAGGCACAGCAGGGCTGGGAGTGCAGGGGCATGGACAGGCCGAGCTGAACCCCAAACCCATCAGCTCCTGCTTCAGCCACCCCCTCAGCTCCTGTGTGTTTCTGCACAAGCTTTTTTTGTGGTTTTTAGTTGACTTTCAGAGTGGCTGCCCTGCCAAAGCTGCCCATTTTGCCTGCAGATGCTCTGCATTGGCGGCCTCTAAACCCCTTCCAAAGAGCCCCAGCTCAATCACAGCTCTGTCAGGCGATGCTCTATTTAACAGAAGCTGCCCAGGAATCTCCTCCCGAGTCCATTTTCTCAGTGAGTGGCAGCAATAAATAAAATCCAGCCAGTTGGTCCTTGAAACGCTACCATGGCTTGATTACTTTTGCCCAGGACTTTGCCAACTGTGCTGCAGCCTCCTGCAGATGCTGCCTCCCTCTGCCTGCCCCCTCCACAGGCTGGAGGAGGCAGGGAAGGAGAGAAGATTCCAGGTGTGGGAAGGAGGGAAAATTCCATATCTGGGAAGGAGGGAAGATTCCATATCTGGGAAGGAGAGAAGTTTCCAGGTGTGGGAAGGAGGGAAAATTCCATATCTGGGAAGGAGGGAAGATTCCAGATGTGGGAAGGAGGGAAAATTCCATATCTGGGAAGGAGGGAAGATTCCAGGTGTGGGAAGGAGGGAAGATTCCAGATGTGGGAAGGAGGGAAAATTCCATATCTGGGAAGGAGGGAAGATTCCAGGTGTGGGAAGGAGGGAAGATTCCATGCCTGGGAAGGAGGGAAGATTCCAGATGTGGGAAAGAGGGAAAATTCCATATCTGGGAAGGAGAGAATATTCCAGGTGTAGGAAGGAGGGAAAATTCCATATCTGGGAAGGAGAGAAGATTCCAGGTGTGGGAAGGAGGGAAAATTCCATATCTGGGAAGGAGGGAAGATTCCAGGTGTAGGAAGGAAGGAAGATTCCAGGTGTGGGAAGGAGGGAAAATTCCAGGTGTGGGAAGGAGGGAAAATTCCATATTTGGGAAGGAGGGAGGATTCCAGGCGTGGGAAAGAGGGAAGATTCCAGGTCTGGGAAGGAAGGAAAATTCCATATCTGGGAAGGAGAGAAGATTCCAGGTGTGGGAAGGAGAAAATATTTGATATTTGGGAAGGAAGGAAGATTCCATGTCTGGGAAGGAAGGAAGATTCCAGGTGTGGGAAGGAGGTAAGATTCCATGCCTGGGAAGGAGGGAAAATTCCACATCTGGGATCAGACATGGAGTGGGATGTGAGTGCAGGGCAGCCCAGGGGCCTGGGGGAAGCATTTCCAGAAGGATTTGCTCCTGTCAGAGCCCCTGCCCTGCAGCCCTGCAAGGTCCTGCCCAGGAAGGCTCCTCAGAGGAGCAGGGAATGCTGCCCCTGCCTTGGCCAGGCTCCAGGGTAGTTAATTGCATTCTGCCTGCCCAACATTAATTAATTTGGTGTCGTGCAGAGACCGCTGCGCTGGGTGCATCCGGGAAAAAAAATAAAAATAGGAAAAAAAAAAAAAAAAAAACCAAAGAGAAAAAACCCAACTCACACCCAGTAAATAACAGAGGGGGAGGGAGCTGGGCTGGCAGCTGGCCCTGAGCTCAGCAGGGACATGGGTGCCAGTCCCATGGCAGGGGAAGCCTCTTGTGAGGATCCAGGTGCCTTTCCCCGTGCTGGACCCGGCTCTGTCAGCTCTGACCCCCTCTGCTGTCACCCAGAGTGAGCAGAGCCAGGTCACACTCACAGGTCACCTCCTGAGTCCATTCCCAGGGCAGAGGATGCTGGTGCTGGCCAGGAAAGGGCTCCAAAGATCAGCTGGTGGACACGGAGGGGCTGAGCAGGAGCAGCCCCCTTGGCTGCTCTCACAAGGAAATCCACAAAGTTCAGTGTGGCTGCAGGATTTGGACAGATCTGGGGGTGCCCTGGGCCTCCTGAGCTGCCCAAGGAACTGATCCCAGAGGTGTCACAGCTGCTTTAAAGATTTAAAAATTGTGCTTTCCCCAGGGAGCAGAGCCAAGGGTGGCTTTGGGAGGCAGAGCAGGAGATCCCCTGCTCACACCACAGCAGATGCCTCTGATTCAAACCCTACTGTTCCCTCATTAAAGCAGCTGTCTGCTGTCCCCCAAAGACAGACAAATTAGGAGCCAACTCAACCAAGAGCACAACAAACACGAAAATATGTGGCTCTGAAATGCTAACAAGGCTGCTCCCCCCACACGGGGCCTGCAGCTCAGACAGGGGCTCAGGGAAGGAGGTGAAAGGAGGCAGAGCAGCAGATTTGTTTTCTTTGTCAAGTTAGAGCCCAGCCCAGCTGTTTTCCCAAACAAGCCAAAGTCATGAGCTGTGTCTAGTTTGATTTTTTTTTTTTTAATTCTTGCAACGATGATATCTCAGATTCACTTGTGGGATTTCAGCTGGGATCACAGTGGAGGTGCAGCACAGCAAAACCTGCCCTGCTCAGGTGTCAGGGGTTCAAACCATCCCTGGTAGGTGCAGCACAGCAAACCCTGCCCTGCTCAGTTGTCAGGGGGTCAAACCATCCCTGGGAGGGGCAGCACAGCAAACCCTGTCCTGCTCAGGTGTCAGGGGGTCAAACCATCCCTGAGAGGGGCAGCACAGCAAATCCTGTCCTGCTCAGGTGTCAGGGGGTCAAACCATCCCTGAGAGGGGCAGCACAGCAAACCCTGCTCTGCTCAGGTGTCAGGGGGTCAAACCATCCCTGAGAGGGGCAGCACAGCAAATCCTGCCCTGCTCAGGTGTCAGGGGGTCAAACCATCCCTGGTAGGTGCAGCACAGCAAACCCTGCCCTGCTGAGGTGTCAGACACTCAAACCATCCCTGGGAGGTGCAGCACAGCAAATCCTGCCCTGCTCAGGTGTCAGGGGGTCAAACCATCTCTAAAAGGGGCAGCACAGCAAATCCTGCCCTGCTCAGGTGTCAGGCACTCAAACCATCCCTAAGAGGGGCAGCACAGCAAACCCTGCCCTGCTCAGGTGTCAGGGGGTCAAACCATCCCTGGGAGGGGCAGCACAGCAAACCCTGCCCTGTTCAGGTGTCAGGCACTCAAACCATCACTGGTAGGTGCAGCACAGCAAACCCTGCCCTGCTGAGGTGTCAGGCACTCAAACCATCACTGGGAGGGGCAGCACAGCAAATCCTGTCCTGCTCAGGTGTCAGACACTCAAACCATCCCTGCCTCTGCAGCCAGGGGTTGGCACAGCCTCCTGCCAGCGCTGGATGTGCATCAGTTCAGGCTCAGTTGTTAGTCAAAGGGTGCAGGTGATTATTTCCCACCTCCTGTGAGTGACGGCAGATGCTGAGGAGTGATTTGCAGTCTAACAGAGACATTAACCTCTGAAAGCACGGCCCGGTGTCCCCGGGGCTGTCCAGGGACACTCCATTGTGCTGGGAACAAAGAGCCCTGGATGTTACTCAGGAGAGATCGGCAAGGATGAGCTTTACATGAAAGAGATCAATAAAAATATATCAACAGCCCAGGCAGGGCTTTGGGAGGAGGTGGAGGAGAGGTCTGGGAGGAGATGCAGAGTGAGTGGCTGGGTCACAGCAGTTATCCAGCAGCAGATGAAAAGGTTCTGATTGGGTTTTTAATCTCTGCTCAGCACGCAGGTCCCCTGGGCCAAGCACACACCTGGTTTGGCTGCAGATGGGCAGGGGCTCTGCAGCTCCATCTCCCTGCCATGGCACGGCTGGGGAGCCAACAGTGCCACAGCAGCTCCAGCAGCAGCTGCAGCCTCATCCCAGCCTGCTCTGCTCCCAGAACTCGGGATCAGCTCTGCTGCTCACAGGTGGGCAGGTGTCACTAGTGCTGGCACCCACACACCAGGAGGATGGGTTGCACAAGTGTCTCAGGTTGGAAATGAGGGGATTCCATTCCCATCTGTCAGAGCTGGGCAGTGATCTGCTGCTCATTCGGCAGTTTTCTTTATCTCTTCCACAACCAATCCTCCTTCCAGGAGATCTCTTCTGTTCATGGGCCATTAATTATTAATGATCTTCTGTTAGTGGGTCATTAATTATTAATTCTCTTCTGTTAACGGGCCACTGAGTGTCCCTGCATGGCTGATCCAATCCCATCATCCCATGGGGAGAAGCTCCGCCCAGGGGGAGGAGCCAAGCATTCCTACCTGGATATAATCTGAGATTTTGGGATACCAGAGCAGCGTTTTCCCCCTGCATTGCCAGAGGAGCAGCTTTCTGCTGCCCTGCATTGCCAGAGGGAGTTCAGGCCCATCTCCAGTACCAGAGGAAAACTCTCCCCTTGTGCAGGATCCCTGCTCCAGCAGAACCACAGCTGGCTTTGTTTGTACCATTACATTTGTAATAACATAATAAATGAATAATGTATTATATTTATATTATATTATATTATATTATATTATATTATATTATATTATATTATATTATATTATATTATATTATATTATATTATATTATATTATATTAACAACGTAATAAAGAATCATGTAATAACTAAAAATTTGTACATTTTAAATTTTCCTAGTAAAGAACTGTTATTCCTATCCCCATATTTTTACCTGACAGCCCCTTAATTTCAAAATGATAATAGGAGTTTACATTTGTACATTTTAAATTTTCCTAGTAAAGAACTGTTATTCCTATTCCAATATTTTTACCTGAGAGCCCCTTAATTTCAAAATTATAATAATTCATAGAGAATTGATTTACATTTTCCATGTCAGGGGAGGCTCCTGCCTTCCTTAGCAGACACCTGTCTGTTCAAACCAGGACAACAACAACGACTGAGAGAACAGAGGGGGAACCCCCTGGGTTTGTGCAGGGATTCTCCAGCAGGCAGGGATGGATCTCAGGGTGTGCATGAGGCAGCCCTGAGGCAGGGAGCCTGGGGAAAGGCTGTTCTATTTGTGGCCAAGGCTTTCCCATCAGGGAACATCATGCAGCACCAAATGCAGCACAGCTAGCCTGGCAAGCAGATGGTCTGTGGAGGTGAGTCCCACTGCAGTTGTACAGCGAGTCTGACACCCTGGGGAGAAATCCCACAGGCAGGAAGGATCCCCAAATCCTCCCTGACAAAACTTTCAGCTGGAGGGACAAAACAACTTGTTCAAAGCCAGATATGGCCTGGAGTAACCAGGATTAGGGTGATGTCACCAGCCTTTGGAGCAGCAGCACACACAATAAATATATTTGTGAAAAATGTATGTATTTTATGATTGGCTTTTTGCAAATATTAAAATGAATATTATATGTGTTGTGCTAGGAAGTGATGCTGTATTAATTCTCTTAAGTACTGTGTTAAATATAGTTTTAGGTTATGAAAGTTGTTAAAATAGAAACTGTGCTATGTAGGATGCTTTGTTTAACAGAAAGGTCTTGCAGCGAGACAGCAGCCACAGGACACCTGAATCTTTCAGAGAAAGGGAATTTATTGCCTTCTTATCAGAAGAAACTAACTTCTTCCCACCTTGAAGGTGCTGTTAGGATTAGAAGGAAGAGGTTGACACTGAGCAGACAGAATCCTGTGTTTGAATGGAATTTATGCATCATGTATGAGGTGTATGAATATGCAACAGGCTGTTGTTTTTAAGGGTTAATCCTCTGTTAACTGTGTCCTTTTTTGGGCTCGTGATGCCCAGAAAAAGGTACCCAGACCGTCCATAACTCTTTGCTTTTATTGTCTCATATTGTCCCAATTCAACTTGTCCAAATTATTATGACTCTAATTGTATTACTATTTTTATAACCATTTTATTACTATTAAACTTTTAACAATTTCAAAAGCAAGTGATGGGCGTTTTTCACATATTTAATGAATGCACCCGTGGATCATCAGCAGTCTGTTGTTATCACAGCCCCTGGCCAGCCCTGGTCTCTGTTTCACTGCTCAGAGCATTGAACAAACACCTTGAAGAGGCTGGGGCTGACCTCCCCTGCCTTGGTACACACAGGAGTGGAGAATCTGCACTTTGCCCTGGCAGCCAAGCTCCAGCTGCTCTCAGGAGTGGATTTGCAGCAGGAGGATCTCACCACGAGGCTGGGCTGGCTCTTTGCACCCACTGGGGTTATTGTGTAAATCAGATTTGAGAGATGCTGGGACAGAGCAGCAGGTACAGCAGGCAGGAGCTGCCAGACTGGGGTGGGATGTGATGGAATGATGCTTCCAACCTTCCTGCAGAGAATCCTCCTCCAGCTGCAGCTGGGTGTTGTTTCCCAAGGGGTTCTCTGCTCTGCCAGCCCCACGGAGCTGTCTTGGAGAGCAGGAGCAGATTCCCAACCTTTCTGAGGGATCCACCAATGCAGCCACCCCAGCCTCTCACCCCTGGGGGCACAGCACAAACTGGGGGCAACTGGGAGCTGCTCCAGCCCCATCTCCTCAGCTTAGAAGGGAAATGTTTGTCTGAGCAGCAGGTTTCCTGCAGATGGGGTCCATGATACAGGATCAGGTGAAAATCTGATTTCTGCAGGGCACACCCAGCAGGAGCAGAGGGGGGAGCTGGGCTGAGCTCTCCAGGCAGGTTTGGTGCTGGCTGCACCAAAATCAGGGCTGTTTGCTTTATTACTGGGCTTTGCTGGGCAGAAAGTGGAATCCTGCTTCCTGGGGAGGGTGCAGAAAGTGACACCGTGGGAAAGAGCCTGCTTGGAAATTTGACCCAAGAACAGCACAAATGTGGCATCTGCCCCTGGCCCTCAGCAGCCAGAGCAGCTCAGCTGGTTCCCAGAACTTCTCACCATTGCATTTGTTTCCTTCCACAGGCCAGAGCATTTTAAAAGATTGTGCAACACAGGATTGTGTGAAAATGTCCATTTTGGGCTTACTGGGGGCTCCCCCTGCCTCCTGGTCCTGAAGAGTAAAGAAAAGAGTCACCAAAACACAAAAATGAACACCATCAAAACCAAACCATCCTCACAGATCCCCCTCCTCATTGGGGATTCCCATTTACCAGCAGGCACTGTCCCTGCTCATTGCAGGGGTTCTGGATGTCCCTTCCAACCCAAACTCTTCCAGCATTTATGTAAACATGAATTAAACTGCAGCAAAACCCCACATCTGACTGAGTGTCCGTGTTGGTGGAAAGGTCCTGACCAGCCACAAAGGGGAAAAACCATTTGTGAGACCTTCACAAAGTAAACACCACTTCCTTTCTCATTTGTGGAGTGCAGGAGCATATATCCCATATATCCCATATATCCCATATATCCCATAAATCCCATATATCCCATATACCCCATATATCCCATATATCCCATAAATCCCATATATCCCATATATCCCATATACCCCATATATCCCATATACCCCATATATCCCATATATCCCATATACCCCATAAATCCCATATATCCCATATATCCCATATATCCCATATATCCCATATACCCCATATATCCCATATATCCCATATATCCCATATATCCCATATACCCCATATATCCCATATATCCCATATATCCCATATATCCCATATATCCCAGTGTTCTTCCATAAACTCTCTGTCAGAGCAGCCCTCACCTAACCCAGGCTGCAAACCCCATGATTAACAAGCAGATTGCACTGTCCCTGCTCTCATGCAAGGCTTATCACACCAATAATACCCCCAAAATCAGCACAGCCCTTCCAGGAACCTGATTTTTGTGCAAGCTGTTACAATTCTTCTGAGTAACATTAATTTTATTCAAATACCTGAAAAACACGGGGAGGTAACAGCTGAAGTTCCTGCTGGACCCTACAGGCAGGAAAATATTCAGTTAATATCTTAGACATCCAACCAGACCATGTGCTGCAGGGGCTCCTATTCCTCATTTTTATATAACGAAAAATACAAAGCATAATTCAAAAGAAGAAATACATTTTAAAACGTGGCATGAAAGGACTTCTTTACTGACAGATCCTTGGTGTACTTTGATTTGCTTTTCCTTACAAGCTCTCTCTCAACTATTATTTTCTTTCCCAGCAGTGTCATTCTAATTTCCAAACTCAGGCAAAGGAGCTGCTCATTCCTTACCTCTGGTCTGCAGCCACCTCAGGGGGGTTTTCTTCAGCTTCTCAGCAAACACCAGCTCAGGCAGAGCCTGCAAACATCTCCCAGCCCTGGGGAGCTGGGCAGTTGTTGAGCACCAACAGCTCAATGAGAACAAAGCAGCTCGGCTTTGTTGGAGACCTTCCCCTCCCCTCTCACCTGCTGTGTTGAAGGGTTTCCTGAACTTGCTGGAGGGGGAGAATAAATAATTGTGGGTAATAAATAAAGCAAACCCTGCAGAAGTTTGGTTTGGTTTGGGGAATGGCTGAGGGGGAGCCCAGCAGGCTCAGGATGGAGCTGCACGAGCTCCCCAGTGCCCTGACCCTGTCCAGAACAGCCCATTCTTGTTTCTCCAGTGCCCTCTCTCTTCAAGGGAATGACATCAGTCCTTTAGGCCTTTTCTGAGTCTTTTTCCCATTTTCTTTTTGCTCATCACCCTAAAAATTTTAAGAGAATCTGCCATTTCCAAGCCATCCTGTGGTGGGTTTCCCTGTGGTGCACATCACGCTGACATGAGATGTGACTGGAGCCATAAAGTGCTTTTTTTGTAGCTGTCACTGTGGATAAGAGCCTGCAGAAGAAGGATTTATATATATTTTCTGTCCTCTCTTACCCCACTACCCCCTCCAAGCTCCAACTGCTCAAAGCAGAGCTTTGAGTTCATTACACCCTGCTGAGCAAAGAGACGAGTTGGAAATCCAAGGTTTCCCAAGAAGGGAGGTGTTTAAGGACTCTGCTGGCATTAGAAGGGGAAAGGGGGATAACCTGACTTCCCAGGAGAAGGAGAGGGTGCCATGGTGGCAGTCAGGGCTCCTTTGGGCACTCTGCAGGGATGGAGAGCTCAGAGCCCACCAGGCTTTTCAGAGAATCACCCCAATGGGTGTTTGAAAGTCCCAAACACTGGGAGCTGCTTTGCTCTCTCCTGCTTGGAAACAGGGGATGGACAGAGCCAGCCCAGGGGCTCAGTGTGGGTTTCAGCATCCCCAAGGACCCTGAGTGAGGCTCCTGAGTGAGGACATCACACCAGGAAAGCTTTGGCCCCCAGCTTGGAGGACCATGTATGACACACAAACATACCAAGCTGGTTACGTGGTTTTGTTTCTTTCTCTGCTGCTGACATCTGGTTTCCTCTGATAAATCCTGCCAAGATCCAAGCTGGACAAACTCAGGCTTCTGCAGGAAGCAAGCTCTGGTTGGAGGGGGTCTTTGAAATATCTCACAAGCAAAAGATCTGAAGAGAGGTAATCCAACTCAACCCCGCCTGCCAAAGCTTCTCCTGCTTGCACAGTTTGTTTAACAGAGTTCAGGGCCAGAAGGCTCTGTTATAATCTTCTAAAGCTGTGGTTCTGCATGGAGGGAGGGATTAAAGGTGGCTGAGGGTCCCTGAAGAGCCCTGTGAGAGCAGGCAGGCTCAGGAGATAACAGCAGTGTGGGGTTTAGGAAGGGTAACGAGATGGGGACACCTGGCTGAGCCCTGACCTCTGCACTGGCTTCTGCCACACAGTCTCAGGTTTTTGGTTTTTAATTGCTGCCCTGAGATGTGCAGGATGTCTCTGTTTCTGCCTGCACATCCGAAGAACGAGTCAGAGCTCTTCAGTTTTCAGTCCTGAAGTTTATTAATTCTTATCTATAAAATTTTTCTCCTGCCAGCCGAGGTCCGCTCAACAGGGCAGCCACAGGCACTCTGACCACCCCTGAGGTGGTGTTGTCTTTTTATACTACATATAACATATTTACAATTAATTCCCAATACCTATCACTTATGTTAGACAGTGCACCTCTACTCTAAACCAACCCCAAAGTGCCAACATCCCTGCAGAAAATGGAGACCAAGAAGAAGAAGAAGAAAGGCTGGACATGCCCAAGACCCTCCATGTTGTCCCCAAAACCCCCATCCCATAAATCCTAAAATCGACCTTTTCACCCTGTGATAATTTTATTATTATACTATTCAAACCTCTGTGGCTTTCAGGTCCTCATACAAAGCTGGTAATTTTCTCCACAGGTCATAATCAAACCCACAGGTGCTCTGGGCTGTGTGCCAGGGTCTCTGAGCCCCCCAACAGGGTCCCCAGCAACTCTGGACACCCAGAGGGATGTGCTGAGCTCTGACAACACAGCAGCCCATTTTCCTCACCAGCTGGTCCCAGCTGTCTGTCCTTTGTCCCAGTGCTTTGTCCCAGTACAAACTAGGACCCAACAAGGAGCTCCACCAGCCCAGCCCAGCCCAGCCCTATGGCTGTCCAGGGTCTCTGTACAAATCACAAATGGGACAGGGCTGCTGTGGAACTGCCTTGAGCTGTTTTATTTTTCAGCATCACTCTCATTACATGGTTATGACAATGGGAAGATGCCACCAGCTTCAGACTTCCTGATACCTTGCTAGATAAACTTTTCTGTATCCTAGGGAGTTATTCTAGACAAGCGTTGATACACAGACCATTGTTCTATTTGTCTTTGCTTTTCTACTTTTTAAATAATTTTTCTGCTGACCAATCTCATGGCTGCTGCTTAGCTCTAATCACAGTTCTGCTGTCTCTGGGGCCTGCCTTTTGCAGCTTTCCCAAAACCCTCTGATTTTGTGGATTCCCACAATTCCCCCTCTCTGTTCACCCAAAAAGAAACCTTCATAATCGTGTCGTTTATTACTTGCATTTCATAGCCTTACTATACTATTTCTACTTATTACCTACTTAAAGCATTTTCTTGCTTGCACTAAGCATTGCTATATCACAACACAGCAATTTAATGCTCTGAAAGTCCAGTCAGTTCAAAGGGCACAAATTATACCTGACAATAGTTACAAGTCACTGCTTGGAAAACTCTTGTCGATTCCGAGATCTTAATTCAGCCCAGCCCACACCCAGCAGCAAGGCATCCTCCAGCCTCCTTTCTCCTATAAATATCAAGGCTGTTTACATCTTCCCCCACCCCAATTTGAGTTTCTTTTCCCCCAAAAAGGCTCAGTCTGAGGCGTCCCTCGCTGTCCCACGCGGAGCCCGCCGAGCGCGGCTTTGCTTCGCTCCTGCTCTGATGGAGCTGCACAAAAACCCAGCTTGGGAGGCTTTAATTTTCCAAGCTTAAGATGAAAAGGATTCATTTAAAGCCTTTAAAAAATTTAGCCCACTTCACAGCTCCTTCCAAAGATCGGTGTTGTGCTCTTTAAATAGGAGACATGTTTTAAAGCTGCTGCCATCATTTATTAAATTAGCCTCAGACTTGCAAATGCAGCTCCCTCTTATTGAATCTTGTAATATTTATTTGCCAAGTTGTGATATTTGGAACTGTGCACGTTACACACATGGGGGAAGGAGGGAGGTGACGGGGAAGGCGTGAGGGGATGGGGGAAGGAAACCACCTCTACTGTAAATTGTGTAAATACACTTGCACGTCCCAGGAGGGGTAGGGAAAAGGCATTGTAATTAAAATGACTGCCAGGGTATTTTAAACAAGGGAGAATAAATAGACTTTTCTCTGCATGGCACTGGCTCCTTTAACTTGGAAACTTCGTGACAGAAGATGATTAAAAATATCTTATGGCGTGTCTGAAATCTGCAAGCTTTGATGAGAAAAATGTTCTTGGGAATGAAAGGAGATCAAGTGAAGGAGGAACAGTCTCCTACACAGTGTTTTATAGGCCCAATTCATGACTGCAGATGTCACCGAAAATAATAATAAAAAAAAGCCTCCTTTTTTTGCTTCTTAACAGAAGAAAAACACCGAGCAGGGCTCCTGTAGTGAGGAGATCCCTTTGTGCAGCTCTTGGAGCAGGGATGCTCCAGGAAACCATGGCAATGGCTGAGGAGCTGCACAGCTCCTGCCTGGGGATGCCAGGCGAGGCAGAGAGGGCACAGGGCTGGCCCTGGCACCCCAATGCCAGTCCTTGGCAGGCCAGGGGCACTGCCAGGCCCTGCATCCTCAGCTGGGCTGGGGCTCTTCCCTCTCTGCCAGGGGAGCAGCTCTGCCCTGGAAAAAAAGGTATCCCAGGTATTTGAATAAAAAAGGGGCAGCAGCAGCTCCTGCCAGGGCTGAGCTCTGCAGGGGGAAGGGGCTGCAGGTGCTCCCCACAGCCGGGCAGCAAATCCTCCTCCTCCTCCTCCTCCTTCTCCTCCTCCTCCTCCTCCTCCTCCTCCTGGGCTTTAGCCCAGCTGCAGGGTCCAAACCTGGCCCACGTGGAATCACAAAATGGTTTGGGTTGGAGGGACCTTGAAGCCATCCAGTTCCAAACCCCTGACAGGGACAGGGACAGGGACAGGGACAGGGACAGGGACAGGGAGAGATTATCCTGGCTATCCTGGCATCACAATTCCAGCGAGGTAGGAATGGATTTCCCAGGGGCAGAGCTCTGACAGAGCCTCTCTGTGTGCTCTGCTCTGAGCCCTGCACACCCCAGGGAGCTGCAGGGACCCAGGCAGCAGCTCTGCCCTGCCAGAGCACAGCGATGGGATGGGATGGGCTGGGGGAGATGGGGAAGGGGCTGGAGCTCCAGGAGGGGCTGGGGAAGGGACACCTCCCACTGTTCCAGCTGCTCCAACCCCCATCCAGCCTGGCCTTGGGCACTGCCAGGGATCCAGGGGCAGCCACAGCTGCTCTGGGCACCCTGTGCCAGGGCCTCACACCCTCCTAGGGAACAATTCCTAATTCCCAATATTTCATCCATCCCTGCCCTGTGGCAGTGTGAAGCCATTCCCCCTTGTCCCATCACTCCATGTCCTTGTATAAAGTCCCACTTCAGATTTCACTTTCCTCTTTCCAAAATCCCCCACAAAACCCTCCCAGCTCTCTGGGAGTGGGAGCTCTCCCTTGTTCCATATGCCATGAAGAGTTTCCCCTTAAGAAGTAAATCATGGAATCATTAAAGCTGGAAAACACCTCCTGGATCATTGAGTCTAACCTTTGATAAAATTAAAAGGAGGTAAAATTAATAAAACAATTAAAAAGTAAAATATTTAAAATATATTTATATATTGAGCCTCCCACTGGATGAGAAACCCTGCCCTGAGGTGGTGACACCATCACAGTGTCAGGGATGGAGGAAATTCCCTGTAACCTCAGCCTTGCTGCAAAGAGGCTCTGGGATAACACCTCACTGCCAGATTTCCTTGAAGACCTTCAAACTGGGAGTGCCTGATTTCCAAAAGGAGATATTCCACATCATTATGATCAGGCTTTTTTTCCCCCACTCTTTTTAATGATTCTAATTTTTCTGCTGCTCAGAGCCCTGGACCTGGTAACCACGGAAACTCAGGAAGAGGGATACAGGAGCACTACCACCAACCAGAGAATCCAATCATCTTCCCCAAGTGTGACAGGAAAACATGCACCAGGATGCAGGCTGAAAGGGGATTTTGTTGGTGTTTACTCCATCAAACACTGTGTTCACAAGCACAGGGGGTGCTGGGCTTGGGGGGCCCCATGCAGGTCACAGTCCCCATCCCAGGGGAGATCAAGACTTGGCAAACCTGGAAGGACAGGAAGGTTGTGGCAAAGCACATGGGAAAAAATGTCCTGATGTGCTCCTGCTGCTCAAGAAAGCAACATAGGAACAAGGAAAACTCAGGGGAAAAAATTCACCAGAGAAGGTTCTGCTTGGCAAACACCGAATGCAAAGCTCCTGCCTCAGTTTCCCAATACCCATCTAAACCTGCCCTGGCCCAGCCTGAGCTGTTCCCTCTGCTCCTGTCCCTGTTCCCTGGAGCACAGCCCGACCCTGGGCTGTGCCCTCCTGGCAGGAGCTGTGCAGAGCCACAAGGGCCCCCTGAGCCTCCTTTGCTCCAGGCTGAGCCCCTTCCCAGCTCTCCCAGCTCCTCCTGGAGCTCCAAACCCTTCCTCATCTTCCCCAGTTTCTCCTGGACCTCCAAACCCTTCCCCAGCTCCCTGAGCCCCTTCCCCATCTCCCCCATCCTCTCCTGGAACTCCAGACCCTTTCCCACCTCCTTCAGCCCCTTCCCCAGCTCCCCCATCCTCTCTTGGTGCTCCAGCCCCTTCCTCATCTCCCCCAGCCTCTCCTGGGACTCCCCCAGCCCCTCCTGGACCTCCAAACCCTTCCCCAGCTCCCCCAGCTCCTCCTGGATCTCCAGACCCTTCCCCATCTCCCCCAGCCTCTCCTGGAGCTTCAGACTCTTCCCAGCTCCTTCAGACCCTCCTGGAGCTCCCCCAGCCCCTTCCTCATCTCCCCCAGCCCCTCCTGGATCTCCAGCCCCTTCCCCATCTCCCCCAGCCCATCCCATCCCTGTGCTCTGGCAGGGCAGAGCTGGGTCCCTGCAGCTCCCTGGGGTGTGCAGGGCTCAGAGCAGAGCACACAGAGAGGCTCTGTCAGAGCTCTGCCCCTGGGAAATCCATTCCTGCCTCGCTGGAATTGTGATGCCAGGATAGCCCCGGTGTCCAGGACAAGGAGAGTGAGATTGTCCCACTCCTTTGGGTCTTAACCCCAACCCCTCTGGCTGAACAGAGGGAGCTTGTCACAGACATCCTTTGTGAAAAATCCTTTCTGTAGGACTTTTCCTGCTGGAGCTGAGAAGCTCAGGAACAAATGTAAACAATTATTATCTGCTGCTGTGGGATGCAACAGGTCCACCTGTGATTGGTCTTGTGTAGATGTTTGGATTTACTGACCACTCACGGTGGAGCTGCTGTCGCTGTCTGTCGAGAGACAGACCTTTGTTATCATTCTTTCTATTTCTATTCTTAGCATATCCAGCTTTGGAAGAAGCTCCTCTTCTTTCTATCTCTATGTAGTATAGTTATAATGCTATATATATATCATAATATAATAAATCAAGCCTTCTGATCATGGAATCAAGATCCTGACTCTTCCATCCTCTAAAAACCCCTGTGACCACCATCAACAGGAGCTGAAGGAGTCCAGGGCAGGGCAGGGGAGGCAGGAGGGAGAGCAGGGAGCTGCAGGCAGGCAGGGCAGGGGAGGCAGGAGGGAGATGAAGGAGCTGCAGGCAGGCAGGGCAGGGAGCTGCAGGCAGGCAGGGCAGGCTGTGTGGCCGCAGGGATGGGCACAGCTGCTGCCCTGCTGCCCGTTCCGCCTCAATGACACACTTGGCACGGGCACTGCCCGCGTTCCTCACGGGCCACTGCCTGCTCCTCCTCATCCAATTGCTGCACATGCTCCTCCTGGACCGGGCTCAGCTCTGCTGATGCCTCCAGAGCTGCAAAATGACTCTCCAAAGCTGGAGAGAAGGCAAAGATGAAGGGACTCAGCAGTGGCAGGGGGGCAGCAGGGCTGGGAGGAGGAGGAGGAGGAGGAAGGAGGTGACTTCATCTCATACCAGAGAGCTGACAGCCAGCAGAGGATGAAAGCCTGGCAATCCCTGGGCTCCAGGAGGAGATCTCTCAGCTGCCAAAAGCAGAGCAGGAGCCGGGGTTTGAATTCCAGGCTCAGCTCCTGCCCTGGGCTTTCCCACGCCAGGGAGGGAAAATCAAAGGAGGGACTCAAGGATGCCTCCAGGAATGGGGACTCAACCCCCACGGCAAACCTGGGCCAGGGCTGGACAAACTTTTGGGTGAAAAATGTTCCCAATATCCATCTAAACCTGCCCTGGCCCAGCCTGAGGCCATTTCCCCCTGTCCTGTCCCTGTTCCCTGGAGCAGAGCCTGTTGTCCCCTGGCTGTCCCCTCCTGGCAAGAGCTGTGCAGGGCCACAAGATCCCCCCTGAGCCTCCTTTCCTCCAAGATGAGCCCCTTCCCAGCTCCCTGAGCCCCATCCCAACTCCCTGAGCCCTTCCCCATCTCCCTGAGCCGCTTCCCATCTCCCTGAGCCCCCTCTCAGCTCCCTGATCCCCTTCCCATCTCCCTCAGCCCCTTCCCCATCTCCCCTGCCCTCCTTGGCTCTGCTCATTCCCGGCTGAACAAAGCAGCTCACGTGGAGCAAACTCACAGAAAAGTTTTGCTTCTTCCAAGGCCATCTAGTCCAAGCCCCCAAAGTTTGCTCCACCTTAAAGAAACTTTACTTTTTCCTCCCTCATCTATCAGTTTTTTAGCTGCTGCTTTAAACCTCAGGCCCAACCTCCAGCTGCCATTTAGAAAATAAACCACAAATGTAATCAAAGCAATTACTACCTCCACTTCAAACATTACATTATCAACCAACCAGCTCCCCATTGAAGACAATTAATCTGCACACAGCCACCAAAAGAAACTGTCAGCAATTAGAAGTGGAAGCACAACTTTGTAGTTAATTGGGAATATTGCACCTCTGATACATGTTTAATTAGTTGATGGAGTGTGTCCCTTCTCAGACATTTTTCTTTTAAAGTTATAGCTGAAATTCATTCCTTATCCCCCCCGCTTTCTTTTTTCCCAATGCAAAATAATAAAGGAAATAAATAAAGCATGAGTAATCTGAAACCTGATTCTGGCTCTCCCTTAGTTTGCAGTTTATAATGTGTACACAGGAGTTTAGAGACCTCCAAGAGATAAAGAGGAAAAGATCTTCCTTTTCTTTCAGAGCTCCTCTTTTTTCATTAATCTGATTTTAAGACCTTGCCTGTGCATTTTCACACTTCTCTCATAAATCTCATTTTTGTCCTGTTTCCCCCGGGATTATCAGGTGAAGGAACAGGAGGGCCCAGAGCTGAGCAGAGGCAGGCACACGCTGTGATACATTCATTTCAACACTTATTTTACAAAGGGTCTAAATTTTATCTTTGCATAATGATGCTGCTTTGCATATCTATAGCTGCTTTCATCCCATGATCTCGGAGCATTCTGCAGACTGTTAATTAAGTCTCAAAACACCGTGGTGCAGTCAATAGGAGGGCTTTATTGGGGTGGGTTTATCTAATTTGGAGAAGAAAAGGGTAAACTGAGGCAGGGGGAGAGTGAGGAGGTGTTTCCAGGCATAACAAAGTGTGTTGGGGGAGATTTGTGTTTGCAGCTCCAGAGAGGGAACCACAGCCCTCACATCTCTTGGTCCATCTGAGGTGAAGTCCTCCTGCTTTAGGGCACAAGCTCAGCTTTAAAGGAGGGGACAAGATGGAAATTTTCCTTTGAGAAGATTATGTTAAAACTTTCAAAAAGGCAGCTGCACATCCCTGAGGCTGGGATGGGCTTTGCAGTGACCTGGCCTCATGGAAGGTGTCCCTGCCCAAGGCAGGGGCTGGAACAAGATGATCTTTAAGGTTCCTGCCAACCCAAACCTTCCTAAAAATTCCATGATCCCAGATTACCAAGCAGTGCAGTGCCCAGAGCTCCCCCAGCCCACGTTCCCCCATGGTTCCATGCCAGCACAGCCCTTGAAGCACCCTGGAGATGCTGCTGGGAGCGTCCCTTGCTCAGGGTGGGTGTTTGCTTTTGTCATCCTTGGCGCCACTTTCCAAACTCTGAAATGAAAACGTTTCTATACCCACAAGGACCTATTCTTCATCACCTCTGAGCACCATGGAGCAAGAATAACTTTGCTGGGAGCCAGAAAATCCAGGCAGGGGCTCGAGGCAGGAGGCAGCCTGGCAGATACCCCCTGTTTGCCACGAGCAGAAAAACATCTCAGGGCCAGCCCCGTCCTGACGAACATCCCTCCCACACTGGGGAGAATTCAGCATGGGTGGCACACGTGGTGCTCTCTGCCAACTCCAGCTCCGAGAGAAAACTCTGCCAGAATCCCATCCCTTCAAGCAGAAAGATCCAGCCTGGAGGAGTCCGACGTGCCTGGAGAATTGCTGGGGGAAAGCACAACAACAAACCTGCAGAGAGAATGGAGCTGGCAAAGGCAAGAACACCAGCGTGGCTGCCATCCTTCCCACTGCCCTGCAGAAAAGCCTTTCCTACGTTATCAAACATTATCAAACATCATCACCTTGCTTGGAGCAGCATTGAAAGAAGCAACATCCTGGTTGCAAATCACCTTCTTCATTTTGTTCCTTGCTGGAGCAAAAGCATCCAAGTTACAGCTCAGGTTTGGAGAAGGGAGGAACGTTTGCAACTGTTGAACTGGTGGGGGAAAAGAAGAAGTTTTCAAGTTGCCTGAGAACAGCTGCACACTTTAAAGGCCAAGAATTTGTGTGGGTGAGTCTGCATTGCTCTGCATCCTTGGGCAGGAGGAATTTCAGCAGCTCAGGGGGACCCTGGTGGGGTTTGTGTTTGTGTTTGCCTCTCCTCCTATCTCCAGGTAACAGGTCCAGCTCATCAGCCATCTTCTGGAGATGGAAGCAGATGAAACGAGTGAGAGAAGCTCTCAGAACCATGAGGTCACTGCTGGCAGCAGCAGCAGCCACCCCGTGCAGCAGAGATCCCCCTTTGTTCTGTGCCCAAGTCCGAGGGGATGGATCCACCAGGCTCTGGATCAGCCTGCAGAGCCCAGGCAGAGCGTGGGTGCTTTCTTGTTCTGCCAGGGACAATCCAAGCAAAACTCAACCTTCCTTCTTCCTTCAGCTGAAAGAAAGCACCAACAAGAAGACAGAAATTCTGGCCTGAAAAGCAGCCAAGCACTGCTGAGTGCTGGCCCGTGGTCCTCGCAGGGGGATAATGAGAATTACTGAAGTGCCTTTGAAAAGTGCCTTGAGATTGTGCCATCTTGAGTCCTCCTGAACACTGGGATGGGGGAACCAGTGCTTCTGGCCAGCCTTGGAGCAGGGCCAGCCTCTCCTGCTGCCCACGAGGCTGCAGCCCTGCACTCCCTGCTGGGTGGGCACTTTGCACCATTGCAGTGCAGCTCCAGGACTTCTCCTCACCCTGAGCCCCTCTGAGCACATTGCACCATTGCAGTGCAGCTCCAGGATTTTTGTTCACCCTGGGCCCCTCTGGGCATTTTGCACCATTGCAATGCAGCTCCAGAACTTCTCACCCTGAGCCCCTTTGGGCACTTTGCATCATTGCAATGCTGCTCCAGGACTTCTCCTCACTCTGATGCAGCTCCAGGATTTCTCCTCACCCTGAGCCCCTCTGAGCACTTTGCACCATTGCAATGCAGCTCCAGGATTTTTGTTCACCCTGGGCCCCTCTGAGCACTTTGCACCATTGCAGTGCAGCTCCAGGATTTCTCCTCACCCTGGGCCCCTCTGGGCATTTTGCACCATTGCAATGCAGCTCCAGGATTTCTCCTCACCCTGAGCCCCTCTAGATGGGCACTTTGCACCATTGCAATGCAGCTCCAGAACTTCTCACCCACCCTGAGCCCCTTTGGGCACTTTGCACCATTGCAGTGCAGCTCCAGGATTTCTCCTCACTCTGAGCCCCTCTAGGTGGGCACTTTGCACCTTTGCAATGCAGCTCCAGGATTTCTCCTCACCCTGAGCCCCTCTGGCAAATGAGGGGAGCCAGGCTGCCTTGGGAGAGTGTCCTGGGGTAGGAACAGAGAGATGCAGCACTGGGGTGCAGTGGAGTCCCCCCACCTCATAAAAGGCATCCTCAAAATGAGCCCTGCTAAGGAAAAGAAATGTTTGCACCCCCTGTGCTCCTGACACAGCTTTTGTGTGCAGCAGGTATTTGAGATCTCCCTTGGCTGGTCCATCTCCAGCACCTTACACTATCAGCTGTTGCAGGCAAAGATGCAAATCCTTTCCTATCAAATCAGACACCTTTTTGAAAGTTTTAACATAATCTTCTCAAAGGAAAATTTCCATCTTGTCCCCTCCTTTAAAGTTGAGCTTGTGCCCTAAAGCAGGAGGACTTCACCTCAATTCCAGCACTCAGAGATGCTTTTAAATCCTTGCTTTGCAGCTCTGGCCACTCCAGCAACTCCCTGGGATAAAGAGAAATCTCTTTGTGGAGAGCAGCTCTCAGTGAAAGGCAGCCCCACGCTCACAGCCCTGACCTGCTTTGCTCAACACATGAAAAAAGCCAGGGCTGGCAAAGGCAGCCCAGGGTGACAATGCCAGGGTGACAATGCCACAGTGACAATGCCCCAGTGACAATGCCAGGGTGACAATGACAGAGTGACAATGCTACAGTGACAATCCTACAGTGACAATGCCACAGTGACAATCTCAGGGTGACAATGCCACGGTGACAATCTCAGGGTGACAATGCTACAGTGACAATGCCATGGTGACAATGCCATGGTGATAATGCCAGGGTGACAATGCCACAATGACAATGCCACGGTGACAATCTTAGGGTGACAATGTCATGGTGACAATGCCACAGTGACAATCCCAGGGTGACAATGCCATGGTGACAATGCCATGGTGATAATGCCAGGGTGACAATGCCAGGGTGACAATGCCATGGTGATAATGCCAGGGTGACAATGCCACAATGACAATGCCACGGTGACAATCTCAGGGTGACAATGTCATGGTGACAATGCCACAGTGACAATCCCAGGGTGACAATGCTACAGTGACAATCCCAGGGTGACAATGCCACGGTGACAATCTCAGGGTGACAATGCTACAGTGACAATGCCATGGTGACAATGCCATGGTGATAATGCCAGGGTGACAATGCCACAATGACAATGCCACAGTGACAATGCCACGGTGACAATGCCAGGGTGCCAATGCTACAGTGACAATCCCAGGGTGACAATGCCACGGTGACAATCTCAGGGTGACAATGCTACAGTGACAATGCCATGGTGACAATGCCATGGTGATAATGCCAGGGTGACAATGCCACAATGACAATGCCACGGTGACAATCTCAGGGTGACAATGTCATGGTGACAATGCCACAGTGACAATCCCAGGGTGACAATGCCATGGTGACAATGCCATGGTGATAATGCCAGGGTGACAATGCCAGGGTGACAATGCCACAGTGACAATCTCAGGGTGATAATGCCACAGTGACAATGCCACTGTGACAATCCGACTGTGACCATCCCACTGTGACAGTCCCACTGTGACAATCCCACTGTGACAATGCCATGGTGACAATCCCACAGCAGCATCCTGGGCAGCACCAGCCCCTGCTCCAGCACAGCTCAGCTGCAGGGAGGTGATGCAGACACAGCCCGCTGTGCCAGGGAATAAAATAAAATAAAAATAAAAAAATAAAATAAAAAATTATAAAAAATAAATTAAAATAAAATAAAAAATAAAATAAAATAAAATAATAAAAAATTTAAAAATAAATAAATAAAATAAAATAAAATAAAATAAAATAAAATAAAATAAAATAAAATAAACCAACTCTTCCCTTTCTGCTCCCAGTTTAGTTTTCCTTGCAGGCTGGTGCCCCTCCCCAGCCGTGCTGCTCATGGGGATCCAAGTGGGCAGAGAAATGGGCATCACCCAAAGTGGGCAGAGAAATGGGCATCACCCAAAGTGGGCAGAGAAATGGGCATCATCCAATGCCCAGAGTGGGCAGAGAAATGGGCATCACCCAAAACCCACAGTGGGCAGAGAATTGGGCATCACCCAAAGGGTTTGTCCCTGTGAATGTGCCCAGCATCACTTGGCTGCAGGACGGTGGCTCCCAGGGGGACACCCCTTCCCAGCTGTGGTGCTCTGCTGAGTCCCTGTGCCCTGAAATGCCAGGGTGGGACCTGTGCCCACCCCTCTGTGAGCACTGGGGAGCTGGGAAGGGGCTGCTCCATCTGCAGAGCTCTGAGCCAGGGAAACCCCAGCTTGGGCCCATCTGGAAGGAATTACCAGAGGAGCTTTTTGTCAGCAGCTTCCACACTGAGCAAGGGTTGGGGTTTTACACCATTTGCCTCGCCCAGAATAAACAGCAGATAGGCAAGGAGATTTATTACACACAAATCCCTCAGGATTACAGCTGCCCCAGGGAGGGACCTGCCTCAGGGTGTTTGTAACTGGCATGGAAGAGCACAGCAGCCTTGCCAAAATTACCTTGGAGCATGGAAAATGGAGCAGCTCCTTGGCTGGGTTCAACAATGGCATCAGCAAATGCCTGGTTGGAGGAAGGAGGGGGAAAGTGGAGATGAGGGCTCAGACTTAGGGACCACCCAGGAGATGAAAGAGGCTGGAGCTGCTGCTGAGCTCGGCAGCCTCAGCTGGTGCCTACATCAAACCCGAAGCTGTGATGATCCCCCTGCCTGATCCAGCTGCAAATTACTTCAGTGGGATTTGGGACCCGGGGATGGGATCTGCTCTCGTTCCTCCCTTCACCAAAGATGTGTTTACGTGTGAGAAATCATCCCTAGGGATGACCATGCAGTGTTGTCATTGATTTTTAATACCTCTTGTTTACCTGTTTCCAAATTGCAGGAGTCGTTTTTATTTCTTTGCTGCTACGTTTTCCACAAAAGCTTTGCTTAAAAAAAAAAGAAAAAAAAATCAAAATTATCTGTCTTTGAAACAGATATCGAGCATGTTTTGTTTCCTGACAACCACACGTAGAGATTCAATTTGTATACACTCCTCTGTGGATATGTCACACTGTGATTGCTCACACATTAAGTGACACAGCAGAGCTGGGTGGCAGATATTTTATCTGTTCCTCAAGAATTTCAGAGCCTAATAAAAACACCAGTGGATCTAAAAGAGACCTTGATGTTTCGTAATACGTAAGACAAAAGGGTTTCCTATTTAATTAGTCAAAATGTTAGATCAAAAAAGACGCCTTAGATTTTGAAACGAGTCAGAGCTGAAACTTATAACTAGCTTAAAAGGATTTCAAATAGGGAGAATGAAAAGAATAACTTTGGGACAATGAATTTTTGTTTTGAGCTGCACCAAACCGAACGTTTTCTGCCGGAGCCCAAATCAAAGCAGTGACCCTGATCCAGCTGCTCTTGCAGAGGCATCACCCCAACCACTCCTCTCCTCACAGAACTGGCTCATTTCCTCTAGAAAACACAGAGAACAACCAACTTCCCCACTCTGTGTGTAGACAGAGAGTAAACTTGCACTGCCTATTATCCTGCAAGTAGGGACATAACGCTGCCCTTGATCTCCACTCAAGAGAGAAGGGAAATTCCTCTGTTCCAGAGCCTTGGTGATTATCTTGAGAGGCAGGGCAGCAACCAAAGAGAGAATCCAGCAAGGCAAGACAGAGGAAGGGTTTCTGAGGCAGGGCACAGCAGCTGATGTGCATCAGGGCTGGGCAGCTCCCAGCAGCCAAGCTTTCATCTGCCCATCAGCATTCCTGCACTGGGAACTGCAGAGTCGGAAAAACCAAAAGAGAAGAAAAAGAAGGAAAGGAATTCTCAACCCCCCACGTTCATTTTCATGTTGTGAACACGAGGTTTGCCCCAAACACAGATCTGTGGTTCCCAGAGCAGGGCAGTGTGAGCTGGAGCACAGTGCTGGCTGTGGTTTGATCCCTCTGTGGGCTGTTCATGGAAGAGCTGGGCTCTGATCCTCCTGGCTCCCTTGCAGCTCAGGAATTCTGTGATTCTGAGCCAGGTTTGCTCCAGATGCACCCTGGGCTGCCCCGTGGTGAGGGCTGTCTGTCTGTCCCTGGGGAGAGCACCTGAGGGCTGTCTGTCTGTCCTTGGGGAGAGCACCTGAGGGCTGTCTGTCTGTCCTTGGGCATGGAGATGCTGGGGAGAGCACCCTGAAGCTGGCCTGTCTGTCCTTCCCAGGCTGGTCCATCTGTCCCTGGGGAGAACATCCCAAGGTTGGTCTGTCTGTCCCTCCCAGGCTGTCTGTCTATCCCTGGGCATGGAGATGCTGGGGAGAGCACCCTGAAGCTGGCCTGTCTGTCCTTCCCAGGCTGGTCCATCTGTCCCTCCCAGGCTGGTCTGTCTGTCCCTCCCTGTGTGTCTGTCTGTCCCTCCCAGGCTGTCTGTCTGTCCCTCTCTCCCAGACTGTCTGTCTGTCCCTCCCAGCCTGTCTGTCCTTCTCAGGCTGTCTGTCCTTCCCAGGTTGTCTGTCTGTCCCTCCCAGGCTGTCTGTCCCTCCCAGGCTGTTTGTCCTTCCCAGGCTGTCCCCCTGTCCATCCCAGGCTGGTCCATCTGTCCCTGGGGAGAACACCCCGAGGCTGGTCCCCCTGTCTGTCCCAGGCTGTCTCTCTGTCCCTTCCCAGGCTGGTCTCCCTGTCTGTCCCAGGTTGTCTGTCTGTCCCTCCCAGGCTGTCTGTCTGTCCCTCCCAGGCTGGTCCATCTGTCCCTCCCAGGCTGTCTGTCTGTCCCTTCCCAGGCTGGTCCCCCTGTCTGTCCCAGGCTGTCTGTCTGTCCCTCCCAGGCCTCCATTCCCGATTTCCCCAGGACAGCTCTGTGCCGTTCCTTGCAGCCAGGCCAGTGCAGATGGATGGAGCTGAGTTTGGAGGCTCCATCTGCCTCTGTTTGTGCTCTGCACTGAGCTCTGGAACACGGGAAACACCACAAGGAGAACACAGTCACAATTTCCTCCTGGATCTCACAAAATGTTGTGTTTAGCCAGAAATCTGAAACACTGAGAAACCCGAGCTTTGAGTCTTGCCTGGCTCCACCTCTCCATCACTTTGCTGGGGTGGATCTCAGAGCATTTATCAACCACAGTCTCCACATGGGAGAGGAGCAGTGGCATCCCCACCAAAAAAACAATCCATGATAAAATAAAATATAATAATAAAATAAACCTGGGGAAGCTGTGAGCATCTTCCTCCAAGGAATGGAGCACCTCCAGCAACTTCACCTGGTGCAGGGTGAGGAGGGCCAAGCATGGAGCTCCCTCAGCATCTGCAATAACATCCCTGAGCCAATAAGAAAACACATTTTGTGGGCATGTGTGAAGATCTGGCCTGAATTTCAAGGTCATGTGGTAAATGAGGAAGACCCAGATGTCCTGAGCATGATCCCTTCCTCCCCTACAAGGCACAGCCTCCCATAACCATTTGTGCAATTGCCTTATTTCCCAGAGTGACTTATAGAGGCTCTTGTAAGCAGATCCAGTCAATATATTTATTTTCCTTTTGATATACAGCTACAATAGGAAGCCATGCATGAAGTTTATTAAACCTGGCTAATTTTCTATCAGTTCTGCAAAATATCGATTCCATGCATTCAGCTATCTGGCTCAGACTCAGCCTGGAAAGAGAATCATTTCAAAACAACACAAAGAAGCATCCAATTCCTCTGAAACAACACTAATCTGAGCCTGCAAAGTGTCCCCATCCTCATGGGCAGAGCCCTTTGATCGACTGAGCCAAAGACAACTGTGTTATTTAGGAGCCATTTGCAAGCTGGCAGATTAAACAAGGCTTCCTTTTTTTTTCCCCTCCCTAAAGGGTGGGTGGGGAGAAAGTAACAGCTTTACAGTAGCAGTAAAACATCCAAATGTTGTTTTTTTTCCTCTGACAGAGTCAGATTCTTCAGGTTATATGGGCAGGAAAGCAGCACAGGAGGCTCTGTTGTTCTCCAGCTGCCAGGGACAGCATGGAGGTGAAAAAAAAACCCCAAAAAACCCCCAAAACCCTCAAAAAACCCACAAAACCCCAAGGTTTTGGTGAGGCAGGAGCAGGGCTGGCTGTAGGGGTACAGGGTTGGGTCCTGGCACACAGGGAAAGCACGAGGAGCTGCCTCAGCAGCATCCAAACCTCACTGGTGTGAGAGCATCCTCCTCTGCAGGGCACCTTGCTCTGCCTGTGCTGGCCACACAACACCTCTGGAACCAGTTCTTGCAGATGTCTGGCTCTGGAAAGCACAAGTCCTGTCCAACAGGCAAGTCTAAGCCTTAATCCCTATCTCTCCACCTTTCTCAGAGAATTTAAAATCCCAGAATTTAAAATCCCAGAGAATTTAAACCCCATTTGGATTGGAAGAAACCTTAAATCCTCTAGTCCCAGCCCCCTGCCATGTGCAGGGAAATTTCACATTTGCACAATAAAATCAGACACACGGAGTTTTCTACCTTCAGTTCTTCGAGCTTAACTGATGTTCTGCACAAACAAACTGTTATTGTGCCCAAATGACGACGGAAACCAGCAATAAACACAGAGATGCTATCTGAGCCATTATGGCAGGGTGTTTTACCACATCAATCTCGGGGGCCCTGCCCTCAGATCCTCACATCAGGGCAGCTTTCAGCGACTTCCAGGGGTTCAGACTTCACCTGCTGCTTCCCCTGAGCCGCGGGCTGCTCCAGACCAGCTGCGGAGCATCATCCTGCAAGACAGAACATATGCACCAGTAAACAAATTAGGGCCATCTCCAAAACAACAGGGCCCTGGCTTCCTGGAAGAGCTGCGGGAGAAACTCAATCATCATCATCATCATCATCATCATCATCATCATCAGCAGCAGCAGCAGCAGCAGCAGCAGCGGGTGAAACGGTGATGGGGAGGGGATGGACCCTGCTGAGCACGGAGATGCTCTGGGATGGGTGAAATGGTGAAGGGGAAGGGATGGACCCTGCTGAGCATGGAGATGTTCTGGGATGGGTGAAACTATGACAGGGTGTTGGGATCTCTCACTGGTCAGAGTGACCCCAAGAAGAGTTCCAAAGTCTCTTTTCCCAGCCCAGCGCTTGAAGAAGGAGTCAGGGCTCTTCATTTCTCAGTCTCAAGGTTGTTTATTGCATCTTATCTATAAAAAATTTTCTCCTGTCCTGCTGAGGTCTATCCAGCAGGACAGCCCAGGACACTCTGCCTGCCCCCAGGGCAGTGTTATGTCTTTATACTAAAAACTACGTGTACATTATTTACAATTACTTCTCAATACCCATCACCTGTGTTAGACAGTGAGCTTCTACTCTAAACCAATCTGTAAATGCCACCATCACAGCAGAAGATGGAGGCCAAGAAGAAGAAGGAGAAAGGCTGGACACACCCAGTTCCCTCCATCTTGCCCCCCTGAACCTCCATTCTAAAAACCCCAAAATCTGCTTTTCCACCCCGTGATAACTTCACTATTATTCTCCTTAAACTGTTGTGGCTTTCATTCTCATCTAAGCTTGGTAACTTGTTCCATGGCTCATAATCAAACCCACAGGGGCATTTTGGGCTCTGTGCCAGGGTCTCTGAGCCCCCTGGCAGGGGTCTTGGCTGCCCAGGACAGCCAGAGGGATGTCCTGGATCTTGACAACGGGGAGGGGATGGACCCTGCTGTGCACAGAGATGGTCTGGGATGGGTGAAACAGTGACAGGGAGGGGATGGACTCAGTTGAGCACAGCGATGCTCTGGGATGGCTGGGACAGCACGTGAGGAGGTGGTGATGGCAGCGGGAGAGGGCACGGAGCCATGGCCCCAATGACCCCAAGGAGTCACAGCCCCAATGGCCCCAATGGCCCCAATGGCCCCCATGGCCCCAAGGAGCCACAGCCCCAGCTGCCCCAAGAGAGCTTCACCCCACAGCTGAGGAACCTTCCCTGCTTAAAACCTCTTCCTCAACCCTACAGTCCCAGCCAGAGTGCACCTGCTTACAGCAGCTCCTCTTGGCAGCTCATGACCACCAGAATTCAACCAAAACCAATTTTATTGCAAAGTGTGATAACTGACCATTGAAGAAAACCTATATTTTTAAAATCCTGGGCTGTCTGTTCCTCTCTAGCCTCACATTATTATGATCAGGATCTCCCTGGTTTTCCTTTTACCCCAGAAGAGCAAGGCAGCCAGCATGTGCTCCCTTAGCAGCCCTGGAAGCCCTGTGAGATATCAGAGTTTCTCAGGCCGGTCCTTGCAGCCTGGCTCCTCATTCAGCATTCCAGACTCGTCCTGCTTTGCCCCAGAAAGCTGCTGAGAAGCACCTGGGAGCCCCAGCTCCTCCTCAGCCCAGGCCCAGCCTCAGAGCAGAGTCTGGCACTGAAGTCTAACACAAATCCCCTGGTGTGATAACAGGCAGGCAGGGCACTGACAGCTAACAGAGAAGTATTTAAAATAACTGGCTGATTTAAGACAAGTGTCTCCTTAATCCTAAGCAGTTAGAGGTTGTTTTATGCCCTGGATGACAAAGGTTTGTATAGCTAGTTTATCATATGTTTAAAGCTGCCTTGGTGTAACAGCAGAGGATCTGCTATTCATCTTAGGCAAAGCAGGGGAAAGCTGGACTCGCACATCTGTGGGGAGAAATGAGGAATGTGAAATAACCAAGAGCTCCTTACTGCACAACCTGAGATCCACCAGAAGAAAACAGTGCCCTCGTGACTGTCAAGCCCTTGGAAGTTCTTTGCTGTGTCCTCTTTGCAGGACTCTCCAGCTGGCAGGGCCCGTGTCTGGGATGGGAACGTGGAGAAAGAAGCCTGGCCCTGCAGGAGCAGTGGCAGAAAGAAAAGAGGGCACTGAGGGCTGGCACTGCTCACACCTGAGCAGTGTGAGGGGTCAGGGTGCTCCCCAGGACCCCTGGCAGAGAGCTGCAGGTGCACAGAGCCACCCTCACAGGGAGGATGTGCCCATCACCGTGCCGAGCTGAGCTCCAGCTGGGATTTTGGCTCTGCTGCACGGCCCCATCTCACCCCCTGAACCCAGCAATGCTCCAACCTGGGCTCTTGCTCGGCTTTCATCGCTCATCAGGAGGGGATTGCAGGAGTTAAACTCCTCGTTGCAAAGCAGAGATTCCATTTTCCTCTGGTCTTAAGCAGCTTCAATCCATCTTTCTGCATTACAGAGCCCTCGCTGATTGTTCTGCTGTAGTGAGTAATAACAAGTTGTACTTTGCAGATTCCCCCAGGGAGCCACACTCCTGGCTCTGCTGCACCACTGGCTCCACAGGGCAGGCACACATCTGCCAGGCACCCCGAGAGGGCTGCAGGGACAGGGCAGGGACAAATTGGGACGGGAAGGGGGTGACAGTGAAGGGCACCAGTGTGGCTGATGGCCCTGGGGAAACTGGGGTGCCCAGTCCTGTGAGGGGTGAACATCACAGCATGGTGGACACAGAGAGAGTGGGAATATTAGGAATTTTATTAGGAATATTAGGAATTATATATTATATTATAACATATTATATTATATTATATTATATTATATTATATTATATTATATTATATTATATTATATTATATTATATTATATTATATTATATTATATTATATTATATTATATTATGAATTATGCCCCCACTCCTGTGAGGGGTGAACATCACAGCATGATGGACACAGAGTGAGTAGGAATATTAGGAATTATATTAGGAATATTAGGAATTATATTAGGAATATTAGGAATTATATTAGGAATATTAGGAATTTTATTATTATATTCTATTAGGAATTATACCCCCACTCCTATATGGGGTGAACATCACAGCACGGTGGACACAGAGTGAGTAGGAATATTAGGAATTATATTAGGAATATTAGGAATTATATTAGGAATATTAGGAATTTTATTATTATATTCTATTAGGAATTATACCCCCACTCCTATACGGGGTGAACATCACAGCACGGTGGACACAGAGAGAGTGGGAATATTAGAAATTATATTAGGAGATAGGATATTAGGAATATTAGGAGAGTAGGAATATTAGGAATTATATTAGGAAAGTAGGATATTAGGAATATTAGGAATATTAAGAGAGTAGGATATTAGGAATATTAAGAATATTAGGAGAGTAGGATATTAGGATTTTTTTCCCTCATAAAAGCTGCACAGACAGGTTTTCTCCAAAGGAATCCATTACCAGAATTGCTGGCTCATTTTTATCACAAGACCTGTATTTATGAAATAAGTACCAATCTCTACACATTTTTTTACAACGAGATAGTTTAAAAAGAGGAAAAAAGCCCACTGCTAAACAGAGATGGCTTTGCTTTACGTCCAAGCTTTGCAAGGCATTTTGCCAAAACCAGGAAAGATATTATTTCCAGAACCAATATTTAATGAAGACGTCATCTTCCATTGCAAGGCCAACAGCTGGAGCTGGAATCCATTTCCAGACATGAGCGCTGAGTTACAAGGACCCAGATTTGCTCAACCGCCTTTTTTAATTGTGGGCATGAGCAGATTGTGGGTCCTTTTGCAGCAGGCCCATAAAACACCGCTCTGTAATCTCCTGTAGGCATTAGGGTGCAGATTATGGTGCTTGTAGCTGTTGATAACAGAGAGGAGATTGCCTGCACCCCTGGGAAATCCAGGTGAGGCACCTGGAGCAGCGCACAGTGCCCAGACACGTGCGGGGCATGGGGCACATGGCCCAGCTCTGCTGCCCACCCTGGCCCTGGTTGTGGACAGTTTTTACTGAGACATAGTCCATGGGAAAAGTAACCTGAGAAAGAGCATCTGAGTAAGCCTCAGCTGCCTAATTCAAGGCCATGGTTTCTTTGAGCAAGAAGTTGTTTTGTAAATTATGTGATAACAGGAGGTAAAAAAGAAGCCACGAACATCTTGAGAAAAGGTGTGGCTGACTTTTATAGCTGACCAATAGTGAGCTATAGTTTTGCAATATGCATGAGCCTTATTACTGTGATTATAAAAGTGCTTCTGGTAATCAATAAAGTCAAGATTTGGCTGCATTAGAGGATGAGCAAGTCTCCCGTCTACCTCGTCACTGGTGACAAACCCTGAGCCACCAACGTCCCCATTTCTCCTCTGCCCAGCTCACGTTCTGAGGGGGGGGCTCTGTTTCAGCTTCCTCTTCTTTTAAGACGTGGGTTATCCTTCTCTTTCATCCTAGATGAAAGGAGGTGGTTACATGCACCAGTTTCTAAATCAGCTCCTAGCAAAAAAATAAAATAAAATAAAATCATTAAGAGGGTGCAGGTCTGCCTTGCAGCCAGCTCGGTGCCAAGCTGGGGATTGCTCTGTCAGCAGCAGGGAGAAAATGTGTCCCACATAACTTCTGAGAGCACTGGGAACTCAAAGTGTGCAGGGACAAACAGGACGGGACATCCTTGTTCAGTGTCTGAGAGGTTCATTCACACATCAGTCTCAGCACATTGTTACAACAATGGAGACAAGAGATGCAACCAACTCACTGATTCAAACAGAATGCCAAAGAGACGTGGTGTTACAGCTTATCATAAAGCCATTTCCATATCATAAAGCCATTTCCATATCATAAAGCCATTTCCATCTCTGTTTCACCAATCACACATAGAGCACAAGAACATTGACAATACTTCTATCCAATCACTTAAAGCACACGTAGCTTTGGTTAAAACAATCACAGCCTACATTCAAACACAACAGCTTGTTCATAAGAAACAAGGCACAGAGCTCTATTCAAACTTAACCTTCTAAAGATATACATTAAGTAAACTTGTTACCACCTAAGGCAGCACCTAACATAGGCCTATTGTTGTATTTCTCACGTCTACATTACTAATTTTTCTGCTGCTTTAGCATTTCACTGGCTTTACTGTCAGAGGCCTGCCTTTTTCCTAACTTTCTTAAAACCCTCTAATTTTAAGGATTCCCACAGGGAAGGTCACTAGATGGCCCCAGCTCTTCCTCTGCTGCAGCCAGCAGCGTTGCAGCTCTGCAGCCTGGGCTGCACTGGTGCTGCAGCCTGAGCCACAGGAGCAGCACGTCCTGCTGGGGAGGGCACCCTGAGAGCCAGGGCTGCTTGCCAAGGTGTCCTGAGCCAAGCATTTACCCCCATGATGGCTCTTTGTGCTCCTGGCCTTTGGCTGTGGAGGGCAGGAGAGCCTGGAGTGGGTCTGGGCAGTGCCAGGGCCACAGGGGCACTGACCTCATGCAGAAAAAGGACAAGAAATCTGATTATGAACAAACTGCCATCATCTCCCTGCCAGGCTGCTGCCAAACCCTCAGAGGGGAAAAAGCCATCCACACTTGGAGCTCAAGGTAAATCCTGCTGAATGGGGCCTGCAGTGCCCCTGATTCCACACAGGTCAGGCTCCCCTGATTGTCACAGACACGTTTTATGAAAAATCCTTTCCTTTTCTCCTGAGAAGCTGAGAGGCCTCAGAAATTAAATGTAAGCAATAATTATCTGCTGCTGTGGAATGCAACAGGTGGATCTGTGATTGGTCTCATGGGGTTGTTTCTAATTAATGGCCAATCACTGTCCAGCTTGCCCAGACTCTATCTGAGCCACAAGCCTTTGTTATTTGTTCCTTCTTTTTCTATTCTTAGCCAGCCTTCTGATGAAATCTTTTCTTTTGTTCTTTTAGTATAGTTTTGATATAATATATATCAGAAATAATAAATCAAGCCTCCTGAAACATGGAGTCAGATCCTCATCTCTTCCCTCATCCTAAGACCCCCCTGAACACCACCACACCTGATCTGTGCAATGATTCCACACAGGTCAGGCTCCCCTGATCCCTACAATTATTCCACACAGGCTCCCCTGATCTCAGCTCAGGCTGTTTGGGCAGCACCAGAATCAGATTCTGTGAGCATTTCCGTGGCTCTAAATCACCACCAAATTCCTGTGGCTGAGCAGATGCTCCTGTGGAGAGCATGCCAAAGGCAGAGCTGGTTTATCCCAGCCTGTGCTCTGAGTGGTGGCCCAAGGAAGAGGCAGGAAGGTTCCTGGGGGCCTGGGGAGTTGGAGGGGGCTAAGTGATCAGTTAATAGAGGCAAATGATCTTTTCCTTTCTCCTGGCTCAGATCTTGGTTCAAGTGCTGGAATGGGACCCTTTCCCTGTAATTGCTCTGCTCTTGCACACAACTGCTGTCTCCCACGTGTGCCTTGTTGACATTTAAATAAATTGCAATTATTCTGACAAAGTAAATTGCAGGGACTCCAGAGAAAATGGGTCAAAAATACGTCCAGGAGCATCTGCAATGTATTTAACACGTGGTTGTAAGAGGGCAGGGTGAGGAGGAGGGTGGGTGCTGACAGTGATGGGAGCCATGGTGGGACCCTTGGCTCAGCCCAGCAGCAGGAAGGAACCAAAGCCTGGGATGGAGAGGTAGCAGTGGTGCAGATGGAAACCCCAGAGGGGATGGCAGCAGCCAGGGCACCCCTTGGGCTCTGAATGAAGAGCATCATGGCCAAAGTCCCCAGCTCTCCTCCCCTTCCTGCTGCAGGAGCACTCACAGGAGGCTGAGGGCTGTGAGCTCACCTCACACTGCCTGTGCCCAGCAGATGGGTGCCCTGCTCATCAGACTCCAGCTTTCCCTCTTCCTTCACTCCTGGAGCCTTCCCTGTACCCCATTCCCTTCTTCTTTGCCCTCCAATCCCTTGGAGAGGATTTGTCCTTTTTCCCACATCAATCTGATCTCCTGAGAGCTGCAAACCCTGGGTTTCTCCATCCCTCTGAGGGGTTTCAGAGGCAGTCCAGGTTGGCTGCTCCCTGCTGCCTTGCCAGCTGTGGGATGGAAGGGCTGGTGCTGGAGCTCTTCAGCTTTCCTCCCCTTCCTGCTGCAGGAGCACTCACAGGAGGCTGAGGGCTGAGTTCACCCCTCACACTGCCTGTGCCCAGCAGATGGGTGCCCTGCTCATCAGACTCCAGCTTTCCCTCTTCCTTCACTCCTGGAGCCTTCCCTGTACCCCATTCCCTTCTTCTTTGCCCTCCAATCCCTTGGAGAGGATTTGTCCTTTTTCCACATCAATCTGAGCTCCTGAGAGCTGCAAACCCTGGGTTTCTCCATCCATCTGAGGGGTTTCAGAGGCAGTCCAGGTTGGCTGATCCCTGCTGCCTGGCCAGCTGTGGGATGGAAGGGGTGGTGCTGGAGCAGCCAGGACCCAGCAGGTTCCTGACCCCACTCCTGTCCCATCTCACAGACACACAGCTCCCTGTGCAGCCCAAAGACAGAGCTGTCCCTCTGAGAAAGCTCAGATCTGAGGCAGAAATAGAGCCCTGAGTGCAAAGGAAAGAGGCAAAGATTTTAGACAGCACCACAGAAGGGTGGATGCCATCACGAGAAGCACAAGAGCAATGCAGAAATGCACCTTCAAAAAGGTCCCCCCAATGCCTTCCTTATCCCTCATTCTGCTGGAAAGCCTTTGCCTTCTCCCCACACCACAAACCCTTTCTTTGTTTTGTTTCCCAATACATCAAAATGTCTCCCTGTAAGTGTAAAACTCCTTTAGATGAGGGGAAAATAAAATCGATTTGAAATCCCAGCTGCTGGGAGTCTCTGGCACACACACACACTGTCTGCTGACATTTTCTGTAGCTCTTTTCCCAGTGAAATCTGTCTCAAACAGAGCCCAAGGGGGCCAGTAACAAATCAGTTGCCTGGTACACAAGTGATTTTTTTAACTACAGGTCCAACACAAGTGCACTGGAAACCACAGGTTTGGTCTCACATGGATCATTAAACCAAAAGGGCTGTTTGTTAAAAAGTACAGGTTTTTAGGGATTTGTGGCTCTGAACCAACCTGGCTTCGTTGCATATTCAGTCCTGCTTTGTTCTGACAAGCAGAGCAGCTCTGCACTCCCACCAGGCTGGCATTCCTCTGGGCACTGAGCAGTCACCATCTGAGTTGGGAATTGCCTGAAGGACGGGAGTTCTGCTGTCAAACACTCTGGGAGGGAGGGACAACACTGGTGCCTTATGCTCTCCCCTCCTTTCCCAGCTTTCTTCACCGTTACCACAATTTTAAACTCAGTTTTCATAGACAGAAGTGAGAAATCCTTTTATCCATCTGATATGGGGCAAACACGAAGCGGTTCCAGCGATTCCTCCCTCTCCCAGCAGAGCCCCCAAGCCCCCAGCGCTCAGAGGGGCTGCCCCAGGCTGTCCCTGAGCACCAGGGCAGCTCAGGGGAGTCTCTGCACAGGGGAGCTCTGGGGGCTTTTCTGGGTCACTGCGACTTCGAGATTGTTCAAAGTCTCTTTTCCCAGCCCAGCACTTAAAGAATGACTCCGAGCTCTTCATTTCTCCGTCTCAAGGTTGTTTATTGTTTCTTATCAATAAAAAATTTTCTCCTGCCCTGCTGAGGTCTGTCCAGCAGGACAGCTCAGGCACTCTGCCTGCCCTTGGGGTGGTGTTATGTCTTTATACTAAAAACTACCTATACAATGTTAACAATTCCTTCCCAATACCCATCACCTATGTTAGACAGTGAGCTTCTACTCTAAACCAATCTGTGAGTGCCACCATCACAGCAGAAGATGGAGGCCAAGAAGAAGGAGAAAGGCTGGACACACCCAGTTCCCTCCATCTTGCCCTCCTGAACCCCCATACCAAAAACCCCAAAATCGACTTTTCCACCCCATGATAACTTCACTAATATTCTGCTTAAACTGTTGTGGCTTACTGATCTTCATCTAAGGTTGGTAACTTGTTCCATGGGTCATAATCAAACCCACAGGGGCATTTTGGGCTCTGTGCCAGAGTCTCTGAGCCCCCTGGCAGGGGTTTGGGCAGTCCAGGACAGCCAGAGGGATGCTCTGGGTTCCCAAAGGGAGCTCAGCTTTGGAACTGCAGCAGCAGAAAAAGCAGGCTGCAAACACTGAGGGCACTGCACACACACTATCTCCTCAGACAGGAGGTGATGCCAGCGGGAGGCACAGGGCTCCACAGCAGGATTTGCTTTGTGGAGCTGGGGAGATGAATAAAAACCAGAGTGAAATGCTTCTGAGCGTGGCATAATTGGCTGCCTTTGCCTGCTGGCTGGCAATCTCCCCGCTCACAGAGGCTGCCCTGACAGGTACATGGAACCTCCTGCTACCCAGGTTGTTCCAGGTCATTATCCAAATATGCCTGAGCACCCGAAGGGGAGCTGGATTTATGTACTAACACGATGCAAGCAGATCTGCATCTTTTCTCCAGACACAGCAGGTACAGGAGTCCTGTCTGGGCAGGCTCTGGGTGCATTTCACGAGCTGCAGGAAGCTCTGGCTCCCTGGGCTGGCTCCTGTGGCTCCAACACCCACTGGGGATGGGGCAGGCGGCCAAATCCCAAACTGCAAATGGGGACACGGAGCTGGAAACACTCACAGAACCACCATTAGCATTTAATCTCATATAAAAGGCACAAACCGTCTTTAGCAAATGCCAAAAATTAAGAAAATGAGCAGCTCTAACATACTTTGACCAAGACATCAAACCTGCACAGCTGCACTGAGGCTGAGCTCCCAAATCAAAGGCTTTCCTAAAACATAAACCAGCTTTTTTCTCCTGGGCACCATCCAAGGACTGAGCTGTCTCCAGAGCACTTTTGGACCATGCAACAGGATGACACAATTATGGCCATCAAGTAAGATTCTTGCCTTGAAATATTTTCCTTTTTAGTGGTTATATTAGTACTCAAAAGGCCAGGAGTTCAGAAAAATATAGTCTGAAAAGATCATCCTGCAAATCTGAGAAGAAAGATCTCTGCAACACAGAAACCTTTGTGACTTCTGAAAATAACTGCACCCGAGCTATTTGGGCTTGGAAGAGAGACATGAATACAGGCACTGGCCCTTGACAAAGTGGACCTGAATCCATCACTTCTGGCCCAAGGCAATCCAGACAGCTTCAGGTGGGAGGAAGAGAAGAAAATGTCGTTTCAGGTTTTTATTTCTTTTTTTTTTTGGCAGTGGAGAAGTTTCAAACCAATTTCTCCTGGAATGAAACATGACAGCGTTTCCAAGGGCTTGATGGAAACAAGTCTTTCTGCAAGTCCTCAGACTGAGCTGCTTCATTTCATTTGTGGAACAAACTGGGGGGAAATGATTTTTTAAGTCAGTTCACAAGGAAACTGCCTTCTTCTGCAGGGTGTGCAGCCTGCTGGGAGCTGTGAATCACTCCCAGAGCAGCACAAGGCCTTGGAAGCACCTGAGGAGGGAGAAGATGTTGTCTCCTGAGCAAGCAGGTCCTTTGGATGGTGCTCAGTGCCAGGAAGCTCATTTAGGGATTTTAATTGCCTTTTGGAGGTAATTGCTGCCAGCAGCTAAGGAGGGAATGGCTAAGCTGCACAAGCATCATCTTCATCCACTGCTGAGCACCTGGGGCTGAGCTGGGATCCTCCCTGTGTCCACAGCCCTGTCCTGAGGGAAGGAAGGGTGCTGGGGACACAGGGGGCAGGCTGAGAGCCTGTCCTGAGTGCTGCAGGCACCAGGGCCACAGCTGGATGCTGCCTCACATCTGGCTGAGGAGGGGGAACACACAGGACCCCTGAGCTGGTTCTTGGCAGTGTCACACAAAGCCACGGTGGCATCAGCTGCAGAATGCTGGGGGAAATTCTCCAGGCTGTTCTTGGCATGAGGTGAGATGAGTTGATCTCAGTGTCCTTAATATCTGTGAGTCTCTTTCCATCCTCACAAGCAGCAGATGCTCTAGATGGGCTGAAGTTTTACCAAAATGGGTCAGTAGAAAAATAGATCCTTCTTACAAGGCAACGCTGCAGTGCCTTAATTTAAAAAAGGAGCAACAAAGAAAGGGAACAGGATCTGGGTAAGGGAGAAACCCTTTGCTGCATTTAATATTTTCAAAGCCTTCAGTGCTGAAACATGAACTGTGTGCACAGTGAGCTGACCTCCAGCCTGGAGCTGCCAGACCCAGACCCTCCATCAGCACTGATGGCACTGCCAGCACAGCTCATTGCCAGGCTGGGACACAGCCCTGGCACCTGCATGGGCATTATTGACTTCTCTGGAGCTCCAGCACCATCCCAGCCTTCAAAATAAACCCCAGCACACAATACATGAGAGGGGGAAAGGGGAATAAAGGCTCTGGGTCCTGCTGAGGCAGGGCTGTTGATGTGAGAGCAGTGATGGAGATGAACATCCCACATCCCATAAATCCCACAGCACCTCAGGGACGTGCCTGTGTGTGCCCCAGTTCAGCTGCAGTTTGCTTGGCAAGCAGGAGGGAATTGAGGGAAGTTAAGGCAGGTTAAGGAATGGATGAGGTCTGGAAAAGGCTGTGCTGGGAAGTGGAACAGGCAAATCTTCCAGGAGGATTCATGGCTGCTGCAGAAATGAGGCAATGGCAGTGAGTTAATTGTCACCAAATCACACAGAGAAGCAGGAGATGAGAAGACAGCAGCGAGTGGGAAAGGAGCCCTGGTTTTTCCATGTCCCAGAGCTCAGGCAGAAGGGAAATGGTATATGCAGATCTTCACATTTATGCCAAAAAAAAGAGGATAACTTGAAATACTTGATACAAGCCCTGTGCAGAAAATTAACTGGGAGTGCTGGGGAAAGTGACTGCAGCCTCATGGGTTCAGGAGCTTGGAGCAGCCCTAAAGAACCCAGCACAGCCCTGGTGTGGAGAGAGCCAAGGCTGCTCCTGCAGTGGAAACCTCAGAACAACCCACTGGAACCTCCTGTGGTGGATCTGCCCCAGAACAACACTCTGGAACCTTCTCTGCTGGTTCTGCCCCAGAACAACCCTCTGGAACCTTCTCTGGTGGTTCTGCCCCAGAACAACCCTCTGGAACCTCCTCTGGTGGTTCTGCCCCAGAATAACCCTCTGGAACCTTCTCTGCTGGTTCTGCCCCAGGGGAACCCCCCAAAATTGTGCTGAGCTGAGCTGCCAGGAGCTTTCCCTCCCCCTGGGAAGTTCCCAGCCCATAAACCAAGCTCCACTGCACCCACTCTATTAAGCAATAACCAGGTTCCAGCATGGCCTCAAAGGGTGACTTACAGACCTCATTTATCAGGCAGTTCTTTGCAGTTTCTTGCTCATTTTATTGCAGGCTTTTCCTGCACAAACATGGTTCAGTTTATTGCTGGGAGAGTCACCAGACTGTGACCCAGAGGGGAGCAGCTGCTGATCCAGCACTGGGAGCCATTGACTGCACCACCAGCACACCGAGGTGGATTTAATTGTCACCTTATTTAATTTACAGATCACCAGGAGCAATTGGGGTGGCTGATTGCCCCGTGGGCTTGCAGCCTGTGCACTGGAGACATTTTGCTCCTTGCAGGGAACCAGCACTGAGCCTTGACAGCAGCATGTAAGAACTACTGTGAGAGTTGATGTGAGATTTGAGTGATCCTGGGCAGGCCAAAGGTAGGAATTTGAACCTTGAGTGTGTTTAATACTGACTGTAATTAAAAGGAGAGAGCCAATTTCCCTGCCTCACAAGGTGATTGACATCAATAGCACCACAGCAGCAGAGAGCCTTCCCTTGTCTTTTACTGACTCAAATGCTTTATTCTCCCCCAGAAACCAAGGGATGTGAATGCTTCAGTGGGGAAAGCCAAGAGTCTGGCAGCAGGAGCAGAGGAAAATCCAGGTTCCACTTTACAGCAGGGAGCTGAGGTGCTTGGAGAGCAGGGCACAGGAGCAGAGGAAAATCCAGGTTCCACTTTACAGCAGGGAGCTGAGGTGCTTGGAGAGCAGGGCACAGGAGCAGAGGAAAATCCAGGTTCCACTTTACAGCAGCGAGCTGAGGTGCTTGGAGAGCAGGGCACAGCCAAGGCTCCCTCTTTACCCATTCCACAAAGCATCTCCTTATTACTCCTGTTTATTGACTAAGTGTAAACTACTGTAGGAGTTCAAGGATGCAGATCTGAGTGGATTTTTTTCCCTGACCTCTGTGCCCCTCTGCCACAAGGCTGGAGGAAAGAGGAGAAAAACCTGACCTGGTCCCGACTGCTCTAATTAACTGCAACGCTGATTGATTTTGATATGTGGCTCTGGCCTCATTCATCAGCACAACATTTACCCAGATAAGGAGAGGAGCTGAGCATCAGCCCAGACCACCCTGAGCAGCACAGAGCTCAGAATCTTTCCCCATTCTAACCCCTCAATTTGTTGGATTTCCTAAAGAAAATCATTCACCTCCTTTGGGCATACAACAAAATTAACCCCTAAGGGCTCAGCCTTGTTAAGTTTCACCTTTGGGGCTGCAGGAAGCCCTGGCCCCATCAGAAGCAGGGCCAGCAGCAGTGATTGATTCCAGGGCCAGGTGTCCCAGCTCACCTATTGCAGGACTGGGTGTGCAGCCCCTGTCAGGACACAGCACAGAGCCACAGGCAAGGTCAGGAGGTAGAAATCAAACAGAGAGGCTGGAGATGGGCTAAAACAAGGCTTGAGATGGAGATTTGATTCACAGAAGGAAGGGGGGGCCCCAGCAGAGCCCTGCAGTCCAAAGGAAGAGGCTCCAAGCACTTTGCCCATTGCATTTGAAAACCCTATCAGCTGTCAGTTTGATTTTGCTCTCCTTCAAGCATGTGATGGAGAGAGAAAATGAGTGCAAGAAAAGAGATACTGTTGATTTAATTGGCCATATTTGTCACTGGAGCAAGAAAAATAACCCCAGCAACAGCCCTAGCTGAGTGGCACACATTTAATTAGTATTTGAGAGGCATTTGCTTCGGCCAGTGAAATAAATATATTAAATCTTCATCTGGACCTGACCTTTCCAGGACAGCTCTGCTCTACCCAGCACTGCCCAATGCTGCTGACACCCATGAGGCTTCTGCTCAGGGGTTTTGCAGCTCAACTGCTCTGCTGAACCTTCCTCACATCCTTCCTGGTGTGGATTATGCAGGACAGAGTCCTGGAAGCAAATGGTGCAAAGGCAGAGCCAGTGGGGCCCAGTGCCTGCCCAAAGTTGGGATTCCCACTGCAGGGATAAATAAATGCTCCATGGCACAGATTCTGTGGAATTAGAGCAGTGACATGGTGCTCAAGGAACAGCGCTGTACAAATATTTGTTCAGGGTCTTCAAAGAGGCCTTTGCAAGATGCAAAGCAAATAATTCCTGCAGCCACTGTCAGTCCTTGCAGCCAGGCAGGATGGCAGGAGGACAAAGCCATCCATCAGTGTGGCAGCAGCTCTCTGGCCACAGACAGAAACACAGCTTTTCCAGGCACTGTCCTGGGGAAAGTCTGTGAGGAGAGCAGAGAAAAAAATGAGAAAAAATGAGAAACAATTCTTATCTTCACCTGCTGCACCTGTGGAATGTGTTCAGCAAAGGGAGGTTTCTTCATTAGCCAGTGGTGATGGTGATTGGATTGGAGGACAAATTGGGTGCACCTGTATCGTGTCTATAAAAGCAATGGGTTTCTCAATAAAGATTATTGATCAGCCCTCTGTGATCCATGGAGTCTGTGCTGATTATTACCTGCTTGCTTTGACACCTGAGCTCATCCCCTGACACCAGGCAGGGTTTCCAGGCCTCTCTGGGCAGGATTTGTGAGTGTTTGAGGGAAAAGTGTCCCTTTACAGCCCAAGGTGAGACCATGAGGCCTCTCTGGGACAGGATTTGTGAGTGTTTGAGGGCAGTGTCCCTTTACAGCCCAAGGTCAGACCATCCAGGCCTCTCTGGCCAGTATTTGTGAAGTTTTGTCCCTTTTCAGCACAAGGTGAGGCCATCCAGGCCTCTCTGGCCAGGATTTGTGAGGCTTTGAGGGCAGTGTCCCTTTACAGCCCAAGGTGAGACCATGAGGCCTCTCTGGGCAGGATTTGTGAGGTTTTGAGGGCAGAGTGTCCTTGGCACCACAAGGTCAGACCATCCATGCATCTTTGGGGCAGGAATTGTGAGGCTTTGAGGGCAGTGTCCCTTTGCAGCACCAGGTCAGACCATGAGGCCTCTCTGGGCAGGATTTGTGAGGTTTTGAGGGCAGTGTCCCTTTGCAGCACCAGGTCAGACCATCCAGGCCTCTCTGGGCAGGATTTGAGGGCAGAGTGTCCCTTTACAGCCCAAGGTGAGACCATGAGGCCTCTCTGGGCAGGATTTGTGAGGTTTTGTCCCTTTACAGCCCAAGGTCAGACCATGAGGCCTCTCTGGGCAGGATTTGTGAGGTTTTGTCCCTTTACAGCCCAAGGTCAGACCATGAGGCCTCTCTGGCCAGGATTTGTGAGGCTTTGAGGGCAGAGTGTCCCTTTACAGCCCAAGGTCACACCATCCATCTCCTCCTTCCCCAGGCCTCAGGTTTACCCCGCTGTAACTCCCTCCACATCACCAGATAGATTTTGGCACTGCTGCCTCTCTTTTCTTTTAGAAGTCCCTTCCTACAGCACGAGGAGACACCTGGCAGAAGGGTTCTGCTGGAAATCCATCCTTGGGCTGTTTTATCTCTATTATCCCCGTGAGCAGATGACAGGGGAGCACGCAGCCAGCGTGGGATGAGACATTCACCCAGCTGCTAGCTCAAAGGCATGTCATCATTTATAGCACTCCCAGCTATTCCAACTCTACCTACTCGCTCTCACTTAAAAGGAAGAAAGAGCAGCAAGCTGCTTCTAGTTCCGGATATTTAATTTTCATGGGGATGTTGTTTGTTTTGGTGCCTTTGCTCTCAGGTTTGCACAGTTTCTCCAGTTCCATGAGGCATTCCTGGTCCAGAGCAGCACTGCCAAGCTGTGCTGTAACCCCTCAGCATCCCACAGAGTGCCAGGGACAGCAGGAACAGCCAGCAGAGAGGAGAAGGAGAGAAGGAGAAGAAGAAAAGGAGAAGGAGAAGAGGAAAAGGAGAAGGAGAAGAAGAGAAGGAGAAGAAGGAGAAGAAAAGAAGGAGAAGAAGAAAAGGAGAAGGAGAAGAACCTCTCTGGGTACCCCATGGCCCTGCCTGCACCTTGCCCATCCCACCCAGGTCCTTTGCAGCCCTGCTGAGCCCCACGTGTGCAGTCATTGACAAGTGAGCCTCTGCTCCCCTGCACTGGGAACGAGTTCAAAACCAATATTGAATCAATCTGCTAAAAGGTTTTCTCTCTCTTGTGCCAGTATCCCTGTGGGGCCAGCCCATGCACACCTCGCTGTGAAGGCAGAGCCCCCAAAATCCAAACCTCAGCCAGCCCAGGGCCTCTGCAGCACCTTGAGCCACAGCAGGGTGGAGGGGAAGGTGTCCTGATGCCACCTCCATCAGTGTCACAGCCTGCAGGTGACACCCAGCCCTTTGCAAACAGCCAGATGTCCTCCACACTCACTCCCAGCATGGGAGGAGTCCCCGGGAGTCACAAAAACCCCTGAAATAACGCGGGCTCCTTCCCAGCCCATCGCCAGGGCCACGCAGAACTGACTCATCCCCGGAGACTGCAAATGCGCTGATCCAAATTCCAGCGGAGCCCCAGCAAGGCTCATTACCTCCATCTGGCATCAGCTCCGGCTCTTTGCTCACGAGAGCTCGGGGAAGGAAGGGAAGAGCTCCAGCACACGGCTGGGGAAGCATCGCTCCCATTCCCAAAGCTGGGAAAAGCCCCCGACCCTTCCCCACCCAGCCTGGGCACCCAGCACCGCCCCGGCCGTTCAGGCTGGGCCCAATAGAGGGCAACAATATCCCACGAACTGCTTCATTAGGCTAATTGCGAGCAGCCCAGGTGGGAAGTGCTGCCCACCTTGCCCCAGGCTGGTTTTATCCATCCCCGTTCGCCCGGGATGCAGCGGCAGCCCCAGCCATGGTCCGGAAGAACAGCTCCAAAAACTTTGAATTTTGGGTTTCACTGGGGCTGGAGGCAGCAGAGCTGGAGGAGCTGGGATTGATTTCAGTGGGGCTAAAGGAACTGAGGTTTTATTTGGGCTGGAGGAGTTGGGATTGATTTCACTGGGGCTGAAGAAACTGGGATTTTATTGGGGCTAAAGGAACTGGGATTGATTTCACTGGGGCTGAAGGAGCTGGGATTGATTTCACTGGGGCTGAAGAAACTGAGATTTCACTGGGCCTGGAGGAGCTGGGATTGATTTCTCTGGGGCTGGAAGAGCTGGGATTGATTTCACTGGAGCTGGAGGCAGGAGAGCTGAAGAAGTTGGGATTGATTTCACTAGGGCTGAAGAAAGTGGGATTTTGTTGGAGCTGAAGGAGCTGGGATTGATTTCACTGGGGCTGAAGAAACTGGGATTTCACTGGGCCTGGAGGAGCTGGGATTGATTTCTCTGGGGCTGGAGGAGCTGGGATTGATTTCTCTGGGGCTGGAGGAGCTGGGATTGATTTCACTGGGGTTGAAGAAACTGGGATTTCACTGGGGCAGAGCCTCAGCCCAGCATCCCCCACTGGAGCAGGCTCAGACAGGCAGCTCGTGTCAGAGCAGGGACAAAAGCCTGGATTACCCAAAGCCCAGACTCCTGTCCTATCCCAAAGCTGCTCTCCAGCTTTGGACATCTTTGTAGAGGCCACCAGAGGGGCTCCATCCCAGCACCAACAAAACCATTCACCCCATGAGGCAGCACAAGGGCACGAGTGGAGAGCTCAGGAGGGGAAAAGCAGGAGCCAAGACACAGTGTGGAGCTGAGGGATGAAATGACCTCCCCATCTGGGCAGCTGGGAGGAAAGGCTCTGTTTGACCCTGGAACCAGCAGCTGGCACAGGCTGGGAGCTGCAGTTTGACCAAAGCAATTCCTCCCACCAGCAGCTGCTGAGCCCTGTTCAAAGCCACGAATCCAAGGCTTGGCCCAGAGCCTGGGGGCCAGCTCCTGTCTCTTGGAGATGTATTTGTTTCCAGCTAGATTTACATGATGAGAGGATGAGATCAAAGCAGCTGCACTGAGGTTAGGCTGGGTTTACTGAGGGCACAGCTCTGGGCAGCATTTGGTGACAGAGTTTTGCCCCATCCCAGTTTCACCCACGGGGTCCTGCTCTGTTTGAAGGATGGGCTGGGTTGATTTGCCCCAGCACCAGTCCCCTCTCAGCATCCTCTGGCAGGATGTGCCAAAATGAGCTCCCAGGGCCTGGTTTTTGCTGGATCAGACTAAGGTCATTCATGTCTGCTCAGATGGACAGCCTGAGACCAGGAACAACTGCAACCCCACCTTTGGGACACAGCTGGGGGCTTGTGTGAGCACACTGGGGTTCTCTTTCCAGGCTGGGGATGTTGTTGCCAGATTTGCTTTTCCAGAAGGGATGGGGTCAGTGCCCCACAGCAGGGCAGCTTTGGAGCCTTTCCCCCAACCCTCAGATCCCCCCCATTCCTGCACACAGCACACACCAAACGCTCCCACAAGGAGCACTGGCACGTGCTGCTGGACCAGCCAACCACCAGCCTCCCTCTGCTGCGAGCTAAGAGCTGATCCTCCCCTGAAATCCCTGATTTCACATCCTCCAGAGCTGGTCCCTGCAGAGCAGCAGTGCTGGCAGCTCTGATTCAGCCCCTGCTCCATCACCATCAGTGGGTGACACCTTCCCCCAGCAGCTGTGGCTACCCCAGCTCCCCCAGAGCAACCTCCCCAGCACCAAAACGATTGGGGCTGAAATTTGGGGGAGGCAGTTCAAAGAACAGATGGCCGTGCTTTCGGTATGGCAACACACTGCCAGTTAATTAATGCTAGCTGTAATTAAACTTTACACAAATTAGCTGTCAGCTATGCTAAAGGGAATAATTTCTCTCAAATGCCACCTTGAATCGCTGAGTTGTGAGACTTTTGTACAACGTAATTAAAGGCAGGAGGGTGGAAAGGGGGCAGGAGATGGGAGCTGCAGGATGGGGGGAGCAGCTGGGGATCCTCACCCTGCACGAGCTGCTCCTCCCTGCTCTGGGGCTCCACTTGGCTTTTATCCTTCCAGCAGACAGAGAGGTTCCTCCCCACCAGTCAAAGTTCTAGCTGGAAGCTGAATTTTTGACTCTGGAGCTCCAGAAGATGTGGTGGGACCTTGGCTGGGTCAGGGTTGCACTGAAGCCTTTCTTCCCTTTGGATGAAGCAGAAAACAAGCAGTGTTCAGAGGGAGAGGGCTGGCTTTGACAAATCTGCTTAGATGGAAAAAAAGTCTGTCAAAACAGCCATGTTGACATTTTCCAACAAGTCACATTTTATTCTGAGTGATGATTTGGAAATTTTAGCTCATCCCTTGCTTGATGTGTTTGCCAGTGCTCGCTGAGCTGAGAGATGACTTACACAAGAGCACCATGGCCAAGCAGGCCAGTGCTGGCTTGGCCTGCTGGAAATTGGGAATATCAAGGTTAATTTATCCCAAATTAAAACAGATTTTGGCAGAAATAAATTGGGGAAATGGACAACAACTCTTTTGGCATCAGGTACCTCGATGGTGACCAGCAGAGGTTTTCAAACACAAACACACAGGGCACACTGTGGGTACCCAAGCACGGTGACAGCCACATCTGGAAGGAGCTCCAGGGTCCTGAGAGGCAGGAGATGAGACTGGAGACAAGGCAAGCCACAAATAAAGGAGAGCTGGAGAGGAAGAATCTCAAAGCACAGCCCACACTGGGCTAAAATAGCACTTGGGGTGAGCAGGTGGGGTTCAAGGTGAGGCTGCTCTGCACAATTACAGCCAATTAATGCACTCAGGATCCATTAAGCCAAACCACAGCCTTAAGGAGGGACTAAACCCAGTTAGGCTTAACCCCATTTAGTTAATCCTCAGGATTATTTCCCCACTTTCCAGTGAAGCACCTGAAGCCTGTGCAGGTGCTGTGGGTGCAGCATCCCCAGCCCTGTGTGCGTGGGGGCCCAGAGGGAGCCCAGGGGCTGTGCAGGGCCCCAGGGATGTGTCAGGCTGTCGATGCTCAGGCTCCTGCAGCCACAGGTAATTGATGTGCCCAGGTGTTTTCCACTCCCTGACAAAAACCTCTCCGGTTCCTGCCAGGACAACTGTGGAAAATTCCTTCCCCACCTCAGGTCTGTCCATCACATGGAGCACTCAGGGGGATCTGGCAGGTTTGGGGAAGGGTTTCTGCACCCTCCTGGCCACACCTGCTGCCCTCCCTGCTCCCAGGGACAGGGCACTCTTGTTCAGTGTCTGAGAGGTTTATTCACACATCAGTCTCAGCACATTGTTACAACAATGGAGACAAGAGATGCAACCAACTCACTGAATCCAGCAGAATGCCAAAGAAACGTGGTGTTACAGCATATCATAAAGGCATTTCCATATCATAAAGCCATTTCCATATCATAAAGCCATTTCCATCTGTGTTTCACCAATCACACATAGAGCACAAGAACATTGACAATACTTCTATCCAATCATTTAAAGCACACGTAGCTTTGGTTAAAACAATCACAGCCTACATTCAAACACAAGAGCTTGTTCATAAGAAACAAGGCACAGAGCTTCATTCAAACTTAACCTTCTAAAGATAAACATTAAGTAAACTTGTTACCACCTAAAGCAGCACCTAACATAGGCCTATTGTTCTATTTCTCACGTCTACATTACTAATTTTTCTGCTGCTTTAGCATCTCACTGGCTTTGCTGTCTGAAACATGCTTTTTTCCGAACTTTCTTAAAACCCTCTAATTTTAAGGATTCCCACACTGGCCACACCTGCTGCCCTCCCTGCTCCCAGCTGGCCAGATGTGCTGCAGCAGCTGGATCCTGGATCCTGCAGGCAGCTGGGGGAGGCTCAGGGTGAGTTACAGCCACAGCCTTGCTGCAGAGCTCCAGGTGTTGGGGACACGTTGGGGGCAGAGAGGGACAGAGCCTTTCCTCCAGGGCAGCAGCAGGAGGGGTTGATGGGCTGGGCTCAGGAAGGGCTGCTCAGGAGAATCACTCTGCCTCCTGCTCCTCCCAAATGCAGCTCCTCCTCTCCCCAAGCAGCTGAATTAAAGCCTCTGCTTGGTAGCAATAGCAAACCTCGTTTGATGGGCTCTGAGCAGCAGTAAATCCCTGCTCCCCTGCCCTCCCCAGCCTGGCTGCCCTGCAGTGTGTCCTCCTCCAAGGTTGCCTTCAGCTTCCAGCAATTAGGGCTTCTCCAGCATTGGGCTTGACAGGCTCTGGGCTCTGCTTCCAGCCTGACACACACACAGGAATTCAATTGCTCTGCCCCAGTGCTCTGCAGCCTCTCCTGGGGAACCCCCCTGGCCAGGGAAGCCCCTTTGCCCTCTGGTGTGATGAGCAGGGCTGGCCCAGCCTCCAAGCACATCCCTCAGCCGTATTCCCCTGCACACTCCAGAACACATCTCAGCTTTCTTTTTTCTTTTTTTTTTTCTGTTTAAATTTATTATTTAAAGCTCAATCAAGGGTCACATCAACTTGTCTTTCTCCTGCAGCTCTGTGCTGGGAGCTCATGATGAGGGAGTTATACAGCCGTGACCCCTAAATCCTGTTCTGAGTCACTCCTGCTGCAAGCTCTGCTCTGCCATCCCAGAGGCAAACAATCCAGCTCCTTTATGGCTCACACAGAGCCACAAAGTCGTGGTTATTGTACACCTGGGGAAGCTTTTTCTTCCCCAAAGGGGATGGAGGTACCCGGAGTGCCCAGCACGGGCACAGGGGACTGAGCTGTGTGTGGCTGAGGGCTCAGTTTTACCAAAGCAGGCATGGAAAGGCTGAAGCTGGATATTGATGTGAGCCTGCACCAAAATATTTGTCCTTTCTGGATTTCCAAGCTCCTGGAAAGAGGAGCCAGGTTCCTACCAGGCTGCTGTGCTGGGGTCAGGTGTGTGCACTGAGGGGATCCTGTGCTCACACATATGTGCAGGGCTGGGGTGAGATGATGTTCCAGGACCTTTCCAAGCCAGAGCTGGTGTGCTGGGCTCAGGTGTGTGCACTGAGGGGATCCTGTGTTCACACATGTGTGCAGGGCTGGGGTGAGAGGATCTTCCAGGACCTTTCCAAGCCAGGGTTGGTGTGCTGGGGTCAGGTGTGTGCACTGAGGGGATCCTGTGTTCACACGTGTGTGCAGGGCTGGGGTGAGGTGACTTTCCAGGACCTTTCCAAGCCAGGGATTCTGTGATTATCCCACTCCTATGGCAGCTCTGACACTGGGGAGCCCCTTCTGGGCTGCCCCTGCTGGCAGGGCTGCAGGCTGGGGGTGAGAATGGTGGTTTTGAGCAGGAGAGAGGTGGGAGTTGGCCAGGGCTGTGCCAGGGCTGGGCTGTGCCAGGGCTGGGCTGTGCCAGGGCTGAGCTGTGCCAGGGCTGGGCTGTGCCAGGGCTGGGCTGTGCCAGGGTTGAGATGTGCCTGCCCCAGCACACACCCAGGGGCTGCCCCATCATCATCACTATTGTCCCTGATGCAGATGCTGAGCTGGGCAGGGATGAAGCACAGCCCTGGGAAGGTCTGAGTGAAGGCAAAGGTGGTGGGGAGGAAGGACAGGGGGGCACAGAGGTGCTGCTTAGGTGGGTTTGCATCTCTCCTGCCCAATCCCTGTTTCCATCTCATTGCTGCAGGTTTAAGGGCTCGGCTGCTCCCTGATGCTGCCGGGAGCTCTCCTGCAGAAAAACCCAAACAAACCCCACACACAGAGCTGCCCTGCCCAGGTAAAAGGTCTCAGCTGTCACAAGGGGCCCCAGACAATTTGTAGATGCCACAAATAAAGTTGGCAGCATTGACAGGGAACAACTCGAGGACATCACCCGCAGGGGGACCCCAGTGGAGTTACAGGCATCAGCTGTGCTGAAATTGTTCAATAAATCCCTGGGTTTAAGGCCAGGAGAGAGAGTTCAATCATCCTGGCTGACCTCATCCATCATATTCCTCCCCTGCAGTGGGAATTGTGGAGATGGGGTTGTTAGAGATGGCTCAGAGTGGTACCTGGAGGTGACTGGACAGGAATGTGCTGCTGCTGCTGCCCCTGATGCATCTCCCTGCCTGAGTCAGCTGCTGTCTCACACATCTCTCACTGAATCCAAGGTGCTCCCAGAGGGTGAAGCTGTGCTGTCATCTCAGCAGGGAGCTCTTCACAGCTCTCAGGGCTTTGCTCTGAGTCCCTGTGCCTGCCCTGCCCTGTGATCAGTGAGTCAGGGTCTGCAGAGGGGCAGGGGGGTCTCACAACACCAATTCCCCTTCCAGGAGGGGATTTGTCTTTCAGATAAATAACTGGGGTGAGCCACAAAGGGGAATGCAAGGAGGGAACAGCTCTCCTATGAAGAATGACTGAGAGAGTTGGGATTGCTCAGCCTGGAGGAGGGAAGGGTCTGGGAAGAACCTTCCAGAACCTGAAGGGGCTCCAGGAAAAGCTGCAGAGGGACTGGGGACAAGGATGGAGGGACAGGACACAGAGGGCAGGGCTGGGTGGGACATCGGGCAGGAATTCCTCCCTGGGAGGGTGATGGGGGCCTGGCACAGGGTGCCCCATCCCGGGAAGTGTTCAGGAAATATCTCCTTAAACTGAGCTGAATTTCATGGCTCTGTGCTCTGCTTTGCCTTTGCTTTATGTGGTGCTCACAGGGTTGTGGCTGACAAGGACACCATTATTATTATTATTATTATTATTATTATCATTATCATTTATTATTATTGTTATTATTAATTTAATTTTAATTTTAATATTTTATTTTTAATTTAATTTTAGTTTAGTTTATTTTTATTTAATTTAATATTATTTCATTTTATTTTATTTTTATTTTATTTATTTATTTCATTTCGTTTAGTTTCATTTTATTTATTTTATTTCATTTATTTATTTTATATTTTATTTTATTTTATTTTATTTTATTTTATTTTATTTTATTTTATTTTATTTTATTTCATTTTATTTTATTTTATTCTCATTATAATTATAAACTCCCACACGTGCACGCCTGCCACTGGCTCAGGTGTCTGTGGGTCAGAATAAATTACAGAAGAAACGTTGTGTTTCATTAAAACCCTGCTTTCCATTGGCACTGGGAGTCTCTCTGGTTAGAAGTCAAACTGCACACCAGCCACTTGCTAATTGCACTTTGCAGAATCAAAGGCTTTAGCCAAAGGGATAAATATATAAAATTGTCGGGAAGGAAACATTTTCTTCTTGAATTCCAAGCAAAAACGGAACTATTAGGGATTTCTTTTGATAATAAGAGCAGCAGAAGCAGATATCTGATCTCTGTGGCTGAAGGCTACTTGAAATAAAATATTCACTTATTGGGCCAGGAGTGTTCTGAGCCACTGAAATCACATTATGGAAATCATCCCTTGTTTTATTTCTGTAATTGTCTTTTGTTGTTTTTGCCTCTTTTCCCAGGTAACTCTGTCACTGAGATATTTGTTCAATCTCTGCTTTTTCTGACTTGTTAGATCATTTTACCAAAAGGGAGAGAACACGAGATGAACATCATTTGAGATGAACATGAGAACATCATTGAGCATCTCAAAATTTGCATTTTGGGGGATTTTGGGGGGATACCCCCTATCCCAGCCCTGCCCTCGTTGTCTTCCCTGGATTTCCCATTTCATCTCCTTTTCCCATCTCCTTTTCTCCTTCCTCCCCTCGTTGTGTTCCCTGGATTTCCCATTTTTCTCCTTTTCCCGGACAAGCAGCGGCCGTTGCTCACCGCAGCCCTCGGGGCAGGAGATGGAGGATGGGGTCACGCCGTGTTAACCCCACTTGGCTGGGATTGATTGGGGCAGCGAGGCACGGGGACAGTGAGGGGACACCGTGGGCTGGTTAATAACCCGAGAAAGGGCAGGGATGGGGGGCAGCACTTGCTGGGTGGAAAAGTAGAAAAGTAAAAAAAAAAAAATTAAATTTCTTTATTTATAAAAAAATTAAAATTATTTATTTATTTATTCAAAAATTAAATTTATTTATTTTTATATATATAAATAAAATTTATCTATTTATTTATATAAAAATAAAATTGATTGATTTATTTATTTATATAAAAATTTATTTAATATATAAAATAAAACTTATTTAGTTAGTTATTATAAAATAAAATTTCTTATTTATTTATATAAAAATAAATTTATTTATTTATATAAACATAAACTTATTTATTGATTTATTTATAAAAATAAAAATGATTATTTATTTCTAAAAAATAAAATTGATTTATTTATATAAAATAAAACTTATTTATTTTATTTATTTATTTATAATAAAATAAAAATTATTTATTTATTTCTAAAAATAAAATTTATTTATTTATTTAGTTCTAAAAAATAAATTTCTTTATTTATTTTAGATAAAAATAAATTTATTTATTTCGTTATAAAATTAAATGTATTTCTTTATATAAAATAAAATTTATTTATTTATTTATAAAAAATAAAATTTATTTATTTATTTATATATAAAAGAAAATTTATTTATTTATTTATAAAAAATAAAATTTATTTATTTATTTATATAAAAAGAAAATTTATTTATTTATTTATTTATTTATAAAAAAATAAAATCTATTTATTTCATGGCTTAAAGAGGAAAAACAACTCTGTTTCAGATGGGGCAGCACAATATCTGCGGTGCCAGGGGTGCCCAGCCTTGAGCAGAGAGGGCAGGTCCTGCTCTGAGCTCCTGGGTGGAATTTGGGGTGAAACAAAACCCCTGAAGCACTGCCAGGAAAGGAAAGGAAAGGAAAGGAAAGGAAAGGAAAGGAAAGGAAAGGAAAGGAAAGGAAAGGAAAGGAAAGGAAAGGAAAGGAAAGGAAGGAAAGGAAAGGAAAGGAAAGGAAAGGAAAGGAAAGGAAAGGAAAGGAAAGGAAAGGAAAGGAAAAGGAAAGGAAAGGAAAAGGAAAGGAAAAGGAAAGGAAGGAAAGGCAGAACTCCTGCATGTGCCCTGTATTTATGTATTCTCCCGTGGTTTCTGGATCAGCTTTCATCATCTGATTTGCTTTTTACCTTAAGAATCAAGTTAGTTCGCTGATTAAAAAAAGGAAAAAAAGTGATTACTAATTAAATAAATAAATAACAAGAATTAAAAAAAAAATCCCTCTACTGGAAACTGCAGCATTTTTTTGCAAAACTGAGTGTGAAATTTATGGAACGACAGCTAAATGGAATGAAATTAGGAAGAAAAGGGCCTGTCTATTTATGTGAAGAGTTTTCAGAGTTATCATAATTAATTATAACAAACATTTCACGCTGCATCTCCAGCTCCAAGACTTGGGCTGGATCAGGGGCTGAGCCCTGGAGGCAAACTCTGGGCTGGTGTGATGAGGAGCAGACCCTGCTCCAGCAGCTGAGCACAGGAACAGTCAGAAAAACTTCTTATAGGGCTTAAAATATACGAGATAATACATAGAAAATGTATGTTATAAAAATAAATATATGTGATAAAAAATATACTAGATAATATATAGAAAATGTATGTGATAAAAATAAATATAAAACTATATGTGATAAAAAATATACTAGATAATATATATAAAATAAATATAAAAATATATGTCATAATAAAATATACTAGATAATATATAGAAAATGTATGGGATAAATATAAATATAAAAATATATGTGATAAAAAATATACTAGATAATATATATAAAATGTATGTGATAAAAATAAATATGAAATATATATGATAAAAAAATATACTAGATAATATATAGAAAATATATGGGATAAATATAAATATAAAAATATATGTGATAAAAAAAATACTAAATAATATATAGAAAATGTATGTGATAAAAATGAATATAAAAATATATGTGATAAAAAATATACTAGATAATATATAGAAAATGCATGTGATAAAAATAAATATGAAAATATATGTCATAATAGAATATACTACATAATATATAGAAAATGTATGTGATAAAAATAAATATAAAAATATATGTCATAATAAAATATACTAGATAATATATAGAAAATATATGTGTCAAGGAGCCAAAGCTGCCCCATGAGCTGGGAGGGGCAGCTGGGCTCCCTTGGCCAGGTGTGCCCAGGTGTGCCCCTGGAAATGATGCCCCAGGTGTGCCCAGGTGTGCCCCAGGTGAGGATTAAAGCCAGGGCACGCTCCAGAACACCTCACACAGACTTTAAGGACTCTAAGGAGTTAATGTTAGGCTCAGCTTTAAGGGCTCTAAGAAGTTAATGTTAGGCTCAGCTTTGCCCCTGCTCCTTCCCGCTGGTCCCAGGCACAGCCCCCAGAGCTCAGTGCAGTCCTGGTTCATTTTGGGCTCATTTTTGGCTCCTTTTGGGCTCATTTTGGGCTCATTTTGGGCTCATTTTGTGTCCCAGATACCCGATCCTACCCCGTGGGCACAGCAGTGTCCTCAGACCCAGCTGTCCCCAGCCCCTGCTCTGGCTCAGTCACCCCCACAATTAAATTAAACACAATCAGAACCAAACCAGAGGCAGCTACAGGCTCCAAAAAAGGGGTTTGGGGTCCCTGTGGTGCTTGGTCACCCCCAGACCCCCCAGAGGAGCCCCAGCCCAGCATCCTGCACCCCTGGCCCTGCTCCAGGGCTCTCCCTCCACAGCTGATTTGTGGCTGCCTGTGGCCCTCAGCCCGCTGTGTCAGGAGCTAAATCATACCAAGTTTTTGTGCTTTCAGCAAAAAGGAGAAAGGAAAGGAAGCTGGAATAATAATAAAAAGTCCTCCTGCCCCCCAGCAAGGCAATAAAGTGCTATGGAGCCCTGAGTGCCTCCAGCTGCAGCTCCATGAGGGATGTGGAAGGTTCTGGAAGCTCTGCGGTGCTGGGGCAGTTGGGGACCCTCGGGTGGGGTCAGTGTGGGACCCCTGGTGCCATCCCCACCACTGAGCAGTGCCAGGAAATCTGCAACAACCCTGGGTGTCGTCGGTGGTCACAGGGGTTTTCAGAAGATGGAAGAGACAGGGGTCTTGATTCCATGATCAGAAGGTTTGATTTATTACGTTATGATATATATATAACATTATAACTATTCTACATAGAGATAGAAAAGAAAGGAGCTTCTTCAGAAGCTGGATATGCTAAGAAGGAGATAGAAAGAATAATAACAAAGGTCTGTGTCTGCAGAGAGCAACAGCAGCTCCACCATGAGTGGTCAGTAAATCCAAACTTCTACAGAAGACCAACCACAGGTGGACCTGTTGCATTCCACAGCAGCAGATAATAATTGTTTACATTTGTTACTGAGCTTCTCAGCTCTAGAAGGAAAAATCCTACAGAAAGGATTTTTCACAAAGAATGTCTGTGACACCTGGGTTTAGGGCAATGGGCAGGGCTGAAGTGTCCCCTGCATTCCCTGGGCTTTGGTGACGTGGAGATGTTTTATTTCCACAGCACTAAGTGATTCAGGTTTGGCTTCTGATATTAAAAGAAATATTTTCATTTCATATGCACAACTGGCTAAATATTCTAATCCACAGAGCTCGCCCAAACAATCAGCTTTAACCACTCAGAGAAAAGGATGGTGCACATCCCAAATCTCAGCTTTGTGCCCCAGTGATGACCACTGACAAAAACACTCAATATCCACTGCAATTTTCACCCCTTTTTGTGAAACCCAGGGGACAAAAGGACAATGTGGGGACAGATAGAAAAGGCCCAGGGCTGGCACAGGGTGCCCAGAGCAGCTGGGGCTGCTCCATCCCTGGCAGTGCCAAGGCCAGGCTGGACAGGGGACATTGGGAGGTGTCCCTGCCATGGCAGGGGTGGCACTGGGTGGGTTTAATGTCCCTCCACCTCAATTCTGTGATTTTCTGATTTTTTTGTGGCACTTTTCACCATTCCCAGTGTTCCCCACGAGCAGCTCCTTGGCACCAGAGGTGCTGGTGAAAAGAGCAGAGTGATTCCTCCTACATCCCACGTGGAATTCCTGATGCTGGAGCAAGTCCCAGCATTGCAGATCCAAGGGGGTTGGATATATAAAAAATATATTTATTTTAAAAAATAAATATATAAAAATAAAAAAGCTTGTTTTGGTGCAGGGTTTGGTTTGAAGCAATTTATTAATTCAACTTGCCTGGCTGGGACCCACAGGAAAAAAGAAAAAGCAAGAAATACAATTAGATTCATCCCCAGACCAGAAACTACCTCAATATTTAAGTAAAAAAAAAAAAAGCCAAGTTATGCCAACGCAACTCCACTGAAAATTTTTACTTAATCTGCTGCCATGATTGAGCCAGATGGATAAAATTAAACCTACTGGGGAAGAGCCACACGTGCTTTTCTTCATTTGCAACCAATATATCAACTCAGCCTTCCTGCATGGATTATGAAACACAAATCTTCCTGCTTTCAGAGCCCAGAAATAAAGCAATAATGGCATAGAATTAATATAAATATTGGGGGAAATCATGTTTCCTGTCACTTAAAGAGGAAATCTTTGTACAACAGAAGAGCTGGCAGGTCCATCACCGTGCTGCGGGCTAGAAAAAATAAAATATCATTAGGCAGGACCCAGGAATCATGAGACTGATGCACAACCACTCTGTTTTTTAAAGCAGAGGTTAAATTGCAGCCTTTGATACACATCCCACGTGGTGCCAGAGCAGCAACAGGGGCTGGGAGGATCATTGAAGGTAAATCCAAAGCTTGTGCTTCTCCCTGAAGAGCTGCAGGTTTGCTTTGGCGCTTCAAGTGCTGGGTTAAGGATGTATTTAATGTGTTTGTAAATATAAATATGGATCTATATAATCCCTGCCCCTCCTTCCATCCTTTTGGGGGTTGTGGAGCCATCCCTGCTCCCCCTTGCAGCAGCAGATCCATTATGTAGATGGAGCTGCCTTTGACTCATCAGCCTGTACCTTTGATGCATTTTGGCAGAGAAACATCATTGACTCACAGCATAAATCAAATATTGCTCTCCACGGAGCTCCAGGCAGGCTGGGAACGCTTCCATCAGGGTTTGGGGACACCTTGTCCTGGCCAGCAGGGCTGGCACCCAAACCCTCCCCTCCTTTATCCCTGGCACGAGCAGAGCCCCAGGATGGAGCTGGGGACAGGGCTGTGCCCTCCCCGAGGGATTCCTGCAGCACTGGGACAAGGAGGGAGGGACAGGACACAGGGATGGCTCCCAGGGACAGACATGGGTGGGATTTTGGGAATTGGGAATTGTTCCCTGTGAGGGTGGGGAGAGGCTGGGGTGGAATTCCCTGAGCAGCTGTGGTGCCCCTGGAGCCCTGGCAGTGCCCAAGGCCAGGCTGGAGCAGCCTGGGACAGTGGGAGGTGTCCCTGCCATGGCAGGGGTGGCACTGGAGGGGATTTAATGTCCCTTCAAACCCATTCTGGGATTCTGTGACAGCCATGGATAAATTGCAGCCTGGGAGCTGCTCTGTCAGGCTGCTGGACAGGCTTAACCCTGGAAAGGAAGGAAGGAAGGAAGAAGGAAGGAAGGAAGGAAGGAAGGAAGGAAGGAAGGAAGGAAAGGAAGGAAAGGAAAGGAAGGAAGGAAGGAAGGAAGGAAGGAAGGAAGGAAGGAAGGAAGGAAGGAAAGGAAGGAAGGAAGAGGAAGGAAGGAAGGAAGGAAGGAAGGAAGGAAGGAAGGAAGGAAGGAAGGAAGGAAGGAAGGAAGGAATGGAAAGGAAGGAAGGAAGGAAGAGGAAGGAAGGAAAGGAAGGAAGGAAGGAAGAAGGAAGGAAGGAAGGAAGGAAGGAAGAAGGAAGGAAGGGAAAGGAAGGAAGGAGGAAGGAAAGGAAGGAAGGAAGGAAGGAAGGAAGGAAGGAAGGAAAGGAAGGGAAGGAAGGAAGTAGGAAGGAAGGAAGGAAGGAAGGAAGGAAGGAAAAGAAAAGAAAGAAAAGAAAGAAAAGCAGAAGGTAGCTGGGACCAGGCTGTGGGGCACGCAGCACAGATCAAATCCATCTCTGGGGGGCTCTGAGGTCCATCCAGTGCAGTTCTGGGGTGTGCAGGTGACCAGAGCCCCGTGTCCCACCATGTCCCTGCCCAGAACTGAGTCCCCCTTCAGCCTCTGCCAGCACCCAGCCACCACCACCAGAGGCTCCTCAGGAACATTCCAGCCCAAGGCTCTAAAAGCAAGTTAGGGGACAGGGGGAAAAAAAAAAAAAGGCAAATTAATTTAATGAGAGCTTAATTTGGATTCTCCACAGCGGAGAAAGCGCTGCTGCTGCTTCCCATCAAATGTCCCCTGCAGCAGCTGCTGAGGCCACAAGCTCCCCCAGCTCTGCAGAAGCACAGGTCCCTCCTTCCATCTGGGCATTTCCATCCAGCCCAGGAGCCTGGCCCGGGAAATGTCCATGGGGAAAAAAGTGTCCAGTGAGGGAAAAACACTGGCACAGGGTGGTGGGAACCCAGGAAATTCCTCTGGCTGCCCTGGAGGATGTGAGACCCTGTCAGGGGGCTCAGAGACCTTGGACAGAGCCCAAGACCCCTGTGCCTTTGATTTAGGCCTTGGAAAAAACAATTAACAAACTTTATGTGAGGATTACAAGCCACGACAGTTTAAGTAGAGATGATAGTGAAATTATCACAGGGTGGAAAAATGGATTTTTTTGGGTTTTGAGAATGGGGGTTCAGGAGGCAAGACGAG